>JBCNYH010000010.1:23222817-23234045 GCA_039654325.1 Tandanus tandanus
TGAGCAGAATCATCTGCAGCTTAATGTGACCAAGACCAAGGAACTGATTGTAGATTTTAGGAGATTCAAAACACCAGCGGCACCTGTTTCCATCAAGGGTGTCAATGTGGAAATGGTGACGGAATACAAATACCTTGGAGTTCATATTGACAATAAACTGGACTGGATTAAGAACACTACCGCACTTTACAAAAAGGGCTCTAAATTTTGATGTGGCTAAGGTCGTTTAACATCTGCCCAACACTGCTTAGGATGTTTTATGAGTCTGTTGTGGCCAGCGCTATCCTGTAAGCTGTTGCATGCTGGAGCCGCAGGCTGAGGGTTGCAGACGCAAACAAACTGATCCGCAGGGCCAGTAACATTGTGGGGATGGAGCTGAACTCTCTGATGGTAGTGTCAGAAAAGCAAATGTTGTCCAAAATAAAGACAATACTGAACAATACCTCCCACCCACTTCACAACCTGCTGATCAGACACAGGAGCACTTTCAGTGAGAGACTGATTCCACCTAAAAACTGAACGACACAGGAAATCATTCCTACCTGTGGCCATTAAACTGTACAACTTCTTCATATACAACCCCTGGCAAAAAAAGTATGAAATCACCACTCTTGGAAGATGTTCATTTAATTGTTTAATTGTGTAGAAAAAAAACAATCACAGACATGCCACAAATCTATTTTCATTTAACTATCCAACCTTCTGGCTTTATGAAACACTTACAAAAATAAAAAAAAAAAACAAGAAAGAAATTTGTAGTCAATTGCAACTGTTTTTACAGATCAAACAGAAGAAAAAAATATGGAATCACTAAATTCTGAGGAAAATATTATAGATTCATCGTGTATTTCTGCAGTTCTAAAACAAACACTTGTATCCGATTACATCTGCTAATTAGTCTGCAGGTAAAAAAAGAGCGCTTGCACGCCTTAGTGAGTTGTTGAACCGAGCTGATTGACATAAATCATGGCTCCAACACGAGAGATGTCAGTTGAAACAAAGTAGAGGATTATACAACTTGTTGAAGAAGGTAAATCTTCACAGAATGCTGCAAAAGATGTTGGTTGTTCCCAGTCAGCTGTGTCTAAAATCTGGACCAAGTACAAATCCAATGGGAAGGGTGTAAAAGGGAAGCGTACTGTTAGACCAAGGAAGACATCAAAGCTTCAAGATAGAAAACTTAAAGCAATATGCCTCGAAAACAGAAAATGAACAACAAAACAAATGAGCAGAAAGTGGAGTCAATGTCTGTGACCGAACTTTAAGAAATCATCTCAAAGAAATGGGATTTACATCCAGAAAAGACAAACGAAAACCATCATTAACATCTAAACAGAAAAAACAAGGTTTCAGTGGGTAAAGGAAAGCAATCATGGACTGTGGATGGCTGGATGAGAGAGATACTCAGTGATGAATCACGAATCTGCGTTGGGCAGGGTGATGATGCTGGAACTTTTGTTTGGTCCCGTTCCAATGAAATTTATGAAACAACTGCCTGAAGAAAACATGCAGATTTCCACAATCATTACTGATATGGGGTTGTATGTCGGGTAAAGGTACGGGAGAGATGACAGTCATTGCATCCCCAATAAATGCGCAAGTTTATATTGAGATTTTGGACACTTTATTTATTCCATCAATTGAAAGGATTTTTGGTGATGATGGCATAATTTTTTAGGGTGATAATGCATCGTGCCACAGGAAAAAAAGCTGTGAAAACTTTCCTACAAGACAGATAAATGTCAATGGCATGGCCTGCAAATGTGCCGGACCCCAATCCAATTGAAAATCTATGGTGGAAATTAAATAAAATAGTCCACGACAAGACTCCAACCTGCAAAACTGATCTGGCAACTGCAATAAGATTTGTTTTGGTGATATTTTCCCTCAGAATTGAGCGATTCCATATTTTTTTCCTCTGTTTGATCTGTAAAAACAGTTGCAATTGACTACAATTTTCTTTCTTTCTTTTTTTATCTTTGTAAGTGTTTCATAAAGCCAGAAGGTTGGAATGTTAAAAAAAATAATTTTGAGGTATGTTTGTGATTGTTTTTCCCCCCAAAACAATTAAACAATTGGATGAACATCTTCCCAGAGTAGTGATTCCATACCTTTTGCCAGGGGTTGTACATCACATTACTTCAATAATAAACACCTACAAATAAAATATATTCTTCAAAAATATACAAAACAGATTTAACAAATCTGTAACATTTTAAATATTACACACCTTGAATTTGTACCCGACTCTGTAAATGTAGGTTTTCTTCCGAACTCTCAGATCCTGGATTGGTGCTTTTTCCACAATGAGAAGAGGACATGCACTCCTACGTGGTTTTCTTGTTGTTGTTCTTGTTCTTGTTCTGCTTCTTCTTGATTTATTGGCGGTTGGAAAACAGATATTTGGTGCATTACCGCCACCTGCTGGTAAGGAGTAGGAAATCTCCTAAAGTGCAATACCACCGGGATCCGCTAGGGACAGGCTACAGTAGACTTACAGCTCCATAGACTTCCATTCAAAAATCCCAATTGCTCACCTAAAATACTAAGTCAATACATTTTCCCCCACAAATCGTTCTAGTTAATTTACTAAATGATATCCATTTTATCTATTCTGTGTGTTTATTCTTCTAATTTTCCCACAGTAAATATGATATTAGACTCAAGTGTCTGCATATTTTGGGGGTGTGTCTGGTATTATTGACATCCCTGGAATGGCGTGAGTGACAGCAGGTGTTTGGACAATGCTAACATTATTATTATCAGTTAACTGGAGACATTTTTTTCCCCGTAAGTAAATATTTGTTTTCTTAATGGTTTCCAATTTTAAAGCACCGTATATAGATAGGAAAACCTGTGTTAGTCCCCGAGTTTAATTGTATCGTGTTGTTGTAATGCACTGCATCAATTTAATAAAACTGTATATCAGGACACAATGACAGTTCAGGTTAAGATTTATAGTTCTAGGGGATTTAAATGTGATTAAATCAGTAATATATATTTTTTAATTATACATTATATAATTATAATTGGTACAGTAATACTGTAGGTGTTGTGTGATGATTGCTCTGCATGTAATGTTAGATGTGTAATTTTATTTGAACTTGATTTTTTTTTAACTATTTCTGTCCTGTGTCCGCTCTCTTGTCCTGAACCTTAACGTGGTGAGTGGGCTTTAAACTGAGACAGGATTTATTTATTTGAGCTTTAAATTTATGTTTGTAATGTCTTTTTCAGGAAATCAGACGCCCTGTCTGTGCTTTAGCCAGAACACCTGTTTTCACAGCTTGAAGGCTTCTGCATCACTTTGTAAGAAATGTATTACAATTTTTATTTACTACATTATTATTTGCTGGTAATATACCTAGCATGCTTGTACTGTAAATTGAAAAGGTATCCACTGAAAACTGGATAAAACTAAATAAATAATAAAATAAAATACATTTGCAGAGCCAAACAAACAAACAGTTAGCTTATAACCATTCTTACACTAAGTTGGCTCACTTGTAACTTCAGCTGTAATTACATTATAAAAATATTTATCATATATGGAATATTTATGAAATGTGGACATTTGTGTATTTAGCTAAAGATTACTCAAACAATTAGAATGAAGGCTTACCTCGGACTACGGATGTGAACTGTGAATGTGCTCCATTCAAAGTTGGTGGGTGTTATTGGGTGGGACATAGACCGGATGGGCGGGTTGATCCACCTATCCCATACTCCCAGCATACTATGCAGTCGCGTCAAAATACGTCACTCCCATAGGTATCGCAATACAATAGACCGGTCGTGTATCGCTCTCGTGGTGTCAAATTGACGCCATCTGGGAAAATGTTCCTTGTGGGCTTTTGCTATAGAAACAATGGGGGAAGTGAGCATGAAAAAATGTTTTAAATGCCGCTAGAAAGCGATCTGTGGGTTTATCTGGCACATAACATGATATCATAATATCAGTGTGTTTATTTTATTGTTATGGAATGCATAGTACAGAATAAATACGTTATTTATTAATTAAAAACAATGTAATTATACATCAAGTCATGCTATTTGCAACATGCAAACATTTTTATTCCAATAGTGCTGTATATTTTAATGTTGTTTATAGTAGAAAACTTATTGCAACATATTGTTATGAAGTAATTCTTTAAATAGAACAGTTAAATGTATAGAAAACCAATATATTTGCCAGTAATTAGAGTATGCTCTTGTTTACATCTATTAGATCTTATCAAACTGTTTTATATATATATATATATATATACACACACACACACACACACACACACACATACATATATTAGTTCATGGATGGTACTATAAAATAAATATAATAAATAAAATAATTTCTAGACACATGTATGTACAATTTATTTAGCTCATTTCTTTCTCTCGCCCCTACAATCCCAATGCATTTTAGCAGTAAATATGGAACAAAATATACCAACATGCAATATAACATTGAAAGAACTAAAATAATACAAGTATAGAACAAATAAAGAAAACCTAATGAATCAAGCATTATGCTGATCTGCCACACTAAAACAGGTTAAACTGCTATAGAGAACAAAACCGATGTAGAACAAAAAGAAGAACAATAGAATGAGATTCGACAGATAACATGAATGGTTAGTTGTTTGTCAAACTCACAGCAAAAAATATGTTACAATATCAAGCACTGTTTGCCGTACATGCACATACATGTGCTTATTGTCATATTCAACTGATAGGTCACTTTATATCTATAAATTGTCAGTTAAAATGCTCGTTTTAATGACTGTCACAATACGTACAAGCAAACTGACAGGTCTCCTCACATACTACCATTCTCTGTCACTGTCACTTCAGTGACCTTGAAATAATACACATGTACATCTATACAATATATGGATACATAATGTATATTTGGGACATAATATCATATAACATAGATCTATACACACAAATGACAAATGTACAAGTATCTACATGTAGATGTAATATGTGTACAGTGTAGTAGGCATTGTTGCAGGAGTACTTTTCATACTCATAAGATCATGTTCCCAATCATAAACCCATATATTTGAACAATGAGTTTACATTTACTTAATACATGTACATGTAAGTACTGACTCCTACTATAATCGGCCACATGCACATGATGCATACAGTGAAAAACACCAGTACCATCCTCATAATCAAGTGAATACACACTCTTCTAACGTGGATTTATATGGCTTTCTATGCGTCATTATCACTTACTTATGAAATTGTATTCCTGCAGATCCGCTGTGTTGGTTCCTGTAATTGTTACAGCTTACCACAAAGCATTCTGACATTAAACACTTCTCTTTCTTACTTCTTCTATCTCCTTCCATGCTGTTGACGCCAAAGGAACATTGTCCAAAATGGAGTCAAGTTGACACCGCATAGCACAATCGATGAAAACCGATGGAGCGTTTAGTCTACGTATTTAGATATTTATGGTCATTCCTGGCTCCACAAATCAAAGCTGGCAACGGCGAAATTTAAACTTCTCGGCTTCCACACGGCAGTTTAGCAACAGAGCACAAATCAGTGAGTGACGTCACGGTCAATGATGCCACCACAAAAATTTCCCCGACTTGGTCAAATTCAGCCATAGGGTGTTTAATTCCATCAGGTTGTTTGGATTTTCCGTCAGCTTATCAATTTTCCCGAAAGCGCATGTAATTGCACCTTTGGCTTGCGAACATTTGGCTTTGGCCCCTTTTAGATCCATCTCAGACACATTAGCTTCTTTTAGGTCCACAGACTGCATTCGCTCTGACTTGGTAATGAAGTATTAAGTGGGTTTCAACTGTAACACACCCAAACACCTTGGTGTGTTACAGCTAGAATAAATTTAGTTGGGGAAACCCAGATCGTATTTTTGTGCAACACACAGTGTATGCGTTATGTATATCGCGATTCAACGTCATGTGCGGCCACGTGTTATACCTATATACAGCTACTATCCTGGGTGACTCTGCTGGGGGTGATGAAGGTTACTCTGGGCTCTAAAACTCTTCCCATGCTGCCCACAGTGATGCCTGAGTGAAAACGCTTATGGTGTTGGAGATGAGTCCGCTGAGAAAAAGTCTTCCCACACTGTTCACAGCAATACGGCTTCAGTCCGGTGTGTATACGTTCATGCCGTTGGAGAGAACTCTGACGAGTAAAACTCTTCCCACACTGATCACAGCAGTATGGCTTCTCTCCTGTGTGGATCCGCTCATGGTGTTGGAGATGACTCTGCTGAGTAAAACTCTTCCCACACTGTTCACAGCAATACGGCTTCAGTCCGGTGTGGATACGCTCATGCCGTTGGAGAGAACTCTGACTAGTAAAACTCTTCCCACACAGTTCACAGCAATGTGGCTTCTCTCCTGTGTGGATCCGCTCATGGTGTTGGAGAGAAATCGGCTGAGTAAAACTCTTCCCACACTGCTCGCAGTAATATGGCTTCTCTCCGGTATGGATACGCTTGTGCTGTTGGAGATGACTCTTCTGACTAAAACACTTCCCACACTGTTCACAGTAATAAGGCTTATTTCCGGTGTGGATATGGATATGATCTTGAAGCTGATTTTGCTGAGTAAAACACTTCCCACATTGTTCACAGTAATATGGCTTCTCTCCGGTGTGGATACGCTCATGCCGTTGGAGAGAACACTTCTGAGTGAAACTCTTTCCACATTGTTCACAGCAATATGGCTTCTCTCCTGTGTGGACACGTTCATGAAGTAGGAGAGAACAACTTCGGCTAAAACTCTTCCCACACTGATTGCAGTAATAGGGCTTCTCTCCGGTGTGGATACGGTTATGTATTTGAAAATGAATCTGCTGAGTAAAACACTTCCCACATTGTTCGCAGTAATACGGCTTCTCTCCGGTGTGGATACGCTCATGCTCTTGAAGATGAAAATGCCGACTGAAACTTTTCCCACACTGTTCGCAGCAATATTGCTTCTCTCCTGTGTGGATACGCTCATGCCGTTTGAGAGATCTCTTCAGACTAAAACTATTTCCACACTGTTCACAGCAATATGGCTTCTCTCCTGTGTGGATACGCTCATGCTCTTGAAGATGACTCTTCTGAATAAAACTCTTTCCACACTGTTCACAGTAATATGGCTTCTCTCCTGTGTGGATATGGTTATGCTTTCTCAAAACAGCACTTTTAGTAAAACTTTTCTGACAATCCAAGCGGTGATACATCTGGAAAACATATAACAATGATATGAAATGATTAAAAAAAATTCTTTATCATTATGGAACTGTTACAGGAAACATCAAAAACAATGTAATAGAGCTTGAATATGAAATCACTTACATTCAATGGCTGCAGCACCCCTAATTTTAGAGATGCCGATGGACTGGTTAAATTAGTAACAATAATAAAAATAACAGTAATAAGAGTAAGAGTAATAATAATAATAATAATAATGATAATGATGATGATGGTCTGAATGTGCTTCCACTTGATCCGGTGTCGGGTCGCTGGGGCAGCAGCCTAAGCATTAAGGTCCAGACATCCCCAGTCTCCCCAGCCACTTCCTCCAGCTCTTCCAGGTAAACACACCGAGGAGTTCACAGACCACCCGAGAGACACAGTCCCTCCAGCGTGTTCTGGATTGACCCCGGGATCTCTACCCAGTCAGACATGCCCAAAACACCACCGCAGGGAGACGTTCAGTAGGCATTCTAATCAGATGCTTGAGCCACCTTCTCCAAGCTCCTCCTGGATGGCCAAGCTTTTCATCTCTAGGGTAGAGCCCCGCCACCATGCGAAGGAAGCTCATTTCAGCTGCTTGTATCTGTGAATATTACACTTTTGGTCACTACCCAAAGCTCATGACCATAGCTGAGGATTGGAACGTAGATCAACTGGTAAGTTAAAAGCTTTCAGCTCAGATTTCTCACCACCACAACGGACTGGTACAAGCTCTGCACCAACCCACTTTATGATTTCCTGATCCATCCTTCCCTCAAGACCCCGAGATACTTGAACTCCTCCACTTGGGGCAGGACCTCATTCCAGACCCAGAGGGTGCATTCCACTCTTTTCTGGCTGAGAACCATGGCCTCAGACTTGGAGGTGCTGATTCTCATCCCATCCGCTTCGCACTCAGCTGCGAATCGCTCCAACGAGAGCTGGTGGTCCCAGCTTGATGAAACCAAAGGGAGAAGGTCATCCGCAAAAATGGGATGAGATCCTGTGGACACCAAACCAGAACCCCTTCAGCACCTCGGCTGCGCCTAGAAATTCAGTCCATAAAAATTATGAACAGAACCGGTGACAAAGGATAGCCTTGAGAGAGTCCAACCCTCACCAGAAATGAATTTGACATCTTATCAAAGTGGACCAAGCTCCTGTGGTACAGAGACCTAAATGGCCCATAGCAACGGGTCCAGTACACCTGTATTCCCCGAGCACACCCCACAAGATAGCCAGAGGAACACGGACAAAAGTCTTCTCTAAATCCACAAAACACATTAGGCAAACTCCCACGCCCCCTCCAGTAGATCCTGTAGAGCGTGTATAGCTGGTCGAGAGTGCTGCGGCCTGGACAAAAAAATACATTGTTCCTCCTGAATCCGAGGTTCGGCTATCAGTCGAATCCTCTCCAGTACTCCTGCATAGACTTTCCAGGGTAGGCTGAGGAGTGATTTCACAATAATTAACTACTACACGAACTACTACCTGGTTTGCCAATCCAGAGGTACGGTCCCCAATGAGTATACAATATTGCAGAAATGTATGAACCAAAGCAGCCCTACAAGATCCAGAACCCTGAGGTATTCAGGGCAGATCTCATCCACCCCTGGATCCCGGCCACCTAGGAGCTTATTGACTACCTTGGCGACCTCAGCCCCAGCGATGAGTGGACCCCCACGCAAACCTCCAGGCTCTTTCTCCTCCACAGAGGGTGTGTTGGTTGGATTGATGAGGTCCTCAAAGTATTCCTTCCACCTCCTGGCAACATCCCCAGTCAAAGGAAGCAGTTCCCCACTTTCAGTGTAAACAGTGTTTGTGGAGTACTGCGTCAATCTCCTGAGGCGTCGGATGGCGGTCCAGAAACCTTTCGAGGCCAACCAAGAGTAGCTTTCCAGGCCCTCACCGAACTCCTCCCTCGCCTATGATTTTATGTTGGCAACAGATCGGGCTGCAGCACAATTGGCCTGCTGGTACCTGTCTGCTGCCTCGGCAGTCCCACAGGCCAAAAAGACCTGTTAGGCCTCCTTCTTCAACTGGATGGCCCCACGAGATGCACAGATGACCTTCCGGCCAGAGCTATGGGCTGCCGCCTCATTAATGGAGACACGAAACATGGCCCATTAGGATTCCATGTCCCCTGCCTCCTTTGGGATGTGATAGTAACTCTGCTGAAGGTGGAAGTTGAAGGCAGGAGACTCTGCTAAACGTTCTCAGGAGACCCTAATTACACGCTTGGGTCTCCAGGTCTGGAGGGTGCCCTCCCCTGCCATCGGAGCTAGCTCAGCACCAGGTGGTGATCAGTTGCCAGCTTAGCTCCTCTCTTCACTTGAGTGTCCAGAACAGGCGACCACAAGTCTGACGACATGACCACAGAGTCGATCATCGAACTTCAGCCTAGGGTGTCCCGGTGCCAAGTGCACTTATGGACACCCTTATTCTTGAACATGGTGTTTGTGATGGACAAACTGTGATAAGCACAGAAGTCCAGCAATGAAACACCATTCAGGTTCAGATTGGAGAGGCTGTACTTACCAATCACACCCTTCCAGGTCACACTGTTGTTACCCACATAGGCATTGAAATCTCCCAGGACAATGAAGGATTCCAAAGTGTGATTATTGTGAACCATCATTTGGTGCATAACAACAGTCATAACATTTGGTGCACAAACAACAGTCAGGACCCATCTATCACCCGAGGGAGGAGGGGGCTATCCTTTCATCAACCGGGGAGAACTACAACATGTGGGCTGCAAGACAGGGTCAACAAGGATGCCCACACCGGCTCGCCGCCTCTCCCCATAAGCAACTCCAGAATGAAATAAGGTCCAGCCCAAGCTATGTGTCGAGGTGAGTCGGACTATATCTAGTCGGTAGCTCAGGCTCCGTCCCTGCCAGATACCAAATATTGGTCCGACAGAACCAACACCTTCGGCTGGCACCCAGCTCACAACACACCGACCCCTATAGCCCCTCCCACAAGTGGTGGGTCCATGGGAGGGCTGACCAATGTCTCCTCTTTGGGGCAGGATGCAGGTTAACAAGGTGCCCCCCTAGAGCCAGGCCTGGAGGAGAGGCTCGAAGGCGAGTGCCTGGTGGTCAGGCTTCTGCAGCCTGAAGAAGAGACATGGGTCCGCCCTCCCATGGACCCACCCCCTGTAGGAGGGACTATAGGGGTCAGGTGCAGTGTGAGCCTGGTGGCAGTTGAAGGCGTGGGTTCTGCCAGATCGATGCTTGGCTACTGACTCTGGCTTTTGGGACATGAAATATCACCTCGACACATGGCTTGGGCTCTGGAACCACCCATCTCGAAAGGGGCTGGAAATGGAGCGTATGCACCAAATGACAGTTCATAGTACCCACCCTTTTTGGAGACCCTAGGAAGAGTACTAGAGGGTGCTCCCCCTGAGGACTCCCTCATCATCCCGGAAGACTTCAACGCCCATGTGGGCAATGAATGTGTGACCTGGAAGGGTGTGATTGGTAGGTATGTCCTGTCCAATTTGAACCTGAATGGTGTTTCGTTGTTGGACTTCTCTGGTTGTCATGGTTTGTCCATCACGAACACCATGTTTGAACATAAGGGTGCCTATAAGTGAACATGGCACCAGGACACCCTAGGCAGCAGTTCGGTGGTCACCTTTGAGCAGCATTAGCCCTCCAAAATGCAACAAGTAGGTCATGGCGTGGTCACGTGATCTGCTACGTCAGAAGTGGGTAACGTGGGTTTGTTTACAACATGCAAGCGTGTCAGCCTCAGAGTCCTTGTCAGTTTCTAGTCAATTTGATGACATTTAGAGTGATGTCAGTGAATCTGACATTGATGATCATGATGTATGGAATGTTTTATTTGCATGCAATCCCATGGTTCCCCAAGGTTTGGGGTAATCTTCCAGTGAAGAGGACGGAGATGACAGGGAAGAGTGTCTTGGAAACACTGCATGGTGAGCATTGTCTGTGATCAGATTTCAACCCCATATTGTGTAACTTAATTATACACATACCAA
>JBCNYH010000010.1:23296159-23319849 GCA_039654325.1 Tandanus tandanus
AGAGTCGGCTGAGATGGGTGCCAGCCTCCCCGCGACCCTAAATAGGATTAAGCGCTTCAGAAAATGAATGAATGAATGATTATTGTGTTTTCCTCATTCACTTTTAATTAAGTAAAAGTTTAAGGCAAATAATTGGTTACTCGTGTATTTGAGCTGTGATACTTTGAGTGATAGTGGAAAAAAAAACCTAGCAGTTTTAATTGAGTGTCTCTGCAAAACAAGAGTGTAATATTATACAGGAATGTTTGCTCTTCATTCTTGTTTTAGAGAATTATAGCTCCAGCTGTGGCAGTAGAGTTAAATAAATATTACTGTCTCTTCACAGGCATCCTGTTCCTCATGTCGACTGCTCAGGGCAGAATCCGCCCGACCTCCAGGTTCAGCCGCAGACCGCATCGGGCGTCCCCGATCATCAGGACGAGTCCGAGGAGAGCAGAGGAAATGACAAGGTACACTCGTTTACTTAAAATAGAAAATTTAATCATGTTCAGCTTTTAGATTTTCAGTAATGGATTGTAAAACATTATGAAGCTTAACACCAGGGTTTAATGCAACTCTTCTTCTGGTTCTAACAGTAATCTGTGTCAAGGAAGCTAATATCTATTATCTGTACTCCTGTGTTTAAAAAAATAATAGATAGAGAGAGACTAGTATTTGTTTTTTTCCTTTTTTAAAACTGATTGTTTTTTTATCTGTTGCTTCAAAAGAGTTAACATGGAGCTTATAAGCCCGGGTTATCTCATACTATTACATGGTTTATTTGAATACTCTATTCTGATTGGTTATTCACAGCACTAAGTGGTCTGTTATTTCTTTAAAACATACTGTTGTTAAGTAAAATCATTTTAATTTCAATATTTTGTGTCAAATTACTGATTTTGTTAAGTACGTGGCTGTGTAATTAAAAGTAAAATATACAGCGAGCCTTGCATATAGACTCCAGGGTTTAAAACAATTACAAATTATTGGAGCAGGAATAGAGCTGGTGTTTGAGTATGTTTTTAATGGCCCTTGCATTTGTTTACTAAATAATTAATGGAAATTAGAAAGCCTGAGGGGCTTTCCGTGTCAGACACTACTATCTTTTGTCCCAGATACACTTTAAACTTGACTGACACAAGTTGCCTCTACCAGGCACAAATGGATTATTATAACTCGGTATAGTGATAATGAAATTTGTCCCCCTAGTGTGTCTCAGATGAACTCTTTGCCCCATTACACGGGACATCCCACAATTATCAATGTGAATTGTCAAGTTGGGCAAACCCGATCAGATCAAACAATCTGTATTAAACAATGAGGCTTGTAATTTGAGTGTAAGGGCGGTACAGTGGCCTAGGGGTAGCACGTCTGCCTCACAGCAAAGAAGGTCCTGGGTTTGAGTCCCGGGTTTGGCGAAGGTGTTTCTGTGTAGAGTTTGCATGTTCTTTCTGTGCTTGCATGGGCTTCCTCCAGGTACTCCGGTTTCCTCCTACAGTCCAAAGAAATGCACATTAGGCTAATTGGCTGTTTCAGATTGTGTGAATAATTGTGTGCGTGTTGCCATCTGATAGACTTGCAAGCTGTTCAGACAGATGTTGAGCTCTCCTACAACCCCAACAGGATAAAGCGGTTGGATGGATGGATGGATGGATGGATGGATGTGAATGTAGTGTTGTAGGACCTTTACTCTGTTGTGTTAATGCTGTTATGTGGTTATTGAACAGGAACTGCTCCAGGATCCTTCTACCGTTTACACTGTAGAACAAACGCATACAGGCACAACAGACGGGCCACAGACTCAGGAAACCACACAGCAGGACAATATTGATGAGGTACCAGTACTCTCATACTCTGTATATTCACATACTTAAAAAATCTTCACCTTAAGCAGAACGCTTTAATATTTTATTTTAAAAATTCATAATAGTCTAGTTTTCCTGTAAGCTTTATTGCACTGTCACTGCAAACAGCCCTACTAACTATCCATCCTATATTATGATAATAAATCTTATTTTCTTTAGGATCTTCAGGGAGACGAGGCCCCAGTGGAGACATCAGTACTTGAGCATGATCCAGAGTCTTCCATTACTCCTGAGAATGATGCTGGCTCTCAGAGCACACACGTCTCCTCTCATCCTGCTGCATCATCATCTGAGCATGAGACTGTTCATGTCTCTGAGGACAAGTCCTCCACTGCTACTGTCTCACCAGGACCAAGTTCATGCAGGTTAGAAGCTTGTAGCATCAGTGCTTATTTTTCTTATCTGGTCTTATCCCTCATTCCAATGGGGGAAAGGGGTATTTTCGTCAAGCGTGACGTCTCTCCATCTGTCCACGGTTGCATTAACTCTAAAACACCATCATCGATCATCACAATTTTTGGTGTCTATCTTGGGGCTGGGCATAGCTTTTATAATATGGTGCATGGGCTGAGGGCATTACTAGCTTTACGGGGCTATTTTTTATTTTTTTTTATCTGAAAAAATCTAACAATCAGAAGACCAAATTCACAAATTTTCTGCAACAGAGCATTTATTGTTATATTTATTTGGTGTTTTGTATCCTCAGTATGGGCTTTTTTTCCTGGTCAGGGTGGTGGTAGCTTCCCCCAGGCATAACATGCTTTTACGTTTGTGGTATTTGGCTTATACAGTACTTCCTACAATTATCTAATTTAAACAACTTTATGGACCAGCACTGGCAGATTGGCAATACTGGGATGTGAACCCTTAACATTCTGAGGAGGAGTCCAACATCTTCACCACTGAGCATCTCTTTGAGGGGGGCACAGTGGTGTAGTCCTCACAGCAAGAAAGTCCTGAGCTCGGCGAGGAGTTTCTGTGTGGCGTTTGGATGTTCTTCGCATGCTTACATGGGTTTCCTCATGGTCTTCCAGCTTCCTTCCACAGTCCAAAGACATGCACAAGTTAATTGGTTGTTCCAAAGTTGCCCCAGGTGAGGGTGTAAGTGTAAATGGTCGTGCATGTGGTGCGATGGTCTGGGAAACTTTTCAGGGTGAACCCCACCTTTGCCCAGAGTAAGCTGAGATCGATTCCAGCCGCCCCGCGACCCAAGTAGCAATAAGTGGTTCAGCAAGTGAGTGATTGATGAGTGAGGGCTTCTCTTTGAATCAGGAGAACTTGGAAGGAGCTTACATGGATGTGGATAAGCATGCAGTATTATGCACATGCAGTAATCTCAGTTCAGGATCCTGGAGCTGTGAGCCATATTTGCTGACCACCTTATGTTTCAAAATGATAATGACCTTGGATTGTTAGGGGGAAGAACATATGATGTGCACACCAACATTCAGCCAATCATGAGGAAGCATTGCTAAATACTTGCCAATTACAGTTTATTGGCAGTAATTTCCTAAAGGTCCCCGTTTTATACTAGATTGCAGAGGTTTAAGTATTGTGGGGCTCTCTCGAGATAATGAGCTACTCAGTAGCCCAGTGAATGCTTTTTAATCCACAAACATCCTGACAAGCCCTCATTTGTATACTTAAGTAATCTTTCTTTAGAGGCCTTTAAAAGACCTGTGAATATGAACTTCTAAGTGAAGATTGAGATTTTCTTCATGTTCATCTGTGCTTTCTTTCTCTTCAGCGTCGGTGATGATTCCTGCTCTTCCTCTCCCATCAGTCCTGTGTCCCCCACCGCTGCCTGTGATGCAGGAGAAAACCCTCCATATGATGCAGATCTCAACAGGTGTGATGTTATACCTCAAGCACAAGTTCTGTATGATTTGAACTCTCGCAGGAAAAAAACACTTTAGGTGGACAGGGTTTCGAGGCTCTACAATGAGCTTGTGTGTGATTGGCTACACAATGAAATGAATATGTATAATGTGAAACGATAGATGTTTTTACATCACATATATACATGGGGTCCTTGACTTGCGACAGGGTTCCATTCCTACGTCGCGGTGTAAGTCGGATTTTGTCGTAAGACAGATCACAGCACTCAACTATGCTAATGCAGTAGCATAATCATAATCAAGGATATAATGACACATTTCTATGACACATGAAAGCATAACTAGCAGTAAGAAAAACACATGGAGGACAAATATAAAATAATAATAAAATGAAAAAAACGCAAAAAGAGAACCATTCCTTCCTTTTACTCCTGCGGTTGACTGGAAGGGGCGTTGCTATGGAAGGAGAGGCTTATTGGGAGGAGGAACCAGTTTGCGTGTGAGATTCGTATTTACGACGTAAACATCGAAAGTGGGAATGACAGTTCTTGATAACTTATGGCACGAGTGTCGTAACCTCAAAACGTTGCACGTCGGGTCTGTCATAAGTTGAGGACCCCTGTATGTTTATGTATGTGTGTGTGTATATATATATATATTGAGGTTTGCATTCTGCTTATGCACGTATAAGTTACACAGACTCAAGAGCATGGTTTCCAAACTAACTGGATTTTTATGAACAGCACAATCCTTGTGGAAATTACCTCATAAACAGTTTACAAATAAACTCCAAATTTAGGCCAACTGTAAATATGTTTTTATGAAGCAGCTAAAGCAAAACTGACTGAATTGTTAAAATTGCAATCTGTTATCTGTTATTGGGGGAGGGGTGGCTCAGTGGTTAGGGTTCAGGGTTACTGATCCAAAGGTCAGGATTTCAAGCCCCAGGACCACCAAGCTGCCACTGTTGTGTCCTTGAGCAAGGCCCTTAACCCCAGATGTATGAAAAATGATAAATGTAAGTTGCTATGGATAAGGACGTCAGCCAAATGCTGTCAATGTAAATGTTATCTGTGTTTATGGCATTTGGCAGACGCCCTTATCCAGTGTGACTTCATTTTTATCTCATTCATACAAGGTTGAGGGTTAAGGATCTTGCACAATGACCCAACAGTGGCAGCATGGTGGTGCTAACCCAACCTCCTGATCAGTTTCCCAGAACCTTAACCACTAAGCCACCACTGCCCTGCTCTATTCTACCTATTGTATTATTTACTACATGGCATTATGTTGACTCATTTATTAATTTGCTGACCCACTCAGTCCTGCTATGGTAGCTGCGAGGCTGGAGCCTATCTTAGCTGACTTTGGGCAAAGGCAGGGTACACCCTGAACAACTCGCCAGTCCACACACAGAACCATTCACACTTACACCTACTGGCAATTTTGGACAGCCAATTAGCCTAACGTATGTGTTTTTTTTTGTTTGTTTGTTTGTTTTTTTTCTTTTTTTTTTCTTGTCATCTGTTTTTATAGTCTTCCCATGGTTCTGGAGAACAGCAGCAAGCCTAGAACAACAGGTCGGCAGAGTCAGGGAATCAATGCTTCCAGCATGCTGAAAGAACAGGTCAGTGTGTTACAGGGAACATGAGAAATGATATACAGATACTGAGGCTGAGCTTCAAAAATACTTAAAGTGAATAAAATACATTTATTAACAGGAAGTAACATAAAAAAGTATTATATAAATAAAAATCTATATTATAATAACCATCTATTGTATCTATTAATGCCTTTAGAGCTAGAAGTGCTATGATAATAAAATAATCATATGTTGACAATTTATCCGGTTGGAGATGTAATTGGCTATAATGGATATTTGACACATTTTAAATATATTATATATATAAAACAAATATTTAACAGAGTGTTCCAGTATCGTCAGAAACAGATCCCACTCTTCCCAGCAAAGACGCAGAAGACATTCCTACTTTTGATGAGTGGAAGAAGATAATGATGGAGGTGGAGAATGAAAAAAGTAAGACACTGCACAAGAGTAACTCACTGTGATCATGGATTTGCTGTGTATCACTGATAAGATAGGGCCGGTGCTTTAGTGGCTAAGCTGGGCGCATACTGCACTTCTGGGCTGTATGTTTGTGAATGTTTTTCTTCTGGGTTACGGTAGAGTCACAAGCCTCGGTGTACAGAAAAAACAGTGGCCATTTCAGGTTGTGGTCAGTGGTGCCATCATGACCGCAATAATAAAAATAATTTGCCCGTGTGGAATTCACCGCGCCACCATCAGCGGTTTCGCCCGCACATCAGGATGCAGCCATATTTAAGACCAGAGTTGTCTGCCAAAGAGCGTCTGCCAAATGCTGTAAATGTGAATGAAAAGGATGGCGGTGAATAACATAACAGTCAAAGCCTTTGCCCGCAAGTGCAGTGTGCACCCAGCATTAGTGTGCTGGGCTCATGATTGAGGGGTCGGCAGTTCAAATCTTGTCAGACTTCCACTGTGCTAAGACCCCTGGGCAAGGTCTCAATCCCAAGTATGTCTGTACCCCCCAGCAGTATAAAGGGGGATCAGTAAATACCGGGAAGGTAATCTCTGATAGACTAGCGTAGCTTCAGTAACCAGGATAAGCTCTGGCCTGATGAGCCACTAGGCTCAGGTGTAAAAGCCCAAAGACTGTACCTTACCTTTACTGATAAGATAATCTGATCTGATCTATTTCCTAGAAATTCAACCTGTTAATGATATATAGAGCTCATAACTAAAACATGCTGCTACATTGTTGTAATCTGGACTGCTCCAGGTCAAACTACACACACATCCTGTAATGGAGGCTCTAGTGCTGTTAAGAAAGTGCAGAAAACCACAAACTACGCCTCAGTGGAATGTGGTGCGAAGATCCTGGCTTCTAATCCTGAATCAAAGGTACTTAAACCTGCTTAAGGTGTTTATATGAGTGTTGATTTGCTCTGAATGGCTACACTGTACATGTACAAAATATTGAACCATTTCAAAACTTGCTGTTTTCAGACAAAATGTAAAAAAAAAAAATGAGCAAAATGAAGCTAGGAGGATTGTTATTGGAATATTTATTTATTTATTTGTTTATTATTTTAGAGCACTTCTGCTATCCTGATGGAGAATGTAGATGTTTACATGCTGAACCCCTGCAGCAATAAGATATGGTAGGCCAAGCCCAACATGCACTGTACGTACTGCTTATAAAGAACACTGTATAGAGTATTAGAACCATGTTCATCCATTAATCACAGGTGTATATCTCAAACCAGTGATCCACAAACAGTCCTTTTAAAGTCATTAAACTAAAGGTTAATAATTAGATATGAAAACTTCAACTGTTCCCTCACTCGGATATTTCTTCCTGGTTTCTTTTTTCCCTCTTCATCTTTCCATCACACCTCTTCCTCACCCAACAATCATATCCACCTTTTCTTGAAGTTCACCCATTCTGTTCCTCTGTGTGCACCTCCAGGTTTGTCATTGAGTTGTGTCAGCCCATTCAGGTGAAGCAGCTGGACATTGCCAATTTTGAGCTCTTCTCCTCCACCCCCAAAGACTTTCTAGTCTCAATCAGTGACAGGTCAGAACATGAGAACATTTAGGTTTATAGACGTGTGGGATTTTTTTTCATACCTCATTGGACTCGTATGCTGTCATACCTCTGTCCTTTATGGATGGATGTATGTATGGATGTATGGATGGATGGATGGATGGATGGATTGATACTGGCATGTGTTGTCATCATCAATCATGCATGCAGTTTGTATAAGAGGATTCAGGCTTGTATATAATACAATAATCCAATAGCTACAAAAGAAAATGGTATGAAGGACTCACTCACTCATTTGCCAAACTGCTTAATCGTACTAGGGTCACGGGGAGGCTGGAGCCTATCTCAGCCATCATCACAGGGCCAACACGCACACAACCATTCATGCCCACACTCACATCTAGGGGCAAATATGGACCAGCCAATTAGCCTACTGTACATGTCATTGGACTGTGGGAGGAAACCCACACAAGCAAGAGGAGAACATGCAAACTCCACACAGAAACGCCCCGAGCCCGAACCTGAGACTCGAACCCAGGACCTTCTTGCTGTGAGGTGGACGTGCTAACCCCGCAAATTTTCAAAGAATTTCCAGATCATTCTTAGAAAGTTTTTTCACAGCACCATTGCATGTTTGAATGGTCAGAAGGTACAGATCCTTTTTTTTTTAATATATATATATTGCAACATCTTCGACAGCAGGGCAAATCACTTGTTTATGTAGTATTAATCCACTTGTTTTAAAAATTGTGTTTCCATAGTAACAGTGTGCACATACATTTGCATTGTGAATGTTCCAGATAAATGGAGGGGGGGTTTTTGTTTTTGTTTTTTTTATGAGACATTAAACATTTATGGAAGAAGTTTCCAGTTTTCTGACATGAATGCGAACCCCTTAATCATGGGGAGGCTGAAACCTACCTCAGCCGACTCTGGGCAAAAGCAGGGTACACCCTGAACAGCTTGCCAGTCTGTCGCAGTGCCAACACACACAACTATACAGACTCACTCCTTTGGGCAATTTGGAACAGCCAATTAGCCTAATGTGCATGTCTTTGGACTGTGGTTTTCCTCCGGGTACTCCGGTTTCCTTCCAAACAAGCATGGGGAGAACATGCATAGTGCCTGGGACTTGAAACCAGGACTTGCTTGCTCTGAGGCGGAAGTGCATGTCGCCCTACATGTTTTCAATAATAATTGCACATTTCCAGTAAATAACTTTGAGAGAATTAAAAAAAGAGAGAGACTGGCGAGGAAATGTCTGCTAACAAAATATCAGTGTTAAATATAAGAAGTTTCTCCGGTAATAAATCTAGATTTTATTTGAATTGATAAACCAGTGTAGATAAGTGGAGAAAGTATTTCCTGGCTGACTTCCTGTCTTATACACGTGCACTGCTAAATTGGGAAGTCTGACGTTTTTCAGTGTTACTTAACATTAAGACACTGAATAAATAACCCATGAAGGAAAATGCTCGTAGGAAAATGGTACATGTGGTGATGAGATTTCTCCCTGAAGAGAGAAACTACAGAGGTATTAACAGTAAATGGAAGGCTTTATTTTGGTTAGTTGGTATACAGAGTCTCACCCGGATGTTTTAAGGACTAATTGTGTTAATAAAATGGTTTTGTTTGTCTAGAAAGCCACATCTTTCCCCCTTTACTTAATACTACTGATCGTTCAAACCAATGCATCCATTACACATTAACAAGACTAATCAATTATTTTGTTGATTTAGCTATACAGTTCTTGTATTTCTTTTTAATTAGGGTTCTTCTCAGTTTTATTGTAGAAATACAACTTTCTGGTTTGTTCGCAGATATCCAACCAACAAATGGGCCAAGCTTGGGACCTTTCATGCTCGGGATGAACGTACGATTCAGAGTTTTCCACTGGATGAGCATTTATATGCTAAATATGTCAAGGTATGTCAGGAAGATCTACTTCTTATCTGTACTAACACTAACTGTGGCATCTTTTCAAATCCCAGGACTGCCAGAGAACCATCAATCAAAAGGTTCCTTAGGCTCAGCTGTGTGCTTGATTTGTATCCGGTTTCATTCACTCTGGATAAAGATAAATATGAATATGTATAAATAAATCCTGAGTAATTTTGGACCAGTGCTTGTCTGAAGGTTAATTCAGAGGATATAGAAAAGAAACACTTGAATTGAAGCGCTTCTTCACCGAGATCTTTTACCAGTTCCTTGCCACCCCTAGTTGATTGTTTCTTCCAAGTACTGGAATGCTCTAGGAATAGCTGCCTTTTTGCTGAAGTAATCAGAATGGTTACAGTTGATCACCGGGGGAATCACTTTAGATTGGTGTGCAAAGGAAATGGTGATTGTATACAGTTGATTGGGTTTACAGGTCATTCTGTAACGGGGTGATCCTTTAACCATTTCAGTGATTCTGTTTTTTTATTCATATATTTATAAGGGCTTTAATGATTGGTGATCTTACTGTTTCAGAGTATGAGTTGAGCATTTTTTGCTGCTGTTCACCTGCTGTTTTTTGTTTTATTGATTTAATACTTTTTCTTCTCATGATCTATCAGACCTTCATAACTATGAAAAATGTTATTATATAGAAGAAGTTCAGATATATCATGAACTGTGAGCCAACAATTTTCTCAACTGTTTCTTTTTTTTCCTGTAATTCTGTTTTCTCTTCTGCATCAGATGTTCACCAAGTACATTAAGGTTAGCTCTTTTCTCTCAGATGTGCTTGAATGACTGAGTGGAGAAATGAACAGTGCTCAGTATGATGCTGCTCACAGTGGAACCTCAGTGGATTATTGATTGATCCACACATTCAGATTAGAGAACATCTGGAAGTTGCTGATGTGCCCAATTTATTTTCCAGTTGAGGTTCTTATCCTGTGCAGCTCAGTGCCTCACACCCCCTCTTCAATACACAAACTCAGTAGCACCACCTGCTGATGGCTTTGCTTGAGAGCTACAGTAGAAAACCTGTCCTACTGTGCTGTTTGCATGATTAAACAACTAACAAACCGGGGTACTTTACTTATTCTCAATTACTATGTGTTGAATTTCACATATAAAGATGTCTGAGATGCCTGGTGCTGTTTATGTACTAAATGCACAATATTACACGATTTATAAAGTATCCAGATTCTGAAATGGTGGGTGGTATTTGATTTTTTTTCCCCCCCATGCTATGTCTTCTATTGTTTATCCGAGTCACATGATCAGCATTCTAACAGTTGTACTCTAATCTACATTCTACGTTACAACACCTGAGAGAAAATGAATATTCCTCATTCATGTCAGTTGTTGTCCCCATGGCAGTATTGTTAATATCTGGTCCCTGTATAGTCCTTTCACAGTGCTATAATGCTCCTTTTTGTTGTCTGACTGTAGGTGGAGCTGTTGTCACACTTTGGATCTGAACACTTCTGTCCTCTCAGCCTTCTCAGGTACAAAAGAGCCTTAATCTAAACATTATTTTTACACACATATACATTTTGGTCCATAAGTATTTGGGCCACATCACAAGTTGTGTACTTTTGTCTCTACACCACCACAATAGGTTTGGAATAAAGCAGTCAGGATGTGATTGACGTGTAGGCTTTCATCCATAATTTAATGGGTTGAACAAAAAAGTGTTGGCTCAAAGTTTCAGGAAGTACAGCCATTTTTACACATAGTTCCTCTGGTTTCAAAAGCTCAAAAATAATTGAACAGTTGACTGATTAGCAGTTTCATGGCCAGTTACAGCATACTTCTTAATTATTTCTTGACAGATTAAAGAGATTAAACATCTGGAATTGATTTGCACATGTTGAATTTGCACTTGGAGCTTCTTACTTGATGTATGTTACAGATGTGTCAATGCAAGTAAAGAAGGCCATCGTTAGGCTGCAGAAATAAACAGCTATCAGAGAGATAGAAGAAACTTCAGGAGTGGCCAAATCAGCAATCTAGTACTATTTTAAAAAAGAAGGAATACACTGGCGAGTTTATCAATACCAAAACATGACCTGGAATAAGACCCGGAAAACCATGGTACACATTCAACTTGGATCAACATGGAAATCTATTCTTGGGAAAAACCCATTCACAACATCCAGTCAATTCAAAAACAATCTTGCAAAGGAAGGCATACGGTTGTCTAAGAAACACCTTCATGAATAAAAACAGGATGAATACTGACGTGTACAGAGCTATACTTTCTGCTCAGATTCAGTCCAATGCAAAAACTAATAGGATCACCCTTCATAGTAGAGATATTCAATGATCCAAAATGTACAAAAATGCTACCTGGGGGCTTCTTGAAAATGGAAATGGAATGTTCTTAAATGGTCAAGTTCAACTGAGTATAGAGCAAAAATCTACAAACAAGCAGAAACGGAAGTCCACACAAGTAATGGCCTGGCAAAGCATCTCATGAGAGGAAACTCAGTATTTGGGGAAGTCCATAAGTTCCTGACTTTAGGTGGCCATGACTACAGAGGATTTGAATCCAAGTATTAAAACCAATCCTTATATTTATAATGGTGGTATTATGTCAATTACTTTTTTGTTTTGAAAATAGAGGGACTACAGTATGTGTAAAAAAAAAAAAATAGCCGTTTTATAGAACGTCGTAACCCCTCAGCCAGGACGCCTGGAGCACAGGACAAACATTATATGATCAAGGTCACTGTGCCAAGGTCAAAGGACTCGTATGCAAATTAGCTACCCCACACACACGGTTTAGGTCATAGGGGATGTCTACGCAAAAGTTCAGAAAGCCAGCCTGTACATGAGCCGAGCAGTGGCCCGGACAAAGGTATTGTCCTGCTGCCCGCCCGCCAAGCCAACGACAATACCCCTCCAGCCAAAACCGACTGAGGGGTAATAAAGGGTACAAAGTCTGAAACGTTAATGCTTTTTTTAAATTATTTTATTTATTTATTTTTGTGAATTAAAGATGAAATTCTGCACCTTAATCCCTTCTTGGTTGCTTCATATTTTTTAATCTATTGTGGTGATGTACAGAGGCAAAATTACAAAAACTGTGACACTGTTTAAATATTAGATTAGATGATTAGATTAGACAGATATTTTATTAAGCCCAGAGGAAAATTCACAGTTTCCAGCAGTATTTACAGTAGACAGTACTGACTTAAACTATAAGATACAAACTTAAGTTAAAGGCAACAATAGTAAAAATTTAAGAACTTAAGGCAAATCTAGTAAAACTTCAAAGAATAACAATTGTGGGTAATACTGTTATGGTGCAAATTGGCAGTCCAGTGCAAATTATTTAAAAATTCCCGTATAAACAAGCACGTATAAGTTAAGGTGTGTGGTGTGCTGAGAGTGGTGCAGTGCAGAGCGTGGGGGTGGTGTTATTTATGGACCAAACTGTGTATAACATTAATATCTGTGCCTGTTTTGTGTGTTTAGAGTTTTTGGCACAAGTATGATGGAGGAGTACGAGCTGAATTCTGAGCCCTCTGAGAGACTCAACTTGCAGGATGAAGATGATGGTAAGAACCTGCCTTTGAATTACTCAGGAGAACTTTACTGTCTATGTTTTTTATTTCCACTGGTCAACTGGTTTTCTTCTAATGCTGCGGCACAATTTGAATTCTTCTCTTACACCTGTAGATTATTTTCCAGGATATGTTCCATCAGATGTCAAAGCTTCAAAGAATCTGATTGGCTCTGCCAAGGGTGAGTTCCAGTGTTGTATTTCAGGCATTTATTTATCTTCAGCAAGCACTTTATCCTGGTCAGGGTCGTGGTGACAAGAAGGTCGTGAAGATCCACACGGACAGTAACCCAAAGTAAAGTTCAGGATCATAAACTGACCTGTCGTTCTGCCTTTTAGTCATTTTATCTTTTAAACTAAATGTTTGAGCAGACAAACTATTATATTTAATCGAATCTATGATTATTGTAATGGTCATGATTTACAGTATCGTTTAACAATGTATGATAGTTTGGATGACTGTAGGCATAAAGACATGACTGTTACAGCTATTAAGCACTAACATGTATTCATTTACAGATGCTATTCTTACCATGGTGAACAACATTGCTGCTAATGTGCTGGGTGGAAATCCGGGAGATGGAAAACATAGTGGAGGTAATCACACACACACACACACACACACACACACACACACACACACACACACACACATTCTTGCAGCTACAGATGCTTCAACAATGATGTACACAAGGAGTGTCCAGGTCTTTTTTCTTCTAAGGGTTGGTGTGGTTTCAGATTGTCATGCCATCCACATGATTACCAATTAGTTGCTGAAGGCGAGATGGATCTTGCTGAATAGTTTAATTCAGCAACATTCTCTGTGCTTGAGGTGCATAATTGTTTTAGTATTTACTACATGGGAACATAAGCATAATACGCACAGTCAAACAATATGGATTTTTATGAATAATTTGTTACTTTTTTTGAAAAGTCATGATGGACGCTAGAATTCTGTGCACAAGGTGCAAGCGGAGCAGGTGCAGAGCTGTGTAATGATATCCTTTTAACTTCGTTTAAAAGTTTAAGTATATACTACATGAAAACATTAATAAAAGTAAATTAAAATGAGATTTTAAAAAAATTAATTTTTACATATTTTAACCATGACAGAAACAAGTCAGGTGAGGTCTGTGTGCTTCGAGCACAAGTACGGGGGGGCAGCCCATAGCCCAATGCTTAGAGAAGCGGCTTTGGGACCGAAAGGTTGCTGTTTCGATTCCTGAACCAGCCAGAAAAATGTGTGGTGGTGGTGGGGGAGTGAGCTTCATCTTCCCTTCCTCCACCTCCATGGCTAAAGTGCCTTTGAGCAATGCACCAAACCACCAACTGCTCTCCGGCACCCCAATGTGTGGCAGCCCACTGCTCAGAGTGTGTGTGTGCCCACTGTTCACGTGTGTGTGCTCTCTTTGGTTGGGTTAAATATAGAGGCAATATTTTCCCTTGCGGGATTAATACAGTACAGCAAAATTTAGAAAACGTAAATGCTATGTAGTTGAATTGAATTCATACTACATGGTAGTGTAAGAAAATCCTGCTCTCTATAGGCGTTACAGTATATACTACATGGAAACAGAAGAGAAACCAATTAAAATTAGTTTTTGTTATATTTTTATTGTTTAAGTGTGATAATGTTGATGCCACCTGCTCCAAGTAACCTGTGATAAACTGAATGTCCATCATTTTGATTCCAGTATTATCTACTTGTAATGTTTTTTAATCCCGAGATAGTGGATTAATCAAATCATGCTAATCCTATGAAGCATTTCCTGATTGTTCTATAATTAATAATTCTTAGTATAATTCAAGCAGTACTACAATTGTATTAGGTATCATTTATTTAGAAGAGGGGTGTCAGAACAGACAGTATATTCTACAGTCTTGTGTGTCTTCATGTAATATGAGGATATGTTTGTGAAAACTGTAGATTTACATGTTAGTACTTTGAAGGCTAAACTCTCAGTTTACTTAAACAAATGGAATCAAGTGTCACTCCAGCTTGGTTGGGGAAAAAACCCCCTGCAACAACACTGACCTATAGATAAATAAGATAGTAAACTCTAAAATGTTCTGAACAATAAACAATTTGAGAAGGAATTGCTAACTGTTTTAATGAGATTTTTTTTCTTTGTGTCCAACAGCCAATCATTCCTCCCTGCATTTAAATTCCACTGAGACATCAGGAACTCCAGTTCAGACAGTCTCCCCTACATTGTCCCAGATTACGTAAGTACTTGAGAAGATTTGTTTAAAAAATAAAAAACATGCTAAAATTCACAGATGATTCCATTTGGACAAAAAGTCTAACTAGGTTTTGTAGCTAATAATATATTGTTTACATAACGTTGCTTATTTAGATGATCTAGTACATGACTGAATGTTGCTATTTGCTATTGGAAACAAGATGCATGTATATAAGAGACGGTCTCAAGGTTTTCATTTCCAAACCATTGCTGCTTTTCGAAAAGAGTAGGCCACTGGATTGCCCTCAGCGTGTTTCTGCCGTAAAAAATGTTGGTTTCAAAATTGTTCTTGTCTGAATATAACTAAAAAATTGTTAGCTGGACATAAAGCAATCACTCTCTCACTCACTTTTCATTTCCAGCCAAATTTGATTTGTATTTGAGGTTTGTGTTTTGGGTAAACTATTCCTTTATTTTCCTTCTCTTGTGTAATTCAGGTTGGAGACTTCAGAAGTGGATCAACATGAATTGAAAGCAACCGCCGGGACCCCATCAATGACACAAGGTGGAGATGCAGGTCCGACAGCTCCTTTACCCACTGTCTCCCTCTCAGAGACCGTGGAACTGCCAGGTTCAGATTCCATACTGGTGACACCAAACGAAGAAGATCAGATCGTTATTCTGCTGCCTGAGGATGTGTCAGATGAGCCAGACAAGTCCTCCATCTCTACAATACCGGGGGCAGAGGAGGAGAGTGTGAAGGCTCGTCAGGGTCAGGAGAATTTGGGAGTGAAGGAGTGTTGGGAGCATACTCCTGACTCTAGTTCCTGTGTTTCACTTAAAGAGTACCTCCTACAGAGCTGCAGTCCCCTTCCGGCTCGTCAGAAGAAGAGGAAAAATGAATCTAACGAATCACATTCTCAACCCAGTGCATTCTACAAAACAGAAACCTCGGATCCGGTTATGATGTCATCATCCCAGGTCCAGTTGCCCCAGACCTGGACTGTGGAGTCAACCTCTTTGGTGGAAGCTTCTGTTGTGGTTGGTCCATCTTTTCCTGAAATTGAGCGTGAACCTGAAGTTGGTTCTGTGAATCTTGCACCTAGTCTCACGTCGCCTCTGGTGACACTTGCACACGCTGAGATGCTTGCCTCTCAAGCGCCGCATGTTGTGGATTTTCTGCACCCTTTAGCTGTTGAGAGTTCTGATTTAAAGCTTAATGAGGAGCGCAAAGATAAACCAGTGGAGAAAAGAAACACTCCCATTCTCACCTATAGCCTGGACTTGATATCCACTTTACCTTTAATGCATGAAACCGATGAAACAGATTATATCCAGATGTCTGTATCCGCAGTAGAGAAATCCACCACTGAAAAGACCCCACTGACTCCTAGTATGATGACCAGCACCCTGGATCAGGACAGATTTATCCCTCTATCAGGCTCCACGGATCAGTCCGTTGTCCAACCAACCATAAGCAAGACTGCAGCTCCTGTTGTACCACTGACCAGTGCCCCTGTAACAGAATCCTTAGAGGTACTTCCAGTTGTAGCAGAACCTAAAAGTGAAGAGCTGGTGGAAGAAGCTACCCTGGGAGGCAACAGTGGTAACATTCAATCAGGAACCTCTAATAATGGCCAATCAGTGCAGCCAACTTCTTCTGACTTCTATGCTGAAATCCCTGGTTCCACTGAGGCACCGATCCACGGATCCAACCAGAAAGAGTCGGTCTTCATGAGGCTAAACAACCGGATCAAAGCCCTAGAGGTGAACATGTCACTCAGCGGCCGTTACCTGGAACAACTCAGTCAGAGGTGACTTCTGCTCATACTGACCTTTCTTTGTAATATCTCAAAGGTGTAAGAGCTTAAAGAGATGTATTTGAACAAGAAAATGTACGGATAAATGTTTTTCTTGGTTCATACTTTGTCTTTTCACAGATATCGAAAGCAGATGGAGGAGATGCAGAAGGCTTTCAACAAAACCATCATTAAACTCCAGAACACCTCAAGGATGGCTGAGGAACAGGTCAGCACAATGTATAGAATAGGATATAGAATAAGATATAGAGAATAAACCCCTAGGGAGCATGTTGTTACACACAGTGATCAATAATGATGGTTTGGTATAGTGCATTCTGACAACAAGTTGGATTTTACCTTATGTTAAATGCTCTGTGGCAAACTTGGAATCCGTGTCCAATAGAGACTGTGAGTGGCCGGCGGTAATTTCTGGGCATTAAAAAACACTCATCTGATGAACAGAATGTAATGTAACTCTGTCAATTTTAGAATAAGTGTAAAGAATGACAATACACAGGAACATGCCATATTCATTTGTTTAATTGGATCATTTGAGTTCATGTCATGAAGTGATATAGTACTTAGATGCTGTACGCAGAATGGTAAAAGTTTTGATCGTACAACACTGCACGCTTCTTACCCTCAATTTCACGGTCTTGGCCATGTTTGGAAGCAGCGAGGCTTTCATCCTATATGACAATGTTGGCTGAAGACACAGGGGAAACACAAGTGAGGAAAATGTAAAAAATTATTTATTTTAAAAAGAGTACAGGTTGATGCAGTCAAATGGCATGATTGTCATTTCCCTCCCATAAGCGAAATGAAGTTAGCGTAATGATGCAATTTCCAATAATCACGTGACTTGCAGTGTTTTATTTGACAACATTAACCTTATGAAATTCATGCACTGTGCAAGTAAAGCGGCCTTCACACTATAGCAAATCGACCCAGCGTACCCCAGTGTATAGACAGTTTGTGGCATTTGCTGCAGTATGTTGAAGTTCGTTTTGATTTCATTGGTATTCGTTTTAATAAGTTCCTGTACGTTATTCTTTGTGCCATTCATTGGAAATTTTTGTGCATGCATAAACATTTTTGAAGTATACCAGCGAGGAGTAAGATTACAGCTGTTAGCGGTACGGCCTCATTCGTCTAACCCAAGCGAGTTCATTTCTAAGTGGACTTTTTGCTCATCATCCACACTCCTGAGCTTGAATAATTTCTTCATGGCCCTGGGCTTCTTGGACATCCCTTCTGGTAGTGTTGATGATCTCAAGGCAGTTGAGACATTGTGTGGACTAGGAGAGATGTTTCTGTCTGAGGCTATTGAAAAGTTGGAACTGGGAGACGTGGATCTTGAGTCTTCCTGGGATGCAGCTACTTCTTCAGGTGTAGGTGTGGGTGGTGCAGATGGTGCCTTGCATGTTTTGATTTTGTTTTGATCTAATTTTTTTGTTGTCAGTTCAGACGTTGCCCCTGGGCAAGGCCTTAACCACAAGTGTGCCTCTGTCCACCCAGTATAAATGTGTAGCAGTAAAAATTCTGGGAAGGTAATCTGCAGTGGACTAGCGCCCCATCCTGGAGTTGAACTCCTATTCGCTTCATGCTACAGAAACCGGAATAAGCTCTGGCCTAATGATCCACTAGGCTCAGGTGTAAAATCCCAACAGACTTTACCCTTTACTATCAGACATACACAGTATGAGACCCAGCTCTGGTCTTCATTAGACACTGGCTGGTTATCAGCAATGTTAAAGCCTGAACAACATGTGATCATTCCTTTCTTTTCTCCCTGTAGGATCAGAAACAGACAGAGTCCATACAGATACTGCAAAAACAGCTGGCAAACGTGACTCAGCTCGTACTTAACCTGTCGCTGCAAGTGAGCCGGCTACAGACAGAGGTATCCCACTGCCCTTACTAAAACTTCAGTACATGTGCATGTGTCTGTAGAGCATAAGTTACATTGTGCTGTGTGAATGTGGTACAGATCTCTGACCGGCACAGCTACCTCCTGCTGTCTGTTCTGCTCGGATTGCTCATCTGCATCGTCATCTGTGTTAATTACTGTCACAAGTCGGCTGAGAATCTCTCCACAGAAGCTGAAATATCCATACGAAACTCCTACAGCTACTGCTGCCCAGACAGGTGAGTCTCAGTAGTCACACAGATTTACTTTGTTTGGTGTTGCGTCAGTTTAAACTCATCCTGATATCCTGTGATTTTCAGAGACTCACCTGATTATAAGGATGTGAACCCTAAGCGACGAGCGTCCTATCCATTTTCACAGTCATCCTTGCAGATTGCAACTACTGAAGGTAAATCGTTTATTCAATACATTTATAAGGGTGATAGTATTACCAGGGCGGCACAGTGGCAAAGTAGTTAGTGCGTTCGCCTCACAGCAAGAAGGTCCTGGGTTTGATTTCCGTTCTTGGCTTGGCGTGTTTCCGTGTGGATTTTGCATGTTTTTCCCATGCTTGCGTGGGTTTCCTCCGTGTACTCCGGTTTCCTCCCACAGTCCAAAAACATGCACAGTAGGCCAATTGGCTGTTCCAATTCGCCCCGGAGTGTGTGAGTGTGAATGGTTGTATGTGTGTGTTGACCCAGCGATGGCCTGGTGAGCTGTCCAGGGTGTACCCCATCCTTGCCCAGAGTCAGCTGGGATAGGCACCAGCCTCCCCGCAACCCTGATTAGGATTAAGCAGCTCAGAAAAGGAATGGATGAATAGTATTACCAATTCTTCCAAATGTTCCCTGTCATTCTACAGTAAATATGGGGTGCCCTGGAACAACAGATTCACTTCCTGGAATATCAGAGTTTTTCTCTGGTGATGAGAAGATAGGTGTGTTAAGAAAATGTAAATTGAAAAACTAGGTACAACACACAAGTAATATTCTGAAATCTGACACTTCCTGCACTACATTCTTAAAATAAATAAAGATGATCCCAGACTTAAATAATATATTTTACATTCAATTAAAACTCAGAAGATCAGAGCCATAAACTTGTTGAATTTTTGTTGACGGCTGAAGTATTCTGCTAGTTCTTGTAGGTAAAGGATCGTGCCTGTAAAACACTTGATTTCCTTTAGGATGTCATAAAGCACTAAACCACCTAAGTGCCTTGATATATATCATTAAATTCCTTCATTTGCTGAGTCGCTTAATCCTACGTGGGTCACCTGGAGGCTAGATCCTATCTCAGCTGACTCTGGGCGAAGGCAGGGTACACACTGAACAGCTTGCCAGTCTACACACACAACCATTCACACCCACACCTAGGGGCAATTTGAAACAGCCAGTCTTGTCTTTGGCATGTCTCTGGACTGTGGGAGGAAACCGGAGTATCCAGAGGAAACCCACACATGCATGGAGAGAAAATGCAAACTCCTCAGAGGAATGCCCTCGCCGAGCATGGGACTCAAATCTTGCTATAAGGCGGATGTACTAACCACTTTGCCGCTCCATCATTAAATTACTTTCATTAAATTACAGCCAATCAACAAATGGGACTGGGCAGCACATTACCCAATGAATTTATGAATTATCATCCACTTCTGTGTAAACCAGCATTTTTTTGAACAGTGATGTCACTAGTAGCACTTTGCTTGACCAAATGTCAATAATTGCTCACTTGGTATATCAGTCAATTAAGTGACGGTAGCCTCTTGGACCCTTATCAGTAAGAATCATATCAGAAACAAATCATAGATACAGTTTTTTGGGAATTTTTGTTTTAAAGATGTTTTGAGAGACTAAAAAAGAGAAGAAAAGTTGGTCAGGAATCAATTCAGGGTCCAGTCAGTCATGGCTCCATGTAGCCACACAGATTGTTCTATATTTCCTGGTCCTGATCATACAGCCTCAGAGGATTTTATCGTATACTGAAACTGATCATTCCTGCTTTACATGTTCTTAACATTTTATTTTTTTCAGGTCCAAATGAAGCATATAATGTAGAAACTCGGAGGAATTCAACCGGCAGTAAAAAGGTATTCAGACTTTATTTTAAAATGTTTGAATAACTAAAAAGTACTCATATAATCAGCTGCACCAACCTTATACCTACATCAGGCTAATTAGCAATTATTCACCAAAGACGAGACACTGAATAGTCCCTGAAACAGAACTTTTCTGAAGCCTGAAGGGAATAATTGTTTAAGTATATACTACATGGGAACATAAACCAAAAAAGCGCACTAAAGCAATATGTTATAGTTCATTTTTATATATATTTTTAAACATGACAGTGGCAGATGGGCTCCGTGCACTCAGAGCAGACTATAAGCGCACTCTAACACTGTAAAGTCATTCACGAATAAACTCGTTCATGAACAGCAAGTAAAATAGATTTTATAGAAATGTGCTCTGTTTGTCCGTACGTACGATTTGCTAGTTCGATAACTTTGGAATGAAATTACATAGGATCACCATATTTGGTGTATGAGTCCCTCTCAGGGGTGAATAGGGTGGGATTGTATATGGGTCATATTGACCTTGTTTCAAGATCATAAGGTTGTTTTTTTATATATTGGACTTGTTTAATGGTCCTGCTGGTAGGAGCGTTTGTTTTTTTACCCCATTTTTAAAGCGTGTCAATGATCAGTCCACCTGCTACTTCACGATGCTTACACGTTCTATGTTGCCATCTTTTGAAACTTGAGAGTTTTTTTTAAAAGTGTTATTTTTTTTTTTTTTTATCCTTAATAAACATTGACTCCATGTTTCTGCATTTTGTTGAATTTTTAGAGTTTCAGGATCCGTAACTGTGGCAAACAATGAATGCTTTTCTGCCACTTTTCAAGTATTTCCCCAAGTGAATAATGTTTATTATTTCCCCAGACAGCTGACCAATCAGATCGCTCTGTTCCCATGTAGTGTACTTTATTCATTTATGTCCTGTTGCAAGTTCTATGCACTGTTTTCACTGATGTAATGAACGTGTATTCTTCCAGAAAAAGCGTTGTAAAATGAAATCCAACAGAAAGCCAGAGACGATAACTCCCACACTACTCCCCACAATGTCACTCCCTAATGGAGGATTACAGTGTAACCACCACCGTCAACACAGTCTGGACTTACAGCTGCCTCCTCGCAACCCCGACTTTCCATCAGAGGGAAGCTCTGAAGACTCCTCCCAGTCTGACGAGCCTTCGTTCTGTGGTATCGCCTCCTGCAGTCGCCTCTGTGACCCTCTGCCTGCTCTAAAGAGCCGCTCAAAAAGGAGAAGCCGCTTGAAAAAGAGGAGCACATTACTTAAACACCTTCTTCAGCCTGTGGAGTGTAATGGCCCGCCGGTCGCGCCCAAGTTTACCCTGCATGGCTTAATCACAGGATCCGCAGAACTGAGCATGAACAGTCCAGGAGTCCCACTGCTTCAAACCAAGAACAGTTTTGAGTGACGCTGCTAACAATGCTGAGCTGTATAACCACTGCTGATTGGTAGTTACTGGGTTAGCGACACTGGCAGCATTAACTCCTGTGGTAATATGGCTATGCTCTTCATTGTGACAATTTCCACAGGGTTGTGGACATGGGGACAATCATCAGTCACTCTCTACCTAGCAGAGAAGAATCAGTTGCAATCAGAATCATGACTAAAACAGGATATAAAATGTCCTAACACACTGCTGTTTTTAAAGGAAAGAATTATTTGCACAGTTTTTAATGGGTAAGGCTCGCTTATGCTTTACATTGTTTTTAGAGTTTGAGTTTTAATTTTTGTGTGATTCAGTCTAAAGCAGGTTGTTCATTAACTGCAAAATGTTCCTATTTTTTGATAAAAATAAATCATAAATTATGTTTTATACCCTGAGTCTTCTTTGGTTATTATTCTTTTTGCAGTTGTTGGACTGGGATATATGTGTCAGTGTTAAACTGGGAAGAACTGGAGAAGCACAAAGACACTTTAATTTAGGGCAGTTCAGAAGAAGACCAAATATTTTGGTAGCTGAAGTCTCACTGCGCACCCATCATATGTTAGTAAGTTCAGTGGATCTGACTCTCGGTCACTATTCTCAGAATTTTCTTGGCAGATTTTTTACAGCGTAGGTTGCCAGCTCTTTTCCCGAACCCTCCACAGCACCTGGTACTCCCAGGTGGTCTCCCATCCCGGTACTGGCTAGGTCCGACCCTGCTTGAATCCTTCACTTGCTGACCCACAGTAAAAACATCACAGTTGTATTAACTCCATACTATATGGTCTCATTAAGTATTTAACGAACCCGTGAAGCTCCCTCATTACTGCTGACACAGCACCGATTCATCTGTTTAGCTGTCTCTCCATTCTACCATCTCTTGTGAACAAGATTCCAAGATACTTGGATTCCTCCTCAAGCCATCTTTTTCTGGTTAAGAACCGTGGCCTTAGATTTCGAGGAGCTGACCCACATCCTGGCTGCTTCACACTCAGCTGCAAACTCCTCCAATGCATGCTGAAGATCACGTTCTGAAGAAGCCAATAGAACCATATCATCAGCAAATAGATAGATATTGGATAGATAGATAAATACTTTATTAATTCCAGAGGGAAACATGATTAGTTGGTACACTGTTTCTGATGATGTGTGTTATTTTCCTTTTTATATTAAAGAAATTAAAATGTAATTCTTTTTGGCATCACCATATTTCATATGTTCATGTCAGAGTCTGTGTTTATGAATGGTACGTGACTGGAAGCAGGTGTTTAAATGTTAGGGAAGCTGAAGCATCACGAAGGAAGCTTTAATCTGTAGTAGCCAAGTATGTCGGCTACATTGCAGTATGGGAAGTGGAGTTTCTTGTAGATTCCAGCATAGACAGGACTTTATAAAAATAAATCAATAACATTAGTTCAAATTTGCTTTAATATTGGCGTAGTGGTTAGCACGTCCGCCTCACAGCAAGAAGGTCCTGGGTTCGATTCCCAGCTCGGGCGTTTCTGTGTGG
>JBCNYH010000010.1:23319949-23358584 GCA_039654325.1 Tandanus tandanus
AATTTCATCCCAACAGGCTTGTTGGGATGAAATTGTAGTCCATTTATTTTTCTCTCATACCATATATATAAATATAAGATTTTTCTACCCACTGCCCAGTATCTTGACAACACCTTTGTTCTTTGTATTTATACTTTATTTAAATTGGTCTTTAACATTCTCAACTAAAAAAATCTAAACTAGAATCTGTTATTTAAAACTAGCAGCAACACTAATGTAGTTTTTTTTCCAAAATGCAATACATCCACACTTTTTGTCAAATCGCAATAAATCCTTTAGGCACAACTAAGAACACAAACAGCACGAAAAATACTTTTTACACATGCAAAACTACTCTAAGACTAGAACACTATAAAAAAAAAAAGAATAAAAACAGGACGAAAAATCCACCAGCAATCAAAAATGACTGCTAACCATTGGTTCAGCCACCGATAGTAATTCTATTTACACCGAGTCATGTCTTTAAAGGAGACATGAGGAGAAGTTTTGAGGCTTCTCATTGGTTTACCTTTATATGATTGGGGGAATCCTGGGAAATAGGTAGAGTATTCTGGTACCGAATATAAATAATAAGGAAATCCTCTGAGAAATCACGAAAGTGGATTAAAAATCAGTAAAATAAGTGGATATTTCCATTGTTTTACAACAACTTGGATATGGAACCCTTTCTTAAAGAAGTATTTAAGCATGAATAGATTGTGTTTATGGATATTTTAACTTGCTCATGTGGAAGATTTTGTTTTAAAGGATGTATTTTTGGCGATATCTCATTTTCCTCCTTCAACTTACTTACTTACTGATTTGCTGAGGGAAGATATCGTGGTTTGCTAAAAATGCATATGCCGAATGTCAGGCATTTACTCATCTTTTTTTTTTGTACTGTGTTAATCCCACAAGGGAAATTATTGCCTCTGCATCCAAAGTGAACACACACATAAACAACAAACAACATAAACAACTGTTTACGTGTATGTGCTGACTTTGGATGGATTAAATGCAGAGGAAATCATTTCCCTTGTCGGATTAATACAGTATTGCAAAATGGGGCTTAGGCACCTTGCTCAAGGGCACTTCAGCCATAAAAATGGAGGACTGAAAGGTGCAGCTCACTCCCCCCACCACCACAATTTTTTCCTGCAGGAATCGAACCAGTGACTTTTAGATCCCAAATGTGCTTCTCTAACCATTAGGTCACGGCTGTCCTAAATTGTGGCTTGCTGGAGCTTCGGCAACAGATGTCATAAAATACTAGATAGGGCATGAACACACCTTACCATAGTAACTGGACTGCAGCAGGTCGCTGCCAGTTGTTAAGTGTACATAAACCCTGTGTCCAAAGCCGCTCATTCATTTACTACCCCCTTCTGAACTGAGCTGGTGAACTTTCCATGAGAAACCATTTTCTTTTACTAAAGGGTACCTGTGGTAAATTTTTATTCCTAGCTATTTAAAACGATCAAGTATGACATCAGCAGTTCCTTCAGGCAAGGTCAGTCCTTACCTGCGCGAGTGCTGCAACACTACTCCTTCAGTCAGGCATGTGCAGTGACATGTCACCTTCTCCACTGGCTGTTCCAGCCCTGGTAGTGACGAGAACTCGTTGAATGGACTGGTCACTGACCCCATGCTGAATATCACATTATGGGTCAGTGCTGAGCTGTGTCCCCAGGAAGATGGTGGAGTGTAAACCATAGGACTGCACAAACAACAAACGCAGAAATCACGGAAAACGTTTCTTTTTGTTCCTAAACCAACTGACGACAGGAAAGCTGACTCGGCAAAACTTATGCTTATGCAGCATAAGCCATTTTGGATTTACCGTCACGCTCATCTCTGTCAGCTTTCTCATTTACAGAGTCATTAGAATGCAACGTCTCACAGTCACACTAGGCAACCATTTACACCCATTTCCTCAAAATTGCTGCCATATTCACTTCTTGAACATATTTTTTTTTAAAACCTAAAATGTCACTCGCTGAATAGATCTGCTTGTTTAGTTGTACTGGACAACCCCGCCCAATGAGTTCACGTCACTTCCAGGGGGAAAAAATGACTGCTAACCATTGGTTCAGCCACCGATAGTAATCCACGGGATAATATCACCCAGTTTTGTGCTTTTTATGGACATTTATGTTAAAATAAGCATCTGTATCGCTTAAACCTATTACATATGCACAAATTATGCTGTAAGGATGATCAATACCGCTACTCTTTAGGTAAAATTCCACATTTTACTCTGGGCGACATGGTGTCTTAGTGGTTAGCCCATCCACCTCACAGCTAGAAGGTGCTGGGATTGGGTGTGGTGAGTTCTCCCTATGTGTGCATATTTCCTCTGGGTTCTCCGATTTCTTTGCACAGTCCAAAAACATGAACATTAGGCTAATTGGCTGTTCCAAAATGCCCGTAGTTGTGAAAGTAAATAATTATGAGTGGGTGTTGCAATGGTCTGGCAGCTTCTTAAGGGTGCACTGTGCATTTGCCCCGTGTCAGCTGGGATAGGCTCCAGCCTCCCGACGGCCCTAATAGGATGAGGTTGTTCAGCAAATGAGTGAGAGTGATGACATCTTACTCCATTTTGGCTTTTTTTTTTAATACTGTCTCCATAATAACTATTTTGAATTGTAATTGACTATCTGTATATAATGTGTTCTGGCTCATTATTTGGTCTTGGGTACGTTTATTGAAAATTTTAAAACCATAAAAAACACTTAAAATTCTTATCAATTTACAAAGTTAGGACTCTAAAGAAAACAATAATGTTCATTAAAAGATAATATTATCCACAGAATAAATTCTATTGCAACTTTAAATTAATGTCACGTAACATTGACAGACACATCACATCATCTGTGGCAAAAATCAAGATCGGAAGAGTGTCCACTGAGTATGTCCAGAAGTAATAAATATTCATGAGACTCAGTCTTGGCTTCAGGGTTTTTTCCACTGATGTATGAACCAATTTATAAATGAACATAACATGTAATTGGTTTGACAGACGTTTCACCCATGTTTTATTCATGTTGATAGAACTACCTGTATGGATTTTTAGGACTATTCTTTTATTGAGTGCAACCAATGCTACCTTCTTTCCAGTTTACTGAAACCAAGTACAGATATTTGCTGGTATGTACATCATATAGACCAAGATATCAAATATATGGATCTTGACAGAAGTTCAGAGGCCCATCTCATTAAAAAGGCGATTTTTGTGTCAAAATAAAACTAAATTAGCAAAACCACACATTAAACATCCTTTTCACTCCAAAATATTTTTTTGTAATCAAAAACAGTAGTATTATAGTAGAGTAGTAGAATTTGTAATATTTTTGTGAAGGCAGTAACTGAACTTGTCAGGTGTCTGACTTTCATGCCGGAAAATCAGCAATTTTAGTATGAATAAAGTCAAAAAAGAAAGAGGCGGCGCTTTGTAATATACAGAAATTGTCTTTACTATTATTTTGACTTACATTGTAAACAGTGTAATTAAGTTGGACATACAACTGCATGGAAATATTTTTTACATTTTGATTTTTAATATTACATGTGCAACTGGGTCCAAGTGCAAATAAAGAGCCATATACACCTTTGCTTAATGCTTTAAATTTTATGTAAAAAACACTTTTAAACATAGATTAAAAAAAGACAGCCATTTGTGTTGTAATGTGCGGTGCTTGCGCCTCCTGTCATACGGATGAACGCAATGCATAATGGAATATATTGCTTACTTAGTGACCATTGGTTATACACTATGCTACTTTTTACAATAAATTATGGGATACATGAATTATACTATATAGCGTATAATAATTCTTCACTTCCTCACTTACAATATGGCATCACAAAATTCCATCCGCCAGGGGCGAATCCAGTTTAGATTTGGCAGTTATCGCTCCAAAGGGGGCCATCTGCACAGGCACCAAAAATGTGAGTATTACATGCCTGTAGACAAAGAAGAATGCATACAATGGGCAAGAAAATGTGTCCAAAATAGTCTGATTTCACAAAAAAACAGAGAAACAGAACAAAATACCGAAAGTCCAAGATGAAATGCCCAGGCAGAAAGGCCGTGTAGTGGTTAGCACTTTCAACTCAAAGTAATAAGATCTTGAGTTTGAGCCCTGGGCTTAGCAAGGACCATTCTGTGCAGCATTTGCCTGTCGTCTCCCCATCCTCCCCCATGCTTTTGTGATTTCCTCCAGGTATTCCTGTTTCTTCCAGCAGTCCAAAGACATACACATTAGGCTAACTGGATATTCTGAGTTTCCCTTAGGTTTGAACATGAGTGTGAATGGTTGTAGGTGTGTTTGTGTGTGCTGGCCCTGGGGTAGATGGGCTGGCTATTCAGGGTGTAGCCCGCGTTCGCCCAGAGTCGGTTGGGATGGGCTCCAGACTCCCTGTATCCCTAATAAAGAATAAAGTGGTTCAGAAAATGAATGAGTTACAAAATGCTTTTGTAAGCTTAATATAAAACTGAACTTATATCTGTTCATTAAATTCAACAGATTTCAACACTCATCAGTGATTGTACAGGATTTAATCCAGAAGAGTGAATTAATCAGTGAAGGTCCACCTGCACGATATCGTCTCCTCACGTCCAGAAGTAATCTTGATGAAAACGGCTCAGTGAGAAAATGGACATTTGGACAACGAGAGGTCAAAATGAAAAACAAAATCCTATTAATGGTGGGAGAAACTGGAACAGGAAAAACTACTCTGATCAATGCCATGGTGAATTATATACTCGTAGTGAAGTTCACAGATGAAGTGTGGTTTGAGATTACAGAAGAGGATCAGAGGTCAGATCAGTCAGAAACTCAAACCACTAAAATCACTGTGTATGAAGTCTTTTCCCAAAACAACCCTGTGTCTCTGACCATCATTGACACTCCAGGTAATGGAGATACAAGGGGAACAGAGAGAGATAAAGAGATTGCTCAGAATCTGTACAAACTGTTTTGCAGTGATACTGGAGTGAAAGAAATCGATGCAGTGTGTCTGGTAGTGAAGGCATCTGAGAATCGACTCTCTGACAGACAGCAGTACGTCTTTGATGCAGTTTTGTCATTTGGTAAAGACATAGAGAACAACATTGTCATTTTATTTACTCACTCAGATGGATTGCGCCCAAAAAATGCTCTTAATGCCATCAAGAAAGCAGGAATTCCCTGCAGGAAAAGCAACGAAACTGAACCTGAGTATTTCTTATTCAATAATGTTCAAACTGTGGAAAGAGATCCGGAGAATAATAGTATTCTCCAAACAGCTTGGAATTTAACAGAGGGGAGTTTAACTCGTTTCTTTGCCTCAATGAATGAACAGAACAGAAAAAGTTTGGAGCAGACTGAAAGTGTCCTGGAGGAGTACAAACGACTTGAAGCCTGTATCTCAAATCTACAAGAACGTATCGAATTTGTGGAGTGCAAAAGTACAGAACTGACTCAGATTCAGAAATCTCTTCAGGAAAACCGAGAAAAGATGAAGATAAATGAGAACTTTACTTTCACAGTCACCAAATATAACAAAGAGAAAGTTCTCATTGAAAATGCTTCATGGTGGGACAAAAAGGCCACCAGTTGTGATGAGTGTAAGGAGAACTGTCATGAGTATAACTGCTGGTGTTCCTGGAATGCTGGGTGGTGTTTTGTCATGAAAAAAGATCACTGCACTGTATGTACAGGAAAATGTCACTACCGTAAACATGTCAAAGAGAACAGGAAATATGTTACACGCAGTAAAGAGACCCAAATGACATTAAATGAACTTAAAAAACAATATGAAGGCAGCAATACTTCCACGTCAAAAATGAAGTTTGACTCAAACGCCTATAAAAATGTCAAAAATGAGATTGAAAGCGAAAAGAAAGAGGAAGAGGAGAAGACCAGCATAGAGAAGAGCCTGAAAAAAGCCCTGGACGAGAAGGAAAAGGAAAAATGTGATCTGGTGGATGAAGCCTGCACCAGCATCATGAAACTGTCTGAAATTGCTTTAAAAACAGATTCTGCTTTCATTGTTCAGACTCTCGACTTCTTGATCCTTCGAGTTGAAGAAACTGGAAAGAGCAACTACGCTCGGAATCTCAGAGAGCTGAGGAAAATTCAGCCTGAATCAGAAGAAAGAGTCAGTGCTGCAATGGGGTATGCAAGAGCCGGTTTCAATCTAGTAAAAAATGCCTTTACTGGTAAAAAATAAATTCAGGAGATTAGAAATGGTGGCGTTAAATATAATGAAGATTAAATAATGAACATATCTGAACTGAGTTTAGTTTATATTCACATAATAAAATACATGGTGTTTAATCATTAATGCTGTTGATTTTAGTTGAGTTTAAAGAATATCTGTGGATTTACTTTAATATTATACCTATCATATTAATGTGTTGTTTATGGATAGAATGATAGATTATTCTTTTATTTAAGCTTGATTTTCTTTTTAGCTTAATTCCACTATTGTTCTATGTGTAAATTCTCTTTATCCAAATTGGTCATTAAATAAATGCTAACTGTAGCGTGTCTGAGTCTCTTTTTTCTGAAACAAACCTACATTTATCAAATAACATTCAATCCTCAGTAATACATGTACCAAGTAATTCATATTACCGCTTCTACCAATAACAAACAAACAAATAAATAAAGTAGCAGGGCACATTTTCATTCTGTTTCACGAGGTTCAAAGATCACTGAGAAACTTTGTAAGCAATAATTTATGATATTTTTTCTGTCCACTGAATTAAAAATATGTGAAGAGTGATCACAGACGATTTATCAGAAACATTCTACAAAAGGATTCAAGAGCTGAGCGTCAAAGGTTTCTTATACAGTATTCAGTTGAACAAGAGAGAATATACAGTATACTGTAATGTGTGTGTACAGATACGGACACAGGCGGCTGAAATGAGCTTCCTTCGCAGGGTGGCGGGGCTCTCCCTCAGAGATCCTGGAGGAGCTCGGAGTAGAACCGCTGCTCCTCCGCACTGAGAGGAGCCAGCTGAGGTGGCTCGGGCATCTGATTAGAATGCCTCCTGAACGCATCCTTGGTGTGGTGTTTCGGGCATGTCCAACCCCTGGGTTGACCCAGAATACGCTGGAAGGACTATGTCTCTCGGCTGGTCTGGGAATGGCTCGGTGTCCCACTGGAAGAGCTGGAGGAAGTGGCTGGGGAGAGGGACATCTGGACCTCACTGCTTAGGCTGCTGCCCCAGTGACCCGACCCCGGAACAAGCGGAAGAAGAAGACTGACTATGACTGCCATGGCCTAATGGATAGAGAAGCGGCTTTGGGACCGAAAGGTCGCTGGTTCGATTCCTGAACCAGCAGGAAAAATGTGTGGCGGAGGGGGAATAGGCTTCCCTTCCTCCACCTTCATGGCTGAAGTGCCCTTGAGCAAGGCACCTAACCCCCAGTGTGTGGCAGCCCTCTGCTCCATGTGTGCGTGTGTGTGTGCGTGTGTGTGTGTGTGTGCTCACTGTTTAAGTGTGTGTGCTCACTTTGGATGGGTTAAACGCAGAGGCAATACGTTTTCTTGCGGGATTAATACAGTATATCAAAATTTTAAAAATCTAAATACTGGTCACTCCTCCAGGGGCAGGTGTAAGTAAATCTTCATACCAGCTGGTGGCAGTAATGGTGGCGCCATAAAATAAAACAGAAGAAGAAGAAGCCGAAGCAGAAACCACAGACTATTTATAAGGGTAGACCGTGCAACGAGTGAATTTCGGCGAAGCTCGGCAGGCGCCATCTTGGGACCTTACAAGTCGAGTGCTTGCAGAGAATGAAACAAAGCATATAATATTATAATAATCATACTATATATAAATATATATATATATATAATGATTATATATACAAGTTAAATCTGTTATGTATGTATATTTTATATACATGTATAATGTACATTTAGGAAACACTGACATATAACGAGGTCCCTGCTGACCCTCTGCACGCATTACTGTATCAGAAGGTAAATCAGTAACTGACTGTGTGTTTATTTATTTATATATAGTATAATACAGGCCTACGAGGTTTCTGCCAAGCTGCTGTTTGGACTAGCAAGTTAAACTGGGATACGCCTATAACCATTACAAACTCCTGGAGGCCCTTCTTATGGTGTTTAATCCACATATATATAAGATAACGCTCCTTTAATCTTAGGGTTTAATCCTGTAGATCTAAGCACTATGAAGGTTGAATTTAACCAGCTTTAAAAATGTAAAATTGCGTGTATGTAGTTATAATTATGGTGTAGCTTCAGTACTTCAGGCTAAAAACACGCTAAGTATGTATTAGTTGTACTCAATAAGACATAATATACAAATAAGACCTTGTTCTAAAGCAATAAAGCAACAACCCAAACACGCTCCGTTGTTTTATTTACAATTTTCCATAATAAATCCAGCAGAAAATTGCGATCCTCCCCAATCGCCTTAAGGAACCTCTAGGTTTGTTTACATTTTGTAAGGTCCCAAGATGGCGCCGACGGAGCTTCGTTTTCGTACAGTATACTAAGCGCTCATTGGTTGGTCTACTTATGTATGTCTATGGCAGAAACGCTGGCGTGAGTACACCCTTCCACTAGAGGGCAGTAGTGATCACCACGCTTTCTATCAGCACAAGAAAGAAAAAAACAAAGTACAGTTAAAGCATGCATCAAGGGTAATGAAAGAGCTGATGAGAGTGCAAAGAAAACAACAGAAAAACAACAAATAAAAATAAATATACCAACAGGAAAAGGGGAAGCTAAAACTAAATTCAAATCTGAAGAAATGCAAAAATGGCAAAAAGAATGGGAAGCTGATCTAAAAGCTAAACACTACCATAGAGTCCAGAGTAACGTGGGGGGGGGGGGATAGTTTTGTTAAACAGGAAAGAAGAAGAAATATACACAAGATTAAGATCAGGACATGCTGGACTGAACAGCACTCTGCAGTTGATAGGGAAAGGAAAGGGACTACACTCAGACACAGGAAAACAGAGACATTTTTTAATTTAAATGTTTGAAATACAATGAAAGCAGACAGAGCTGGGGAGAAATGTCAGGAGAGAATGGAATTCAGGATATTCTAAAAGAAAGTGGAAAGTCAAGAGATAGAATCAAAGGTTTATTTATTTTCCTTAAAAACATGAGATTAATAAACAGAATTTTGTTTGTTTGTTTGTTTTTAATCAAAAAGATGTGCAGAAAATTCCGGTTAAACCGTCTCATTTTCACAGACAGATTCTTCTTTTCTGGAAGATGTTATTTCCCCACAACTTCTCCCCTCATGGTTCGATTCTGTGGAACAGAGTGATCTTATCCAGTAGAAAACCTGTTTTCAAAAATGATTGGCTCGAACGAGACATTGTGTTTGTTACGGATCTACTAGACTGTCAAGGTGACCTACTGCACTATTCAGTCTTTCTAAACAAATATGGCTTTGATTGTGGTCTGCAAGAATACAGTAAAATTTGCAGAGCGATTCCTTTACCGTTGATTCAGATAATTAAAAGCCATTGAATGTATGCAAATACTAAAGCAGTGTTACCAAAACTAACTATAGAAAATTGTGGCTTGAACGACAGTAAATCTAACAACAAGTTTAGTATCACTGTCTTTAAATCCAGATTGTTTCATAATTATTACAGAGGAACCGTTGCCCTTATCCCTGAGTCTGTAACCGAACCCATTTTGGAAAAACCATATTCTAAATTCATCAAATGGCCCATTTCTCCAAAAGTCAAAAAAACTCATTTCAAATTAATCAGTCGTATTTATCCGACTGCAATGTTTCTTAAGAGAAGGTTTAAATTCGAAACGGACCCCTGTATCCTTTGTAACGAAGCTGAAGAAACTTGAGGTCACTTTTTCTTTTCATGTTCAGTGTCTCAGACCTTTTGGACCGACATAAGAAACTGGTTATTATTGTTAATTAATGACGTCCCAACCTTTGATCTTTCACACATTCTTTTTTATATGGAAAACCTGGACAGATCTGTCTCTGACGTGATTAATATTATTTGATTGTTGGGCAAATATCATATACATTGCTGTAAATAGAGATTAACTAAGCCATCCTTCACCTGGTTTTTAAATGACTTCAAACTGTTTTTCTCTTCTCTGAAAAAGGTCTCTAGTAGGATTGGTAGGAAAATATGTACTGATTTCACTAAATTTCTATTTTTCTAATTCAATGTTTTGGGTTTTTTTTGACGTATCTATTTCACGACACTTTTTGTGATATTACATATTATTATTCTTTTTTAAACCCCCTAGTCTTTTTGGTGTTTTTTTTTCTTCTTGGTTTGTATTTTGTTATTTTCATCCTCTAGGATAAATAAGTATATGTATTAAATGTTAAATAAAAAGTAATGAAAAAATTATAATAAAAATAATAATAAATAAAACAATAAAAAGATGTGCCGAGTGGCTTTACACACTCCTGCCCGGTAGGTGGCGGTATACACGAAATGCAAGATGCAACCCGCCAACAAAACGAAGAAGAAGAAGAAGAAGAAGCAGCAGCAGACAACGACGACGACGAAGAAGAAGAAGAAGAGGAAGAAGAAGTAGTTGTTTAAGCATGTCGTGGCGGTGCAGTGTCCCTGGCTGTGGGAAACGCAATCAGGCCAAAGCGAAAGATGTTGTTATCCACCGATTCCCTGAAAAAGATTCGGAACTTTGCCATAAATGGTTAGCGGCTATCGGCCGGGATGGAAATAAAACCGAGAGGAAGAAATACACGTCTTTGCGAGTGTGTAGCCAGCACTTCAGACCTGAAGACTATGAGCGGGACCTGAAGGGGGAATTATTGGGATGTCCACCAAAAAAGGTTCTGAAGAAAACAGCGGTTCCGTCTATATTCCAGACGAAGCGAAATCCGAGCAGAAGGCCCCCTCAAACCCAAAACACAACTCAAGCCGAGGTAAAATCGCATCTCTTTTGTCCTGCTATGTAAAATGTTGTTTCATTGTATTTGGCTCAAATGATTCAGATAAGACTTTATTTACATTGTAAAAGCATATAAATCTTCATTTATAGAGCGATAATATGGTCCAGATGTTTTATCGGACAGGAATCATACATTGTCGCGCAGTTTATACGTCATCAAGCCGCGCCAGGCCGCCCGCAGGTTTTTAAATCAGCCAGTCCTAAAGGATTATAGCTGGAATGTACCACTGCCGGAGTGTATCGCCTCTTGGTCGGGGTGTACCACCTGTATGGTCATAGTCGGAATGTACCACTTTCAAAGTCGGGGCTTTACCAGCATTTTTCCTCTTGTATTGTCCCGAGTCCAGTGGGTCTGGTGTAGTATCGTGTGGTATGTTTGTTCCACACCTCTGAGTTCATGCTCTCACTCCAGTCCATGAAGGCTTCACCAGCTGCACAAACTGTGCTGTTTCCCCCTGGGATCACTGTGGATGGACAGTTCAGCACCAGGTGGTCGGTGTCCTGGGGACTCATGGCAGGCGAGACATGTCGGGGATTCCCGGTATCCCCGACACTGCAGGTTGGCTGCTGTTCCGCCATGACTGTCATCAGCATGTTTGCTTGTGTCCACTGTCTTCTGGTAAGATGGTAGAACCCGGGCAGCGTTTCCCTGGGTTCTCCTCCTCAAGGGAGATTCCGTCTCCACTGTCCTCTCCAGGCTTCCTTGGTGTCATAATTTCCATCTTTTGCTTTTGTGAAAGGGTTCTCTTGATCTTAATCGTGGGGTAATGGGGGCTGCGTCTAATACTTGTTTGAGTGGCGTGGCCGGAATTGTGTTTAGGATGCGCCCGTGCTGCTTTTGGGTCGCCTCTTATTAGAGTTGGAGGTGGAATGGGGCTATGTTGCTCATTGCGGGTTGTTGGTGTGGATTTGGTTACGCCAGATATGAGTCGCTTGGTGTCTACCGGGCCTCTGTGAAGACTTCGGGCCCACACTGGGGCACAGTACTCGGCTACTCTATAGCGTAGAGCCAGCGCGGTGGTTCTCAGCACTCTCTGGGAAGTGCCCCATGATGTTCTGGTGAGTTTTCTGATAAGTGAGTCTTTTCTTTAGCTTCTGAGAGGTGTTTTCTAGGTGCTGCTTGTAGGTTAATGGTCTGTCAAGGGTTACACCGAGGTATTTGGGGTGTTTTTCCTGTTTTTTCCTATCTCTTATTTGTATTCATTTGCTTGGAGATTGTTAAGGTGGAATAGTGCTGTGACAGTCTTTGTGCGATTAATTTTTAGATACCAGTCAGAAAAGAAGGCCTGGATGGCTTGGGTGTTAGTACTGTGTCCAGCTCTCTTTTGTTGGATTGGTGTGCAGTGGACAGGTCATAGCCAGATTTGAGAGATTGTGTGTGGGGCATATCACTGATGAAGAGGTTGAATAGAGTTGGTACGAGAGCTGATCCTTGTGGTACACCATTCTTGATTTTTCTTGTCTAACTGTGGTTGGAAGGTTCCAGCCTGGAAGGTTCTGGTTCCTGTCATTTTCTTGAGAAGTTTCAGGGTTTTCTTGCATTTGATAACCCTAGCAAGTTTCAGCATTAATCCATCCTGCCAAACGGTGTCTCAGGCTGTAGTGAGGTCTATGAACACAGCTCTAGTTTTTATTTTCATTTCATAACCTGATTCTATATATGATATAAGAGCCAGTACCTGTTCTGCTGTATCTCTTTCGGGCCTTAAGCCAGCCCGTTCAAGATGGATGTATGGTTCAAGTCGTGATGAAAGTGTGTGAGTTTGATTCATTTGAGAAATTTGAAGGGGCAGCATAGCAGAGAGATGGGTCGGTAGCTAGTTGGGCTATCTGCTGGTTTTCCTGGTTTCTATATGGCTATGGTTCTGGCATGTTTCCATATCTTGGGGAAGTCAGATACTTCAGGGATGTCTGATAAGGCTTTGGCTTGCCAGGTTGTCGCTCTGTAGCCAAGTTGTTTGATAATTTCTGGGTAGACTCTGTCAGGTCCTGCTGCCTTACCTGTTTTCATATTTTGTGTTGGTTTTTTAACTTCCTCCTTTGTTATGGGTGGTGCTGTGCTGTGTTCTGTTGCCATGCAGTTTTGGAAGAGGTGTTGGTCCTCAAGTCTGGCAGTGCTTCACAGTTTGGTATGAGTGCTTCTCTGTTTTATTTACTTGGCCATAGAGTCTCTACTGATGCGCACTTTTTGTCTTCTGGTCTGGTTCTCGTCTGGATCAAGCTTTTCCAGCAGCTGCCCAGCATGTCTGCTGGATCGGCTAAAATCAAGGTTTTCTGTGGTTTCTACCCATCTTTTTCTTCTGCCTTCCTGAAGGGAGTGCAGGAATTCATCTGCTGTCTCAGGGTCCTGTGTATCTTCCTATAGTCGGAGCAGTTCCTCACTTCTTTTTGTCCAACAGGGTATGTGCCCTCTTGTGATCTTTTTCTTGGCACTTCTTAAGAGGGGTTTAGTGAATGTTGTTGTGTTTTGCTGGTATTCTATTGCATATTTTTTCAATGTAGGGAGTACAGTGTTCCCATTTGGCTTTCCGGAAATTCCATCATGCTTTTGGCAGTGATACTTTTGGGATTCTTGTTCCTGTTGTGATGAGGACGGATTTGTGCTGGCTGTTGGGGACGTCTTGCAGGATCACCCTTCGTGCTGTGAGAGGATTCTGATGCTGATTTTTTTATGTTACAAAGCCAGGTCTGGGGTGGACTCCCTTTGCTACCTTGCTGAACAGAAAGTTCCTTTATCTCATTGGTCATATAGTAGGCTTGGTTATTTAAATTTGCCCAGTTGCTGATATCTTCTCCAGCCGTGTTGTTTCTGTTGTATCCCCAATCAGTGTGGTGGCTGTTGAAGTCTCCAACTATTTCACTTGGGTGTTGTGGTTGGTGTAAGGGAGGGTTTGGCCATTCAGAAAATGGTGGATTTTAGTTGTTGATGATATTTGCTTCTCCAATCTGTATTACACAAAAACGTATGTCCCCATCTGTAATGGAGGAGTCTATTTGGATCACAAGCCTCGGGTCTATGGTGTATACCATGGTGCCATGTTGGTTATGCCACGTTGCCATGTTGGTTATGGATAGTCTTTTTATAAGAATATAGTTTGAGGTTGTGTATCGTGAGGGGGCAGTTTCTTCTCAGATATGGATCTCCTGGAGGGCAAGGATGTCCACATGATATTTGGCGAGTAGTCTTGCTAAGAAGTCACATTTGGCTTTGATAGTCCTTCTATGTTGAGAGATAGTATTTTGATCTCGGTGCCATTATGTATAAATCTGTTCGGAGAGACTCGCTTACTTGTCGACCCGACTGGGTTCTCTGCAGTGGAATCGCAGTCCTTTTTATCCTGGGTGTCGACTGAGCTGGAATGGTTTTTCCTGATATGTCTGACGTGTGAGACCGAGAGAAGGCCTGTTGTCGTAGATTGGTCACCAGGTTTGGATCACTCTTTGTTTTCCCTCTATCCTTCTGCCAGTTCAGCATCATGCATCTTGGCTGACTTTGCCATAGGGGTCATTGGGGTGTTTAAGCCACTGCACTATGACAACATGGTGATCCTTTGAAGTGGTGGGTCTGGTATTAGACCACTGTACATCCATGAAACCTGCAAATGTTTACTTGTACTATAGCCTAGGCATAGTGCGCCTGGGTCACTGCTTGCCCTGCTGGGCTGGCTGCAGTATCGCCCACTGCCACCGGTGCTCGGTTTGACCCTCTTCATGCCTGACTTGCTCAAATTGCCGTGGTTCAAGTTCAGTTCAGCTAAACCAGGTCCGTACTTCCAGGAATGCAGTGTTGCCAACCTGGTGAGGCAAACAAGTACTGGCTCCTCCACAAACAAAGTTATAGAGGAGCTAAAAGCACACCTAAGGTTAGTAAGGCCCTAGTCCTACGATGTGATCTCCAACAGACTGCTGTGTTGTGTGTTACAAAGAAGTCTGCCCCGGCAAGAAGCCCTGCATTGTGACGCCCGTGATCGCTGGCAGCACCGGGTTTACCGGATGGGCGCCACTCATCCTGACTACCAGAGACTGGTAAAAGGAGAGCTTGGAGCATTCACCTGGTGTTGCGGAGGCTGTTCGCTCACTGTTTCTGGTCCCAGCGGCTGCCCCCACCCCCCAATTGCTGTGAACACCCCTTGCAACCAGGAGACGACGGGATGCAAGCCCAGGAAGCCCCAGGGGGATCCCCTCACCAGCTGTCTTTGAAGCTCGACATTCCAGCTGGCGCTCCTGTTCCCATCACAGAGACTTTCTTCGCCCCAGAGCCACTATCAGACGGGACGCAAGAGAACCTTCCAGTAATCTACCAGATAATCACAGGAGGTTCGCACTAGGGCGGAGAACTATTCGTCACAGCCGTGGGTTTACCTACGCTAAGAAAGCAGTCATCGCAGACAACTACAACTTGGATTTGCAGCGAGCGACGGCGAAAGTGCTACGCCACCGTATGCCAGCGGGGACCGATGTTTGTCCGGGGTCACCACGGGCACATCCACGTCGTTTATCGAGCTTTGTGAATTCTTTTTGTGTTTGTGCAGGTAATGAAAGCAGCAAGACAAGATATTTACAGATCCTCGGGCGCGATCGTGAAGGAAGCCCTGCAGAGTATGAAGGACACTGCCGGCTTCCTTCCCGTGTTCTCCCATCTCCAGCAGTCTGTTAACCGGGCAAGAGAGGGGTTATGGCCGGCGCACCCTGCAGATACTGTGTTCAAAGTTAGCATGTAGCCGAACAGCAAATTATCTGCCCAGAAAGGAACGAAATACATGGGCATTGACACAAGTCTTCTCTTTGTTCTACAAGAACTTTCTGGACCTTTATGATAAGTGAACCAGACTCTAATTATTCCAATGGCCAGATATCCGTACTCTTTCCAATTGTTTTTTGCATTTATGGAACTTAATGGTGATAACGGCTTCCAAGCAGATATAATCCCCCACTTCCCTCACCCCTGGCCCACCCATCCTGACCTCCCAAAAGGTTCTTCTTCGACTGGGGTTCATAACGTTGCCAAAATAAACCCCGGAAATGCTTATAAGAGCATGTGCAGGTAGGTGTTTTGAAGCAGTACATTCCGACCAGAGACGTGGTACATACTGACCGGTACATTCTGACCAATTACAGTCCTGAAGCTCACAAGACAGCTGCAGGAAGCTGTTCTACTGAATTTTAAAAGTATTACCCATGTTTTGTTCTAGAGAGCTTAAATATTCATAAATATGACTCGCCACGGGCCAGCGGACTAGTGTTGATTTCTACCCGTTTTAGAATTACAAATGTATTTTATTTAATATTTATTTATAGGTGTCATCTGAAGAAGAAAATGCACCCACTCCACTTTCAACATGTTCTGAGATGGACGAGATGTCGTGGGTTAAAGGTAGACGCTTGTGTTGAAAGCTTATTGAATGCATTGAATGAGTATTTAGTTTAAACTGTTCATTTTGATCATTTATTTTATATTGAAATAGCTTTTATATTTATTTGTTATATGTTATGTTTTGGATATACAGTGAGAATGATAACTGTCGAAATATCAGTCTGTTAGGTTTTAAGTAAATAGAATAACTTGGTCTAACCCTATCTATTATTTCTTCATACCTGAGTAATAAATACTGCAATATTTTATTTTCCACAGCTAACAAGAGCCTTCAGACTTCTCAAGGATCTAATGTTTTTAAGTAAGCACCCATACAGTTTTCATCATTTAGCTTTTTATTCTCCTGGTTTCGAGGCTGTATATTTATTAAACGTGTTTCTGTAAATGTATAGGATTTTTCAGAATAATTCACCATTGATGTATACTACACAGGAGAGGCATGATCTGATTGGTCCGCTATCTCGGGATTAAAAATTATTCTGAGTGGATAATGCTTAAATCTAAATGACCTAGCCGGAGCAGGAATCATCATGATCACTTTTTAAAATGGAAACATTACCTAAAAAAATCTCATTTTAGCTGGATTTTCTTGTGTTTCTGTACGGTATTCACACTAACCCTGACTAATTAGGTTAGAGGAGAAGAGTTCCGCAGAGCAGGGCAATAAAGTTGTTTCTGGTGGGAAAAGGAAGTGTAATTCTTAATCATTAAGCTGCTACATGGCTAAAGTGAGGGGCAGATGCAGTGATGCAGAACTTCATATTAAAGGGTTTTATTAATAAGCCAGGCAAAGGTATCCGACTCACAGTCCAATGGCATAAATAACAAGCAGTAGGTCAAGGGATTGAGCAAACAGGACCGTATGATGTAGGCCGGGGTCATACACAACAACAGCAATATAAAAGGCTAGGTACAAGAATGAGAACAGGTAGTCAAAACAAGTGTATTAAACACACTGGAAATAAGGCCTGTAAATTACAGATCACTGGGATACAATAATAATGCTTCGCGCAGTGTTTTACTTTGGGTGTGCTTTATATAGTCTTCCCGAATGTGGCCCTGATTGTCTACACATGGGCTGTGACCATCTGTGCATGCACTGAGTTTCCTGGGGCTTGTTGTAGTTCTTCCGCCATAGAAACCCAGACATGACCGCTGTGCTGTAAACTGAGTTCCGCTGGATACGAAGGGAGACATGAGGGAACTGTGACAACCATCAAATACCTTAATTCCAAATTTTGTTGCTTTTTATGGAAGAAGATCAGAATCAGCCAGCTGGACAGTGCTAGCTTTTAGCCTAGTGACTGTTTAGCCTGGCTCAGACTGCAGACCAATCTGTCATGGTTAAAAAGTTATTATTATTATTATTATTATTGTGGTTATTTAAATATTTAGTGTGTTTTTGTGCTAGTGTTCAGTGTAGTATATACTAAAACAATTATGTGCCTCACACTCGGTGGATGTTGCTGAACTGAATAGCCCCCAGAGACTTTCGGTCGAGCGGACTATCAATATCATAGAGGGGACATCCCCCTCACCTTTGTGCATATTTGTTAATTATTCCAAATACATAGTAGATATGACTGAGTACAGCTATCCTCATTTATTCCAGGAGTCGTGAGGTTTCTGTGAACGCGCAGTGTTTGCTGGAGCTTTTCCAGTTCTGCAGGCTCTGTAAGAAGGAGTGCTGTATCGCCATTGAGGGCAATGAGGGGCTGTTTGCAGTCACACAGGACTGCCAGAGCTGTGGCTTCCACAGAGACTGGACGAGTCACCCACCCGCAGCTGAACCTGCACAGACCCTTCATAATGAAGAAGAACATGTACAGAAGCATGACAGAGTATGTATTTATTTAGTTATCTCATCTAAGACTCATTACAAGTGCAGAAGCAGTGATTCACAGACAGTAATACCACATCGTAATTACACTATAGGTGCTTTCAGACCAGAGGAGGTTTCTATAGTTCTTAGAACTGTCAGAGGATGTGGCCCCTTTTTGTTTGAGTCCACACAGCTGGAACTTTGAATGATCCTAATCTTTAATATGCCAGTTTGACGGACATTTTAGCTCTTACTTTTAGCCTGCTTACTCTAGGGTAGGTACTCTCCCAGCACAAAGAACCTTAAATGTAGTAAGTGTCCAGTGATTGGTCAAACACGAGCCAGGGCACTTGCACATACAACAGTTTCATACCAGCCATTCATTCATTTTCTGAACCGCTTAATCCTAATTAGGGTCGCGGGGAGGCCGGCGCCCATCTCAGCCGACTTTGGGCGAAGGCAGAGTACACCCTGGACACCTCGCCAGCCCATCGCAGGGCAGAAACACGCTGACGGCAATGCAACCTACTCTTTATGAAAGTCAGTAATGATTCTTTTACATGCCTCTCACCACAGACAGTGAGAGACATGGCCGGCCTTTGATAACCCAGTTAGCTGCACTGGGGGGACAGCAGTGACATCCCGTTGATCCCCGACCTTGGGATCAGTAATCCAGCACCCTACCACCAGGTCGCCACTGCCCCTCATACCAGCCATTATTATATTACATTTGAATGTTTTTTGTCTGTGTAAAACATTAGCCATGTTAACAACAGCATTAGAGGAAAAAAAAAAAAAAAAAAAAAAAAAAAACTAGAGGGGCACTAATAGAGTGTAGGGTATTGCTGCTACATTGCATGGATAATGTAGAGAAAGGGTTCTATATGGGTACTGGATTTATTGCGTGCTCATCTTGCTTCTATAGAACCTGGACGTGACCAAATTAGCAAAATAAATTCTCATTTGACGGAGTTAGATTTGACTATTGAAGGTCACTCAAGGTCAGAGGGAATCATCTCATTTGAAAGTCCAGGTATGGTTTCCTATTCGTGTTCCATAGTGACAGCATATCTATCGGCACTCGTTTCGAAGTTATAAGAGCTCAAAATACTGTGACCTTGATTTGACCTTTCAGTGTCACTCAAGGTCAAAGCGGATCATGCCGTTTGAAAGGAAGTACATGGTTTCCTATCTGTCTCCAGGTCTACATCCCTTTTTTCCTCAGATACAATTTCAACATAGCTATGTCAATCTTCAAGATCTTGCCCCGACTTTGACCTTTGACCTTGACATTCCAAGATCAAATGATCTCTAGGAACCGGCTAGTGTAGTATCCCCACCAAGTTTGGTGAAAACAAACGCGTGAAGTTGCCGGTTCGAATACAAACAGTAAAAAAAGGCTTTGAAGGCATTTAGTTCTTAGGGAACTCCCTAATGAGTAGCTTCTCTCACGTATCCGTAGAACTGTGTGGTCTGAAGGCACCTATTAAAAATGGAAAGGATTGAAAACGTCTTTGTATCCTGCAGGTGGTGGTTAAGGCTGAGGCTTCAGGTAACGAGAGCAGTGAGCAGAGCCATGGAGAAGTGTTCACTGTAGAAGATGGGGAAAACTTACATAGTGGTGATGGTGCAGAAGGAAATCTGCAGGAACAGGAAGTTAGGATCAGAAAGAGGAAAGCTAAGAGGCAGGACAGTTCAGATGAGCAGGAGCTCTCTTCAGGTGAAGAGGACACAGACCCTGATGCGTCCATGGATGAAGACCTGTTCGCAGTTTTAAAGGAGGAAGGTGAGGGTAAACTCCTGGTGTGGTGTACACAATGTGAGACCGAGGCCTCGCGCTCCTGTTCGGTCCATCGAAACAGAACACAGTTCTGCTGTGTTCAGTGTCGTACAGGTGACGACGTTCAAACGCATAATTCTGAAACACTTCCTGTTCGGTTTGATGACATCAGCAGTTTTCAGACACATGCTGAACAGGAGCACGGAGTCAAACCGTTTTGTATACTTTGTCAGGAATGTGGTAATCTTGTTACAGCGAAAAAAGAACATGTATGTGAACCTAAAGTCAACATCGTCTGTCCAGACTGCGGGAAAAGATTCATCTCTGAGGCTGGTTTAAAGACGCACTACACTACACTACATTCAGAGTATGATCACCCGTGTAAATACTGTTTAAAGGTGTTCAAAACCAGGACGGCGAAACTGCATCATGAGCAGACCCATCCTCCGAAAGAAGAACAACCGTACAGCTGTCCGGATTGTCCAGAGAAGTTTGACAACATTTACAAACGCAATAACCATGTGAAGTCCCACCGTGGTCCGTATAAATACGTGTGTGATGTGTGTGAGAAAGGATTTCGGGATATTACCCGGCTTAAGAGGCATAAACTCGTCCACTCTGGAGAAAAACCTTTCAAATGCCAAGTGTGTGAGCGCTCCTTTACCCGGACGGAAAATCTGACTGCACACATGCGTCTTCATACTGGAGAGAGGCCGTTCGGGTGTGATCGGTGTGGAGAGACGTTCAATCACAAAGTCAGCCTGAAGAAGCACAAGCTGCGACAGCATAACTCAGATGTTTCTCAAGAGAAACGTTAAATGACGTAGAAGTGTTAAATGACATAGAGAATAAAGACACGGAGGTTCCGTAGTAAAGCTCCGAATGCATTGACTTTTCCTATCCGCAGGCCATGTGATAGTTTTTGAAAGCAGCTCTGTTTGCTATTCCTGGACTATTCTTTGATCATGATTGGTGTACTGTGTATCAGTATTACAAACTGTTTGTCTGTAAACACTACTGCAGTTTTATAAGGCACTCAATAAATAAGGCGATAGACACAGTTTTAGCTATTTCTTTTTTACTTAAGTGACTAAGCATGTTGTGCTTATGGTTTTACAAATGACTGCACACTGAAACTAGAGGGGTACTCAGAGTGCAAGATACCTCCTCCCTTCACAAATAAATTATTTTAACTCGGCACAGTTATAATGAAATGTCTCCCCCTAGTGGGTGTCAGATGAAATTCTTTTTCCAAAGTTCAAGAGAGATTCTAGATTTAAACATGATTCTATGCATGAATCCCCTCCGAAATGTAATGGGTTCTTTCCAGCCCCATTGCTCATGGGAAAGGACTCACTGAGACGGAGAAAGCTACACTCAGCATCAACAAAAACTTAACCCTGGTCATTTTTTTCTGTGTGGTAGGATATTTTTTGAGGAGGTACTTCAGCTTTTATATTTGGTTATTATGGATATTTCTCTGAGTTTTGCCAAAATTCAACAAGAATTCCAAAATGCCATCATTTTATTGACATTTAACAATGGCATGTCCAATTTCCAAATTCCTGGCATTTCAGTATCTCATGTTACCACCATTAGCATCAATACACAATAGACATAGACGTCAGTGACCGTATAAGACGTCTAATATTGTCCTGGGATATGTTAGCCCATTCCTGGTGCAATGCATCCACCAGTTCCTGACGATTCCCCGCTGGAGGCACACGTCGAGACACGTGTCTAGGACGTGCTCGTTCCCTCACAGAATGGGTTTTGTTGAACCGGCGTCTCAAGTTCATTATTGTGGGCGAAAGATATCTGTCGGTCGTTTTCTGATATTCAAGGCATAATGGCGTCCAGGACAATGAAAGAACATTTTTTTTCAGCCTGGCTTTATATAGAGAACAAAAACCAATCCCAAAAACTCACAGGGGCGTAAACACAACAAGTAAAACAACATTCAAGTTCAACTGTTCAGGTGCAGTCAGGTGTGACAGTAGGTCAATGGTTGAACAACCACCCAGGTTTCTCTTGTTTTGCTCATTAATACTCAGGTATGAGTAATAAATACAAATACTGAACTCAAATCTTAAACCCGTGTGGTATTTAGATTTGAGTTTAGGTTTAGGTTGAATGACAAGCCCTTCCATCCATTATCCCTGCTGATTATCTGTTAGACTCATGGGGAAAGCTGGAGCCAGTCCAAGCCGACTTCAGGTTAGACACGGGGTACATTTGCCATTCTATCGCAGTCTAATAAAGGATACCTTCCGGTTTATCCCAGAGGTGTTCAGCAGGTCAGGTTCTTCCACTCAAACTTTGGTAAACCATGCCTCTTAATTCCAGTGAAGGGAAATTGTAACATTATAGCATATAATGATATTCAATTAAATTCCCTTTCAAAAGTTTGGGGAAGAACTGCATTACTGGGTGTTCATAAACTTATTCCTTTTCTAAGCCACTTAATCCTAATTAGGGTCGCAGGGAGGCTGGTGCCCATCTCAGCCGACTCTGGGCGAGGGCGGGGTACACCCTGGACAGCTCATTACAGGGCCAACACACATACAACAATTCACACTCACTCTCACACCTAGGGGTGATTTGCAACAGCCAGTTAGTCTACTGTGCATGTTTTTGGATGGCGGGAGGAAACTAAAGTACCCAGAGGAAACCCATGCAAGCGCGGGGAGAGCATGCAAACGCCCCGAGCCCAGGAATCAAACCCAGGACCTTCTTGCTGTGAGGAGGATATGCTGACCACTGCGGTGTTCATAAACTTTTATCCATATAGTATCATTTATCATGTAACCTGAAAACAGAAATAAATCTGATTAAAAGAGGAGTAAAATAGAGTGAAATAAGAATTAGAAACAGGGATGAGTAGAGCACTATAACAGGAGTTCAGATTTTACACTTTTCAGACAGACGGGAGCCACCCGAGACCGACCGAGACCTGGCCAGCCACGTGTCACTACACGTGCACAAGACCGTCGTATCCGGGTGATGTGTCTGAGCGACCGTTTCTGTCCAGCAACACTGACGGCGGCTGAGGTTCCTGGTACTCGCCGCAACCACATCAGTCATTACAGTGTGCAGAATGCTCGGGGAAGAAGGTATCCGGTCGTTCAGAGCACATGTTGGTATGGTCCTGATAGACCGCAGGCGCTGAAGAACACCGAGATGTGTTTTTACTCGCCACTGTCCATGTCTGAAATGCCTGTTCTTGATTTGTATATTATTTAACTGATTTGATTGAACATAAAATTATGGAATTGTGTGAATTATTATGGAATTGAGTGTGGACACTCGTGCAATAATCCTTCAACTTATCCGATAGCAGTGATGCAATAATTTGGCTTGTAGAAAAACACCAAAAATTATTTCCTTGCTTTCCACCCAGCAAAAGTGAGGAAACATCTTAAAAGAACAATAAACAGATTTATCTGAGGGTGTCTGGGTGTCGAAAATACAAACAGGCCAAAGCTAAAGATATTTTCTTTAATAAGTCTTTGAGTTTTGCAGTAAATGGTTTGCAGCTTTCATGAAGAGAGAGGAGAAATACACATCTTTCTGAGACTGCAGCCAGCACTTCAGACCTGGAGAATATGAGAGGGGTTTGAAGGTATGATTACCGGGATGTTCACCATAAACCCTGTCGGAAATGCAGGTTACTGTCACCGGCTACCAGCTGTTCAAAAACACAGAAGCTGGTCTGGAAACCATTTCTGAATTACTACACATACTGTGCAACATAGTAAACAAATAATTTTGAGGAAAATTACACAACAATAAGCTAATTAAGGGAAAAAAAAGAAAAAAAAAAGGAACACACACTCAAACATATGTTAAACACTCTCCTAAAAAATCCAGTTTAGGTTGAGCAGCTTCCAAAACTCAACCTGAGCTGATCAGTCCGGTAATTTTCAGTTTCATTATTACTTCTATAATATGTCTACAGTGTTGCATTACTCATTCATTCACTCATTCATTAATCCTACTCGGGTCACTGGGAGGCTGGTGCCTACTTCAGCCAACAATGGGCGAAGGCAGGGTGCACCCTGAACAGCTCACCAGACCGTCGCAGGGCAACACACACAACCAGTCACACTCACACCTAGGGGCAATTTGGAAAAGCCAGGTAATCCAAATGTGCATGTCGTTGGACTGTGTGAGAAAACCGGAGTACCCGGATGAAACCCGCACAAACACGGGGAAAACATGCCAACTCCACACAGAAACGCCCGAGCCCGGGAATCAAACCCGGGACCAAACCTTTCATGCTGTGAGGCGGGTGCGCTAACCACTACGCCACCGTGCCAACAGTATAATTTAGAAACTTTCCATCTACCAACATTTAGCTGTGATTTGACCCAAATCAGACCAAGCTGGATTTTTTTTTTAACCAGGTGCCAGACCTCACATAAAATAGATAACCACTCAAAAGGAAAATGTTCACATTACAGCTAGGGGCAGTGGTGGCCTGGTGGTAGGGTGCTGGATTACTGATCCTAAGGTCGGGGGTTCAAGCCCCAATATCAGTATGTTGTCACTGCTGTCCCCCCAGTGCAGCTAACTTCGTTATCAAATGCCAGCCATGTCTCTCACTGTCTGTGGTGAGAGGCATGTAAAAGAACCATTGCTGATTTTCGTCAGGAGTCGGCTGCATAGTGCTTCTGCCCTGCGATGGCCTGGCGAGCCGTCCAGGGTGTACTCTACCCTTGCCCAGAGTCGGCTGAGATGGGCGCCAGCCTCCCAGCAACCCTAATTAGGAATAAGCAGTTCAGAAAATGAATGAATGAACATTACAGCTAACTAAAAAAGACGAATATATACTGCTTTGTTGTAGATATATTATTAAGAGAAATCTTTAGGCATGGGCGTGACAGTGGTGTCGTGGTTAGCACGTCCACCTCGCAGCCAGAAGGTCCTGCGATTGTGTCCCAGGCTTGCTGGGGGCATTTCTTGGTGGAGTTTGAATGTTCTGCCGGTGCTTGTACTCCAGTGTCCTCCCACAGTCCAAAGACATGCGCAGTAGGCTAATTGGCTGCTCTAAATTGCCCCTAGGTGTGAGTGTGAATAGTTGTGTGTGTTGGCTCTGTGATGGACTGGCATGCTGGTCAGGGTGCCCCCCGCCTTCGCCCAGAGTTGGCTGAGATAGGCTCCAGTCTCTCAGGGACACTAGTTGGTTCAGCAAATAACTGAATGAATCTTCCCACATTATTATTTAACTTTTTTTATATTACTTTATATATATATATACTTGATTTAATTTAAAAACTGTTGCTTTGTCTTTTTCCTCCTTTTCTTTTCTTTGTTTGCATTTCACACTCGCGTCCAGCAGGTGGCGACTGTGCAGCATGACACTAAAAACCCGGGAAGAAGAAAAGCCAGCGTGACAATCTCACGTGACTTGAGTTGTTGCAGGAAGACAGCAGCGTGTATTATATGCACCGTGGCTAACTGTGATCTGAAAGTTTTTGTTGGTGTTGTTGTTGTTTTTAACGGAGCCCATTGTGCCCGTGGTGTAGTGGCAGAGCCCCATAATTATGGGATATGGCTCCCATACGTGAACTGTGCCTCCTTTCACTTGTGTTGCCCCCTCGACTTCATTTTGGATGGTTGTCCCGTGTCTGCCTGTGCCCACCTCAGGCAACACATTAAGTTTGCCTGGATACCCGTTGGCTTCATTTTGGATGGTTGTCCCGTGTCCCAGCGTGCTCACAGGTAACCCAATAAGGCTTCCTGTGTAAGGGACTAACCCATCCAATTCATTTTAGATGGGTGTCCCGTGTCCACGCATGCCCACCACCAGGGATCAATACAGCAAACGGGAGAAAAATTGAGGGAGGATGTGACCCGCACTAAATAAAAGCAATTTTTTTTTAATTTGGGGGTGAAATGTTTGAGTTTTTCCAAAATTATCTGTCACAAAACATCAAGCAATTTTAAAGAAACCACAAAAACTTTTGAGACCTTATTAAACTGTAAACGTGAAGAACAAGCGGATTGTTTAGCATCAATATGAGTTGCAATGAAAATAAAGATAAGCCGAAGAAACAGAGAATTTTGACGTTGGAGGCGAAAGAAAGAAAGCGGCAGAAAGAAATGGAGCGAAGGGCTAAAATACAAAAAACAATCACGGAGGAGGAAAGGGAACGTAGGCGTCAGCGAGCGAGAGAGCGAAGGAAAATGTTTACGGATAAAGACCGGGAGAAAGAGCGTCAGCGAAAGAGAGAAGCGAGGGCCGCTATGACGCAGGAAGAACGCGAGCTGCAAAAGAAACGAAGACGTGAATCTAGGAAGACAGACGAACATCGCGAAAAGGAGAGGCAGCGAAAAGCGTTATACCGTAAGAGAAAGCGCCTAGAGGAGGTTCTTAAAACACCAGAATCCTCTAGAGGTAAGTTCAGGGGGGAAAAAACAAAAAAACTTTGTTTAGCATTCTAGAAACTCTATTTATTTTAAACGTGTTTAAGTATAAAACGAACAGAAGTCCTGGATTAGATGAATGAGTAGAGACTAAACGAACTGAATAATTCGGCTTGTTTTTCGCACATACCGAACGCTATACGTTTTTAAGTAACAGAGTCGACGAGAGACTGCACTGAGATTTCTTTGTTTCAATAAGTTTGGTTTTTTTAGTTACGGGGAGATGATCTATGTCGGAGCTGTATTTTCAGATATGTGGTACGCAGCGGCGGCTGGTGGTCATTCAGACAGGGGAAGCACATATTAGGCCAACATCATAAAATTTGGCAATGATTACATCATGGTATTACATAGATTATTACATCAGGCCCTCCTTACCAGGGGAAAGGTTTCCCTTGAGTTTTGAATCAAATCAATCTTTCCTGCTGTTTCATTCTGAGTTCATCGGATTCACACAGGCAGTGATGAGAGACCAGTGAAGTCTCCTATTGTACACGATCGGTGGAAGTCAATAGGAAAAGGTTGTGGGGAAGTCTGTTTGGCAGTATGCGTCAATCAACGGTATCTTTAAGCTCTGATTGGTTATCGCTCGATTCTGATGGTGAACTCTGCACCCACCCACTTTGCTTGAAAAAATCTCGCCTCTCGTTGATCAGTTTGCTGCCAGTCATTGACTTTGCATGGTCACTTGTCACTTGTGGCTTCCTAGGTTGGCCCGGCATTCATTTATTTGCTGAACCACTTAATAATACTGAGGTCTCAGGATCCGATCTCAGCTAACTCTGGGCGAAGGCAGGGTACACCCTGAACAGCTTGGCAGACCATTGCAATGCTGTCACAGAAACCCAACCACTCACAACTCACACCTAGGGGCAATCGAGAATATCCAGTTAGCCTAACATGCATGTCCTTGGATTGTCGGAGGAAACCCACGCAAGCAGAGGGAGAACAGGCAAAAACTCCACACAGGAATGCCCTCATCAGGCATGGGGCTTGAACTCAGGACCTTCGTGCCATGAGGCAGACCACTGTGCCACCATGCTGCCAATCTTTAAATTACAAATTGATAAATAAAAGTAGAGAAAAATGTGAAAGTAAACTACCAGAGCCTAATACTGCCAGGATTCAGAATGTTACACATTAATATCACTAACATCACTAGTAACTGATGTTATTAACTAGTTAATATTGTTGATGTCTGTACATTTTCCTTGGATTGATGAGAAGGTCAGAGGAGCAGAAATAACCACTCCTATCTGAAAGGACGTCATGGCGCGTTAGGGCTAGTTTCCATATAGTATTTTGTGATATGGGTGGTACCCCTGGAATAATAACAGCACTGAAGGCCCATGGCGTTTGTGTTTCGTGGCTTATAAAAGCGAAGCCCGCCTGCTTTGAGTGTTCATATTTAGCAGCAACAGACAGGAATCAAGGCTTGAATCTCCGGTGTCCTTCATATCATCTTTATTTTTCAGAGATGTATCTTGTTGTCCGCTTTGCTTTAGGTGGTACTTTAAGTTTCTATACATCTCTTTGTAAGTAACGGTTCGTTCTTGCGCATTTCCGAACTGTGGCAGCAAAATGAAGTTATGGCTTTCTGTGCATAAATGAAGGAGGTAAACACTCCTGCTGATGTACTGTCCCTTGCAGATCACCATGTGTTCAGTGACCATTTCAGCGAAGATGAGGACTGTCAGTCAAACAGGACGGGAAATGATACACCAGAACTTCTTTACTTCAAGAAAACTGCTTTTCCTAAAGCGGAGACACCTGCTACAGGTAGACTGAAGGTAAACATGTCACCTCAAGTTATTTTAAGGACCTTACATCGTTAGTAGAGTAGATATCTGGCTTTGATGTGGAACAGAAGTGCACGTGTGTGTAGATTTGTTGTACTAGTTTTGAAAGGCAATGGGAATAAGTATGAACCAAATCAGAAAAGTGTCCAAGGTTTACATTTAATTTGCGTTTAACAAACATTAAGTGTGGGGAAAAAATGGCCGTACTGCAACACGCCCCCCTCTGTATCAATGTGGCTCCATATGTTTGAGTTATAATAATAATAATACACTACCACTACTAAAGAAAACTAAATTAATTATCTATTATTAAATGTGTTTCTATTATAATATTATATTATAATGTTTTATAAGCTTCCATATGAAACCAATCGATTCCGTTTCTTTTGACAGCTCCTGTTAGGCATCGCCAAAGCGGATCATCTCGCTCTGTCCTCTGCATCCCTCTCCATCACACCAATCACCTCCATGTCCTTCCTCACCACAACCATAAATCTCCTCTTTATCCCTCCTCTTCTCCATTTACCAGGCAGTTCAATCCTCAACATTCTTCCGCCAATATACCCTTCATCCCTCCTCTCCACAAGTCCAAACCATCTCAGTCTGGCCTCTCTCACATATCCATTTCTTATTCTATCCATTCTTGTCACTCCCAGAGAAAACCGTAGCATCTTCTTCTCTGCCACTTCCAGCTCCGCCTCCTGTCATTTTGTCGGCTCTCCCATCTCCAAAGCGTACCTCACTGCTTTTCCCTTCACTTTTGCAGATACCCTTCTATCACATATCACTCCTGACACTCTTTCCCACACTGCCTGCACTCTCTTCTTCACTTCTCTTCCACATTCTCCATTACCTTGGATAGTTGACCCCAAGTATTTACATTTTGGGTACAAGCAGTTCTGGTTAAGAAGCAGTGTTGGGAGTCAGCTCGCTTGAATTATTGGTGGTCGGGTTAAGTGAGTTATTGAACCAACTCGAATAATCTATCTGTAATTTAACGAGGATTGTGAGGAATGACGCTGCGCATACAGTAAACATGACATGCCGGCAAATAAACATTCAGAGACATGTAAAAAAGTATGTTTTTGTTGTTTTCTGGTGAAAATCGGCAAAAAATATCTATAAATATTTTGGAAAATAGTGACTTGAGCCGCAATATTTGTGCTTGACAAATCTGGAATTGGATCTTATTGATAAATTGCACAAGCTTTGGCTCGATCGTCCCAACACTGTTGAGAAGCCTAGTTCGTTGTAGCTTAGTCCATTTCATCGTAGTTTAGACCAGCCTGGTTTTATCGAGGAATAATTTTTGTTGTGATTAGAATGTGAGAAAGGTGAACAAACTGCCTTGGAAAAAGTGAGAAATTTCAGTTGAACCTGCAGCAGCAACGGTTGGAGTTAGGAGCAGAGGATGTGCTTCAGGGAGTTGTTTTACTTGGCGAAGAATTGATCTCTTCTTAACAACAGACCGGTCAGGGCAGATCTGACAGTAGTAAGATAAGTTGCCTCTAGCAGGGGTGGAAATTAACTAGTCCGCTGGCCCGTGGCGAGTCAGAAATCTGTAGGGCGAGTGAAATTACCTAGCAAGTCATCCTGCTGGCGACCTGATAAATCCACTAGGCCGAGAAGATACAGTGTTCCTGACCAGCAAATATGAAGGAGGACTAGTAGTCTCTTCATTTCACTAGTCCTGTTGGCCAGTAGCTTAGTTTTGCTAAATTCCACCCCTGCGCTGGTGTGGGTATTTAATGATCGAGCTCTTTGCCTGCATCCACATTGCTGGTGCTGTCACTGTCCCCATATTGTCTGGGATACTTCTGGAGAACTGTTGGGTGGCTCATTCAGACATTTTGCATGCATGTTTCCCATGATGTGTAGGTGTGCACAGGCTTTTCAGCTTCTCTGTTTGACCTTTGACCTTGTCACAGTGACCTTGAACTTATACATCTTGTCTGGGCTATTTCTCAAAAAACTGCTGGGTGGATTATTCAGAAATTTTGCATGCAGGTTTCGCGTGGTGTGTAGGTGTGCATAAGTGGGCTGTTTCTCAAAAACTGCTGGGCGGCTGTTTCACCTTCTCTGATGGTTATTTTTCGCTTTGTTTGGTTATTTTTCTCATTGGGAGAGTTTGATTGGTTTTGGAGCATACATTCTTGCTCCAGTGTGTGTGACCTTCCTAGGCTGATTATTCTGGTTTGGATGCAGCAGATAGTGCGTGTTGTGCAAAAGTGTAGACTGAAATTTAGAAATTTTATGGACCGGTCCCTTAAGATTATAGCCAGAGTTTCCATTACTTGAATTGTGGCAACAAGCAAACTAATTTAGAGTCTGCAAGATACCTGCTGACCTAACAAAGAGTAACAGGAGTCCTAAAAGCAGCTGCTTTAGCTGTTGATTAATTTTTGATAAATATACTGTATGTGCACGTGACAGGATGTGTACATGTGAGAGCTTCACCCCAGTGCTCGTTTATGTTTCGGACACATGCTAGTTCTCTTCAGGAAAAGGACTGATGATAACTAAAGATAGAAAGTAATATACTTAATGTTTCTTTTGAAGGTTTCATGTAAAGAGGAAAATACACCTACTCCTGTCACGTGCTCAGCGATGGAAGATAACTCCTGGTTTAAAGGTAAGAGAAACCTCCTTATTAGGGTCCACTCTACAATATTAATGCACTACGTGCCCATGTATGGCAACAGAGGTCCAGTCACTACTGAAGGATCGTGATGCAGCCTACAGATCAGGGACAAGGCTGCCCTCCCTGCGGTTCTTAAAAAGGGGTTCAGGAAAGTGAAATGTGCCCAAGTGGAGAAAATACATGAACACGTCTGTGACTGAGGGAACACGAGACGGATTTAGTAGGAAATCTAGGCATTGAAATATTATAATACTGGGCAGCAGGTTGATTACAGCGACACTTCTCTTCCAGTGAGGCTAAACAACTTCTTTAAATGTCCTGAAGCATCAAAAATGACAATAAAAAATTAATAATAATTAATATATTAATAAATAATATTAAATTTTATTTAATATATTAAAACTGATTTCCCCCCACAGCAATCAAGAGCCCTCGGACTCCTCAAGGATCTAATGTTTTTAGGTAAGAAAAAAAATGCATTTTTGTGCCTCTCAGAAATTTACTGTGTTTTAATATTGTACGCATCACTGCTAAAACACTGAGCAAACGTATCCCCTTACTGATGATGAAATTTGAAGTCACATAGTGTACCTGCCCAGTGCATTGTTCGCCTGTCATCATTTGTTGATTTCAGGAGTTCTCTGGATATTGATTTAATAAAGAACTCTCTTTTAAAGTATTGTTTGTCTTGCTAAGCCCTTTCCACTAAGCTCTCTCTCAAGTCTCTACCTCTCGGGTGGCTGAGATGCGTACCGCAGATGAGTGAAAAGTTCTACGCGGCCCACGGTGCTCCCAGGCCAGCTACATAGGCTGCCTCGCCCACACTCTTGATGTTCCTACCCTGCTGTAAAGTTAAAAGGGATTTGGTAATTCATCAGGAAATTGATTTTGTGATTTAATAGCAAATGGTAAGATTTACCGTCAGTTTATTCAAGGTTTTGTAGTTAATAATCGCTCAGCTACAAGATCTGGCAATAGATTTGTTTCATGGTAGAAAATTACATGGAGCTACTACGGCTAGGTGTCTGTCTCTGTTAGAGAAGCAGCTTTGGGACCGAAAGGGGTGCCTGCACCTTCCCTTCCTCCACCTTCATGGCTGAAGTGCCCTTGAGCAAGGCACCTAACCCACAACTGCTCTCCGGGTGCCCCAATGTGTGTGGCAGCCCACTGCTCCAAGTGTGTGCTCACTGCTTACGTGTGTGTGTGTGTGTGTGTGTGTGTGTGTGTGTGCTCACTTTGGATCAGTTAAATGCAGAGGCAATAATTTCCCTTTCGGGATTAATACAGTATATCATAATAAAAAATAAATTAAAAACTACTGAAAAGAGTCAATAAAAAAATCTATTCTGTAGGCCATACTGGGTGTTTTGAAGACATTTATTTTTGCCAATTTTTTTTAATAGCTGGATCTAACAGGTTGACATCCAAATTCTCTGCTGCCCTCAAACCATCAGTTTCTTCTTCATGCGCTCCACAGCTGCTCGACGTTTGCATTCCTGAGCCTATTTTTAGAGCATTTCAGTGTTTGAAAGTGTATTGAAAGCAGTCAACTACCTATGGGTGGCAAGGCACTGTCCAAAGATCTCGGATAAAGTTGTAACCAGGCATTAGTCAGGTGATGAATACAAAAAAGGTAAAATATTTTTAATTGCTTTTTTAATTCCCAGTAGTACACTAAATTCATAATCAAGAAGTGAAAAGTGTTTGGCACTACTAGGACCCTCCAAGGTTGTTGGAACAGTGAAGATGAAGCAGGTCAGAGAAACTACAAACTTTGAAACAGTTAAAAAGAGTGGCAAAGAGTGGTCAGTGACAACAGTATCACAAAAGCCCCACAAATATGGCTGTGTGGGCGGGCTGCGAGAAAAAAATCACATCAAGTCACCTTGAGGACCAAATTGAAAAAGCTGTTATGGTCAGAAATGAACAAAGTCGAACTATTTGGCCTCAACACCAAATGGTATATATGGAAGAAAGCCAGTACTTCTAACCATCCAAAATACACCATATCTACAGTAAAGCATGGGGTGGTAGCATCCTGTTATGGGGTGTTCTTCTGCAGCAGGTACTGGGGCACATGCCAAGATAGAAGGAAAAATGGATGGGGCCAATAGGAAGAGGGTTCACATTCCAAAAAGACCCAAAGTTGACCATACAGTGACTGAATGAGAGATAAAAAATGATTGTCCTTGCATGGCTGAGTCAGAGCCCAGACTTAAACCCTACCGAATATCTGTGGAATGACTTAAAGATTTCACTTTTTTTATCTGTATCTCTGATTCCCTTGATGAGTTTCTTATTTCCTGGTTATTAAAAATAATAATAATAATTAATAAATAAATAAAAACATCCCCAATGTTACATGTTATGTAAGGTCGAGTGAGTACATCAAGCTCACCATCCCCAGTACCTCTACTGTTTTTGGCAGCAAACCCTTTCACTGTGCAGCAGCAAATGATTGGAACACTTTACAAAACAGCCTCAAACATTCATCTTTGACATCTTTTATCGCTTTCAAGCATAAACGTTAACAGATAATAACTGACTGCTGCTCTTGCTGATCACCATTTGTGTGTGTGTGCTTGGTATGTTTATATGTTTATTTGTATCTATTTTTATGTATTTTTCCTACTGGGGCCTGTTGGCCAGGTCATGTTTATAAATGAGAATTGGTCCTAGTAAAATAAAAGAGGGGGAGGATACTACCACCACCATGCTTCACGGCACGGATGGAGTTCCTCAGGGTTCTAAGCTTGTTGGGTTAATTCCAAATTTAGCACTTTATTCCAAGGTCAAAGACCAGATTATTTATTTATTTATTTTACAGTTTATTTATTTTATTGATTTATTTAGGTTTGTTGAACTCACACCTTCTGTGCGAACCTGAATGACTTAGTTTCAGTTCTCACAACTCTTCCTTAAATTCCAATTCTTTGACTTGGTCCATATTTGTCAATTATTCCAAGTACATAATAGATATGACTTAGTACTGCTATCGTTATTTCTTCCAGGAGTCGTGAGGTTTCTGTGAACGCGCAGTGTTTGCTGGAGCTTTTCCAGTTCTGCCGGCTCTGTCAGAAGGAGTGCTGTATCACCATTGAGGGCAGTGAGAGGCTGTTTTCAGTCACACAGGACTGCCAGAGCTGTGGCTTCCACAGAGACTGGACGAGTCACCCACCCGCAGCTGAACCTGCACAGTCCTATAATAATGAAGAAGAACATGCACTGAAGCAGGAAGATGATGAGGAAGTGTGTATATATAATCAGCTACACTTAAAGTACAAAAGAATTTGATTTTCATACAACACAGACATGTTGAAAAGGGAAAGGGTTTAGTTCTATGGTTTAAAATACTGCTCTTAATGAGATATCATTTCATAGATTAAAATTTCATGATTAAAATAGATTATCCCATGTGTCCTTACCAAAGACTTTCTGTATCCTGCAGGTCATGGTTCAGATTATGTCATCAGATAACGAGTGCAGTGAGAGGTTTATTGAAAAGGATGGGTCTTATTTATCTAGTGATGATGAAGCAAGCCAAGAGGAGGAGGAGGAGGAGGTGAAAAAGAAGTCCTCTGAAAGTAAAGACAGTTCGGACGAATGGGAGCCATGGTTAAATGAAGAGGCCACGGATTCCGTCCCTGGTGAAGACCTGTTGACAGTTTTAAAGACAGACGGTGAGGGTAAACTTCTGGTGTGGTGTACGCAGTGTGAGACCGAGGCCTCGCACTTCTGTTCTGTCCTTCAACACAAAAAACTGTTCTGCTGCGTTCAGTGTCATCCAAGTGACAACCTTCGAGCTAAATTTGAAACACTTCCTGTTTGGTTCGATGACATCGTCAGTTTTCAGATGCATGCCGAACAGGAGCACGGGGTCAAACCGTCTTTTATACCGTGTCAGGAGTGTGGAAAGCTTGTTCGAGCAGAAAAAGAGCATGAATGTGAACATAAAATATAGTTTAACGTCTCTCCAGAGCGCGGAAAGGATTGAAGACATTCATTGCTCTCCGCTCTATTCATCGTGTAAATACTATTTAAAGGTCTTCAAAACCAAGTCTGCAAAACTGGAACATGAGACGACTCATCCTACGGAAGAACAACTGTACAGCTGTGCAGAGAAGTTTAGTAAGATTCTAAAATGAAAAAATAAACGTCTTACGTCCCACTAAGGTGCATTTAAATGTGTGTGAAAAAAGCTTTAAAGGCCACTTGAAATTAAATAATACATTTTTCAGGTTTTGAGCCTGTGTTTCTGTGTTTATTCTTCAGATGTCTGATGATTCATACTACCCTCAGGGGTGTTTAGTAATTTTGCTTGCAATTAATTACTTTATTGAGTTTATATGCCCCTCCCCATGACTATAAATTCTGCCAGTTAACGACTAGCCATTTTTACCCCTCAGCCATCAGGCTGCTGGGGGATTGTCATGGTCTGTGTCGGCGTTCATATTTAAATATTGTCTGGGATATTTCTCAAGAATTGCTGAGCGAATCATCCTGAAATTTTGCTTGCTGGTTTCCTATGGTGTGTATCATCATCATCATCATCATCATCATCATCATCATCATGTTCCCTTTTCTGGAGATTTGAACTCCTTAGGGTGCATCTATTGTATCCAGTAGACTGATAGTTTGTCCTATCCATCACCGTTGTCCTTATCTGCAGGGCATCTATCCAACCTCACAACGGGAAGTGTTCCAACTCGAGAATCTGTTGCCTTATGTGTCCGTTATCCATCCTGCAGACCTGCACCAGGTATTTTAATCGCCGCTGTAAGATGAAGTATCCGATCAGTTTGGTCTCAGTAATGCGGTGTATGTCTGCATTTGATGGTTTGAATGTCCACTCCTGTTTATCATCGTTCACATTTTCTTCAGCTGCTGGATCCGTATCTGCATTCTGTGTGTAGGTGTGCATAGGTTTGTCAGTTTCTCTAAGTAAGTTTCATTAAGATATGCTGGGTGGAAGGAGGGGTTTAGACATGAGTACTCTGTTGATGATGATTCTTGTGAAAGTCAGTCGGGTTAAGTGTTATAATTCAGAGTGAATGATTAATTTCTGTCTCCAGTTCTGATCCCGTCGTGTTTAGTGTCGAGACATTGTTCAGCTGTAGTGACGTTCATGAAACTTTTTATTTGAAGCATTTGATACAACCAGAAATTCACAAGATCTTCACTGTACACATTCTTGACCTTGATTTTGGATCGGCACTGGTGCTGTAGCAAGTTGCCCCGTCGCAACAGCCCGTGTAAAACGATCTGTTCCCGAAAAACCTGACTTCGGTCTGACACCGCTTTTTGGAAGTGATGCAAGTTTTTTCACAACATCTTGTTCCAGGCGCAATTTCCTGTTTGAACACAATCGATGTCAAGTACAAGGGTTTATACATGAACAGTCGCGTCCATGCGGGTGATCAGGTCATTCCGCGGGTGCATCTTGCTCTAGGGGTAAGTTGTTATGGGGCTACTTGTTCCCATTGCCCCTGTAGAGGCAGCTTTAGTATTTAGGTATCTGACCATTACTGCCATAGGTCCTTGTTTTTGCTATAATTATCTCTGCTTTTCTGTAAGAGGTAATAAACCACTAGATTTTGGAGCATGACTCCATTTGTGTTCATTCAGCCGCAAGAGCAGTACTGCGGTCAGACACTGATGTTAAACAAGAAGCCCTACCATACATCCATCCATTATCATTGGATAAAGGCCTCAGCATGCCGTTTCCATTCCAAGCGGGTCCTCGCCAGATGGTACCAGTTGCCTGATTTTTTAAAAAGGTGATCTCATCCTGCCATTTTTTGTACTGGCGTCCACGGTTCTTAGCTCAGTCTCTTTGTGGCCGGCCCATGTCCATTTCTTTGATTTAACAATCAGAGATTATCTATTAGTGTCATGGGGAAAACTGGAGCCAGTCCAGGCCGACTTCAGGTGAGAAGCAGCGTTTACACCTTTTAGCTAATCCCACTGGTTTTGAGGGTCTGACATTCCAAATGTGCAGCATTTTCTGACACAAGTCGGCAGTGGTGGCTCAGATGGTTAAGGCTCTGGCTTGCTGAGCCAAAGGTCAGGGGTTCAAATCCCAGTACCACCAAACTGCCACTGTTGGGCCCTTGAGCAAGGCCCTTAACCCTCAAGTACTCAGTTATATAACAAAGGGGGAAAAAAGTAAGTCGCTCTGGATAAGGGCATCTCCCAAAAGCTGTAAATGTAAATCTTGTAAAGTTATACTTTAGTATTTCTCACACACACACACACACACACACACAAAATCCTTGTGGCACATCACTCACTTATTTGCTGAACTGCTTAATCTTATTAGGGCCTTATCTCAGCTGACTCGGTGAAGGCCAGGTCCACCCTGAACAGCTCGCCAGTCCATCACAGGGCCAACACACACACACACACACACACACACACACACCTAGGGGCAAGTTGGAGCAGCCGGTTGGCCTAATGCACGTCTTTGGACTGTGGGAGGAAACCGGAGTGCTGGGAGAATATGAGTCCAACCCAGGACCTTGTTGTTTTTGGCGCATTATCACCATATTATCATAAGTATCAGGACATACAGTATGCCCTCGTCTCGCCCTCTTTTGTGTTGGATATATTCGCCTAAAATGTACCGTTTTTTCTCTCCCCTTACATTTTTGACTCCACCCTCATACCATTACGACTTGTTTCACGTAACATTACAACTTCATTATGGAAAAATTACAAATGTATTCTCGAAATCACAGAAATTTTTAAATCTCATTGCAGCACATTGTGTAATTCCCTCTCCCGTCCAGTAGGTGGCGGCTGTGCGCCATAGCAACCAAAACAGAAGACGAAGAAGAAGCAGCAGCAGTCTCGCTATGAAATCTCGCGAGAACTGAGTTGTTGCAGGAAGACAATAGTGTGTGGAACGTTAAACGTGGCTTGGTGTGATCCGAAAGTTTCTGGTTGTTTTAAAAGCATTTCCTCTGTAAATAATGGTTCGTTCTTGCGTATTTCCGAATTGTAGCAACAAAATGAGACGCAGCGCGTCTCTAAGTTTCCACAGACTGCCTCTGGGCAACAGAGAGCTGCTGAAGTTATGGCTTGTGGTGCTACAAAAGGATGTAAACACTCCTATTCAGAAACTTCGCGTTGCAGATTACCGAGTGTGCAGTGCCCATTTTGATGAAGATGATTACTCTCAGACAAACAGGAAGAAGAATGCCACACCAAAACACCTCTTCCTGAAGAAAACTGCTATTCCGAAAGCAGAGACACCTGCTACAGGCAGGCTGGAGGTAAACATGTCACCTCAAGTTATTTTAATGACCTTAAATCATTAGCAGAGAAGATCCACAGATGTCTGGCCTTGATGTGGAGCAGAAGTGCATGTGTGTAGATTTGTTGTACTAGTTTTGAAAGGTAATGGGGGTAAGTATGAACCAAATCCGAAAAGTGTCCAGTGTTTACATCTAATTTGCGTTTTAACAAACATTTAAATCTGTGACACCCCCCCTCCCCTCCACTGTTGCTCTGTATGGTTGACTGTGACACTGTAATTCTTCACTGCAAAATAAAGCTGAATTCATTTTCTGTTATCATATGCATTATGCATTTCCTGTAGAAGCCAGTGGATAAAGTTCCTACCCGTCTTAGCTTTTTAATATGTGGAATTCAAATGTTTTCATTTGACCATGTAGTTATTAAGCTACATGTGGTGAAAAAGAATCTACTTGCAGGCGTTCATTCATTTCATTCATTCATCATCTTCCGCTTGTTCCGGGGTCGGGTCGCGGGGGCAGCAGCCTAAGCATTGAGGTCCAGACGTCCCTCTCCCCAGCCATTTCCTCCAGCTCTTCCGGGGGGACGCCAAGGCGTTCCCAGACCAGCC
>JBCNYH010000010.1:23368068-23382445 GCA_039654325.1 Tandanus tandanus
AGAGCTGAAATTAAAAGTTATTCAAATTTGGAGTTATGACGACAAGCAAATGAACTGATAAGATTTTGGGATTGATTCAAACAGGGTTAAGGTTACAGCAGATGGATAAGGGTGTCTGCCAAAGGCCTTAAATGAAAGTTTTTATTCAGATCTAGTTTCCATCTTGTTTTGCATGTTTTACCAGGGGTTCTCAAACGTTTTACAGTCAAGGACCCCTTGGGCTGTAAATTAATTTTAGAGATAACCAAACTACACACATAGTAGTCTCATTATTTAAATGCAGAAATACTTTGTTTAATTGTTGTAGCCATGTTTTTTATTTTATTTTTTTATTCTTGAACTGTCCATTAACAGGACACATTAAGTCTATGATGACAATATTTATAAACATTTTTTTGCTTCAGAGCTTCCTAAAGCTCATAAAAATATGAACTCCATATTAAACATGATGTGTTAAGATTTCTAGTGCCTTAATGTTTTTAAAAAAAATTAAGGATCCTCATGCTGTACTTCATGGCTTGGTCATGACTTGTAATATGTTTTCAAGGCTTGATGGTAAGTGATGATGGAAAGTAATATACTTAATGTTTATTTTGAAGGCATCATCTAAAGAGGAAAATCCACCTACTCCTGTCACAACATGTTCAGCGGTGGAAGAAAACTCCTGGTCTAAAGGTAGGAAAAACTTCAGATTCGTCTCTCTGCAGTATTAACACAGTAAGTGCCCAGGTATGACAACGAAGGTCCATTCACTACTAAAAGCTTGTGATGCAGCCTACAGATCAGGGACAAGGCTGCCAAGACGGCTCTTAAACAGGGTTTCAGAAAGGTGAAATGTACCTCAGTAAGGAAAATACATGAATACATCTATGATTTGGGGAAACACGAGACAGATTTGGTAGGAAAGCTAGGCATTGACACATTATAATTCCTGGCAGCAGGTTGATGACAGCTACACTTCTCTTCTGGAGAGGCTACACAACTTCTCTGCATGTTTTCAAGCGTCAATCCCAAAAGCAGGTGGACAAACTCGACTGCTCTGACCATTCTTCCATTATCTGTACTACTTATCTATCAGGGTCACAGGGGATGCAGGAGCATTGGGTGAGAGGTGGGGTGCAAGGTCACACATAGCCAGTTGATAATGTGAAAACTGTGGCTGTGACTACCATGGGTATTCTGTCCCAAATCAGTGCGGTTGAATTTGACCTATAGCAATTTTCAACACGACCAAACTTTCCAGGAATTTCAGCCATGCCCTCATGGTACCTCCTCAGCTCTCAAGTATTCTGCCGTAGGTGCTCAGAAGTATTCCAATGAAAGTGTGCAAAACTTATGGGACCTCTGAAGGCAAAAAAAAAACATCTTCTCTTGTCTAATGTGAATCAATTACAGGTATGTGAGACTGAGGTGTAAGTAGCCAGTAGACCTAATGTGTATATGTTTGAATTGTGGGAGGAAACTGAAACACCCACAGTAAAAACATAAGGAGAACATGCAAAAGGTAAAAAAGGCCCTTGTCGGCTATGAGATTTGAACCTAGAACCTTCTCCACAGAGCTAACCACTGAGCAACCATCCCACCACCAACTGAACAACAGGGCCTAAATCTTGAAACCGCTGATATGTGGAAAACCCTATCCACCTCAGAAGCAGAAGGACCTGACATCTCAGGATGCATACTCAGTGAGTGTGCACCTATCCAAAAATGCTGTAGGAGGTGTGTAAGAAAAGTAGCTGGACTGGGGTCAAAAAAATTTTCAAATCCAAACTATCCTGTTTTCTTCGGCCTCAGCGACCCTGGGCTCTTCCATTGAAGGCTTTGGTGTTTGGTCTCTGGGTCATCTTCAAAGATCCATGACTTATCCTCTCTGATGACTCTCCCCATCAAGTCTGGTTCAGTTTCGAAATGCACGAGGATGCCCCAGCCGGACCAGAAACTTCAGGTTGGTTCTGTGCTCATTGCTTGACGGGGCTTAACTTGTGGAGCTGTTAACAAAAGCACGTGAAAAAACATACAATGGTTGCAGAGAACTCAGAATATAGTTATATACTTTGAAAGGAAAACCTTGTAGTTTGGATTTGAAATAATCTTATAATACTTATAATAAATCTTTTGTGTCCCTTAGTCCTGTTACTTTTCTGACACACCTCAGATACTGACTTCAGTTCAGCATTCGGTACATATACAATCCCAGAGATAAACTTTCTCTACTAGGTCTCCGCAGCTCCATCTATTGCTTGATTCTGGATTTTAAAGTGGAAAAAACCTCACAAAATTTTTACTGGCAACAAAAACATAGACTCCAGCATGCCAAGCAGTGGCGTCCCTCAAGGCTGTGTGCTCAGCCCACTGTTGTTCACTTTGCCAACCACTGTAATGATCGCACAGAAGTGGACCTCATTATCATACAAGGAGGATGCCAAACTCTTTGCATGCTTGTTTACAGACAGTAATCTGGTGCTGAGTGTCAGCAAAACGAGGGAGCTAATTGTCGACTTCAAGACACCTCAGACTGAGCATGCACCCATCAGAATCACTACCTCTAACATGGAGAGAGAGAGGCAAACATCAAGTTCCTTGGAGTGCAGAACTCGGACAGTCTCACCTAGAATGTGAACACCACCAAGATCATCATATGGGCCCAGCAGAGACTGCAGTTCCTTAGGAAACAAAATAAGCAACACTCCCTAAGTGTGTTGATGTACTGAATCTCCACTTGGTACTCCAGCTGCAGGGACAGGTCCACCAAAGCCCTACAGAGAGTAGTTAGGGCAGCTACGAAGGTTATAGGCATCACCCTGTCCTCCATGCAGGACCTCTATTGCAGCCAGTGCTTGCATAGGGCGCTAAACATTACTTAGGACCCCTTAGATCCCTTTTCACAGGTTGTTTAACCCTCTACCTTCAGGCAATAGGTTTAGTAGCATCAGGTGGGGGAAAAGAAGACTATTAAAAAGCTTCCACCTTCAGTCAGTGAGTTTCCTGAATCCCTCGTCTCTGATCATTTAGAGATACCGTCTCACATGCAAATTTGCATATTTTAAGTCTGCACTTTCAATCCACTCCACTTTTGTATGCTATTTTCCATGATTGTCCTGTTTAGACATTGTTTTATTTATCTTCTTTTATATCTTTATATTCTTAAAGATATATATCATATAAATCGCAATTAATGGATTTAATTTCATTTTTAATAAACTGGAACTGATTTTTCCCCCACAGCAGTCAGGAGACCTCTGACCCCTCAAGGATCTAATGATTTTAGGTAAGGAAAAAGTGTCATTTTCTTTTATGTCTTAGTTTTAAACAAACAGGAATTTAATCTTTTTTTTTTTTTTTTATTGTGACACCAATAATAATAATAATAATAAAAAGCTATTTGGTGATGTTTCAGTGGCTATAGAGAACAGTCAACCCCTTAAAAATTTACATTTTATTTTGCAGCCTGAAATGGAGACCAGGTGTATTTTTTATTTTTTTTTCAAGATGTATTTACACAATGCAACTTGTAGCAGCCAAGTGAAATATTCTGTAGCAAACATTCAGGAAAAAAATATAATAAAAGCTACCACTGAGAACTACTGAGATGGTTGAAGGATCACCCCCTTCTAAAAATACTTGTAAACTCAAAGAAACAGGTCAGAGAGGATACCAAGGAACCTATGGTAACATTGAAGCAGTTACAGTAAATTTTGGCAAAGAGTGGTCATTGTGTCATCTGTAACATGTGCCATGGTCCGATAAGACTAAAATCAAACTATTTTGCCTCAATGACAAATGGTATTTCTGGCAGAAAGCCACTACATCTTACCAACCAAAGAACACCATACCTACGTTAAAGCATGGAGGTGGTAGCATTTAGTAGCATTAGGTAGTAAGTTGCAATTACTAAATACAGCTTGTCCTATTACCTAGTTATTTACAAAAAATAAATAAATAAATAACTTCACCTTCAAACAATTCTAATTGTGTTAGAATTATTTCCCTAGGCAAAAATGTTGATTTTGGGCCAATATTAAAAAAAAAATAAAGGCTGTTACTGTTAACCCTTTCACTTCATGCAGCAAATATGCCACCACCATGCTTCACAGCTGGGTTGGTGTTCCCCAAGGTGCTAAGCATTGCTGGGTTTATGCCATCTTTAGTTCTTTATGCCAAGGTCAGAGACCAGAGAATGTTTTTTAAATGTGTGCTGAGTCTTGACCCCTGTTGGCAAACCTGAATGACTTCTGTTCTCACAACTCTTCTATAAAGCCCAGTGTTGTGGAGTGTCTGGTGTCTTATTTTTTTCCAGGAGTCGTGAGGTTTTGGTGAACACACAGTGTTTGCTGGAGCTTTTCCAGTTCTGCAGGCTCTGTAAGAAAGAGTGCTGTATTACCATTGAGGGGCATGAGGGGCTGTTTGCAGTCACCCAGGACTGCCAGAGCTGTGGCTACCACAGAGACTGGAAGAGTCATGCACCATCAGCTAAACCTACACAAACCTTTCATAATGAGGAAGAACATGTACAGAAGCATGAAGAAGAAGATGATGATGATAATGATGAGGAGGTGTGTGTATATGATCAGCTACAATTTATGAATTTGACTCTCCTCGAACAACAGAAGGCTATTCTTTTTTTTATTCTTTGTTTTACAGATCCGCCGATGTTAATAATTGCGATTTAAAAAAAAATAAAAATAAATAAAAGTTGAAAAAAAAAATTTTTTTTCTTTTTCTTTTTTTTTTTTTTAAGTAATTTTTATTTTTATTCCCACCGGTTTTAACTTTCCTAGAGTGCAATGAATTTAAAAACCAGAACAGTTTTTGTGCTAAGCCCTCTCACAGCAGCCACTGTAAATACATCATCTATATCTGCGCATGCATACTTGCCCCTTCGGAAGTGTTGCCTCGGACACCCAGTCGCTGTTTCGAGTCTAGTGATCGTCATAGTGTGTGGGCGTACAAATGTCTGGTGCGCGAGACTATGGCTTACCATGCTTTTGCAAGTTTGGATTTGTGGCGTTTTTTGTTCCTCTTGTGCGCAGGGGATATTTTTGCCGATTTGCACCCCACGGTAGACCTAATGCATGAACGAGCCATTGGCCACAGGTCTGTGAAAGCATTTTTAGGGCAGCCTCCTTTTTGAATGTTATGGAAAACGTTGGGACAGTATGTGTCACTGGTCTGATTAAAGCAGTTGTTTCAACAGAATATACAGAGTATGAAAAGTACTACGTGAACACCATCAGCTCAAGACACATTACTGTATCAAAATGATTAATTGTTTAAATCAAAGCACTAGTTCAGGATTCTTCAAGAATACAAGAAGGGGCAAAATTTAAGTATTTTTATTGTACCCTTTCTTCAATTCTTGTTTTGTTGTGTTAAAGAAAAAATTAAATACCTGTTCTTAAAATGATTTTTTCCCCCCCATCTCCTGTCTTGGGTTTTCATAATAGAAATCTGCCAAACAAGGAATAAAAGAAGAATGGCCTAAAGATGTTAAAAAAGGGAAAGGCTGTAGTGCTACCGCTGAAAATACTGCTCTTAATTAAGTATCCCTTTATCCCATGTGTCCTTACCAAAGACTTTCTGTGTCCTTGCAGGTCATGGCTCAGACTGTATCATCAGATAACGAGTGCAGTGAGAATGTGTTTATTGAAAAGGATGGGTCATATTTATTTCGTGATGCTGAAGACACAAGCCTACAGGAAGAGGAAGTGAAAAAGAGGATGTCTGAAAATGAAGCTAGTTTAGACGAATGGGAGCAATGGTCACGTGAAGAAGACACCGATCTTGACTCTGATGTAGACCCGTTGACAGTTTTAAAGGAGGACAGTGAGGGTAAACTTCTGGTGTGGTGTACAGAGTGTGAGACCGAGGCCTTGCGCTCCTGTTCTCTCCTTGAACACGAAAAACTGTTCTGCTGTGTTCAGTGTAGTCCTGCTGACAATCTTCAATTGTCTAATTTAGAAAAACTTCCTGTTCGGTTCGATGACATTATCAGTTTTCAGATGCATGCTGAACAGGAGCATGGAGTCAAACCATCTTTTATGCTGTGTCAGGAGTGTGGAAAGCTTGTTCGAGCAGAAGAAGAGCATGAATGTGAACGTAAAGTCTAATTTACCATTTGTCCAGAGTGCGGGAAAAGATTCCGCTCCATTCAGATTATTAACACCCGTGTAAATACTGCTTAAAGGTGTTCAAAACCAGGTCGACGAAACTGAAACATGAGACGATTCATCCTAAAGAACAACCATACAGATGTCCAGAGACGTTTAGTAGTAATATCAAACACAACAAACATCTTGCGTCCCACCGAAGTCCATATAAATGTGTGTAAGAAAGGTTTTAAGGATAACAGTCAGCCGAGGAGGCATAAACCTTTCAAATGGCAAGTCTGTGAGTGCTTCTTCAACCGAATGGGGAAAGCTGACTTCCCAAATGTGTCTTCGTACTGGAGGGAAACCTTTCATTTGTGACCAGTGTGGACTGTGCAATCAGTGTCAGCCTGAAGAACCACAAGCAGTAACTCTGTGACTCTGATCTGACTCGGGAGAGGGACATGCTAAATGATGTAGAGCATACAGTGATGAATACAGTGGTGCAGGTTTCATAGTAAAGCTCTGATTTTATTCATGTACGTACAGATATGAGACCTGGTTACAGTCGTCCAATAATAGCATGTTCTGCACTTCGGGCCCGAGTCTCCACTTCTCCTTTAAGTCTTCTTTTTCTGTCCACATTTCGAGTTGCACACATTCTCCCCTATGTGCTCTAATTCCACTTACCACATTGGCTGAAAACTGTTCAGCTGTGCATTTTCTTATTTTTACTTGCATGCATGAGACTGGAGCCCTTACATGTTAAGGTCATTGTGATACTGCTGCAGGATCTAATGAGGAAAAAGGACACATTCTGAAAATTTGTTGTCACAGATTTTGTTGTTGCTTTCTGTTCCTGTATTAAATTCATGGTATTATTAGACCCTGGTTTATGTGCTTAACAGTGGTTTTCCTTATACAATTACATTTTAAAACCTCTTGTTGCATCAAACCTGCCAGCAGTCTGTTTTGTGTTGCAGGTGTTCTGGATTTACTTCAAGCCCTGGCAAGAATTATGGAATCACCACATGGATGAAACCCAACCATTTGTGTGTGTGTGTGTGTGTGTGTGTGTGTGTGTGTGTGTGTGTGTGTGTGTGTGTCTTGAATAAACAAATCACAGATAAGACCTTTTAGTCAATGACTGGACGTTTTGGCCTCATGAAACAAACTACAAACTAAATTACGTTATTTTAATTAATTATTTTAAATATAAAATGCAAATTAAGGCCTTTTCACATTGAGCACATTGTTCGTTTGTTTGTTTTTTGTAAGAATAATATGCGTAACAGACCGAACACGTTTACATCAAAGACTAAATGAAATTTCTTGTGCAAGAAAGGGATTTGAATTTTATTTGTTGTTGTTGTTGTTTTCCAGTGAGGAAAGCATTTAAACAATCAGGGTGTCACTTCTTGAAACACCAGACTTGAACTTAATAGCTGACGGCTGACTGAAGATGGTAGAGACTCTGATTTCTTTTATATCTCCGTATCCGGCTCCATTTGACAAGGACAGCAAATGTTATAAAGCCGATGATTTTAAAAACTGACCCACGGACATCCTGGAATAGGCCCAAACGTGTCTGTGATGGTTTCTTTACCTGGACTGAGCAGTGAAACACTGCATGTTCTTACCTCCTTCTCAGAACAGTATGTACCCGAAATATTTTCTTTTATCCATTCATAATGTAATAGACCAAGCATCAACTCATCATCTGATGACTCCATTGGCGATTAAGTTAGCAAAATGCTCGCATGATTGTGTCACATACAATGGGAATATTAATGCTGTGTTAAATTCCTCAAGGCTGGTGTAGAAGTGTAGTGGTTAACATATCTGTCTCATAGCAAGAAGGTCCTGGGTACGACAAGGGCAGTTCTGTGTGGGTTTTCTCTGGATACTCTGGTTTCCTCCCGCCGTCCAAAGACATGCACATAATGCTAATTTCTCCAGAGTTAGATGAGATAGGTGACCACAACCCTGGTAGGATTGGATGAATGAATGAGTTATTTATTTATTTATACATTAGTATCATGCTGTATATGAAAAAGGCAATTGGTCTGCAGTTAAGTGTTCTAGTTTCTTTATTAATCTGGAAAAAATATATACTATTAATATCATTAAAAATATATATATATTTTTGGATATACTGTATTAATCCCGCAATTTTTGGCTCTTCATTTAACCCATCCAAAGTGAGCACACACATGTAACCACTCAGAGCAGTGGGCTGCCACATCTCGGGGAGCAGTTGAGGGTTCGGTGCCTTGCTGAAGGGCACTTTAGCCATGAAGGTGGAGGAAGGGAAGGTGCAGCTCACTCCCCCCGCCACCACAAATAATGCCAAGTTACTAAATAATCTGGGTTTTTAAAAAATATAAAGTTAAAAAGAGTGCAGGGTGAATGTCCTTTTAAATGTGGTGATTCCATGAGTTTTGCCAGAGGTAGATTAGAAAATGCTTCGGAAGGTAAAGTCCAATTAATCTTCAGATTTGAGACACAGTTCATGGCAATCATTACAATGTTGGTGAGCGGTTTTAAAGAGAAACCGAACTCATCAGTGACTTTATGAAATTGTTAAACTGCACAAGAGACTGGCAGGTTTGTTAAGGAATATTCATGTTGTTATAAATACATGTATGTATCTTACTAATATAATAAAATATCCAAATGTACAGTATACAGTCAACCTGAAATCATGAATCTGGAATTGAAATAGTGAGATTGGTCAGAATGTTCAACAGTAATGTTTTCCTTTTCATTCAATCTCTTCAGAAATAACTGATGACATCATTCTTCACAGTTTCACCCTTTTCTCCCTGAAACCTGGTGCCTTTTTCACACATTTCAGGTTTCACCCCAGTCCACTGCTGATGGTTTAACTGACACTTGAACTGGAAGCTTTGCATTATATAGCATGAGATACTGATGCTCAGAATTCCAACCGTTTTTATCCATGTGTATTGTACATCCGCTGAATTTATTTTAATTTTTTTCAGTGAACACCCAGTGAGCAGTGAAGTCCAGCATGTGAAACATCCTGTTAGGTCTCACCCTCCCTTCCATTTTCCTTTTCTGTGCTTTTGAGAACAAAGGCCTGTGTGGAGTAACCATAAGGATGCCACGCCTACATAATTGTGTGCCTTCAAATTAACCTGTTCCCATCCAGTGCATGTAGTGCTTTGTTTCAACTGATCAGTCCTCGTCCTGTGCATGTTGAGCTTTAACCTCCCAAGACCCAAACCATAATGATGCGAGTCTTACCATTTCTCCACCACATTTCTGCTCCTTAATGCCTGATAAATACTGAACTTGATCAACATCCTTAAACAGAAATGAGTTTGGCAAAAGACTAATACCCAAAAGCCTTACCGGGAAATACATGCCATGTAGATGAGAGAAAATATGACGTCCTCATATGAGGACAGTGGGGTCTCAAGAGGGTAAAGGGAAAAAAATCTGACCACTCGTTGCCTAAAGCGACTTTTGCAAACAACCTGCAATTATTTATTTTTAATCCCACAGAATATAATGCGTGGATAAGTCAGAGGTATGTTTGTGCGTCTGTCTGTAATCATTTAAACTCTGGCCCAGAAATAGCCAGTGGAGTTGTGTCTTTTGATATTTTGGGATTTTTGCAATTCATATTTTCTGACACGTGGAGGCTGGGGGGATTTGAGATCTGATGACTCTTATTTCTTTGTTTGTTTTGTGAATTTAGCGGCGGTACAACAGCAGGGGCTGACATAGGTTTGGGTAAGTTGCCTAGTTGCATTTGCATATATGTATTTAAAATGTGTGCTGTACATCTGTCACAGGGAAAATAGGTTGGGTCTGTAAGTCAAACTGTACAATATTCAGTCGAAAGTGATACAACTGTTGCAAGACAAAAAATAAATAAATCCTTGTACGGCATTCCTGTGGTACTCGGTTGACATACAACCACTCTATAGCTTAATCCATCACTGTTGTTAAAATGTCGTACGATACGCATGAGTTTATATGGAAGTCCTGTGGGTTTTAAGTAGAACCCAGGTATCAAACTCAAGGCCAGCGGGCCAAATCCGGCCCGCCAACTCATTTTACGTGGCCCGCAAGAGCTTTCAAAGAATATGATTATCGTAAATTCTTTACAAATCGAAAATTACCATGAAACCTAATACATCATCCTTCCACTAGGGGGCAGCAGCCTATGTCAGGTAAACAGGTAGTCATTCATGACTCAAGAAAGATTGCATGCTAGCTTGTTGTTGTTAAACATTGTAAGAAAAATTCAAGTGAATAAAGGAAAAGCAGACAAATGCCTAAACAAATCATTTTGCCATGCAGATTTCATGGTTTCCCTTTTAGAATAGATGTTCGGTGATTATTCGGCCCACTATCACATTTAAATTTAGCGATGTGGCCCTGTGTGAAAATGAGTTTGACACCCCTGACGTAGAATTATTATGGAAACATATGAAAACCATGCGGATCAGATCAAAAAAGTCTATGAAATCTGTTTGTCTATCGACCCACAGCTGTAGGACATCGTAGGGCATCACACAGCAGATCTGATGTCAAGAATTAGACATTTGAACATGTTAAAAACTCCTCAATAAGCATCTATTGTGGCATTTACAACAGGTGAGTTTCATATAACGAGCACAAAACTCTCCTAGGAATTTGTCCAGGTTTGTCTTGGTCCTGTTGAATGATGTATGCGACAAGAGCTTTACTGCACAACGAAGGACCTTCAAATAAAGAGATCATCTCTGTGTCCTGCCTCATGGTGTTCACTCCCAGAGCTGAGACAGAAACATTAACTGATTAGTCAGGGGAAGATGATTCTTTTGTCGCTTCATCAGTGCTCTCTCTCTTTACTCGATATTCAGGGTACATTATAGAAAATTAATGGAAAATCCCAACACTAACTAATTCAGAGGTTAGCACTTGAGCGTTGGGGTTTTTGTGCCCATCCTCAATCTGTTTAGTTTCATCTTGCGCTGATGTGCTCTCTCTCTCTCTCACACACACGCACGTCTGCTGTGAAGGTTCTGGGCTGTAAGAATAATCACTTTAATCTGTATTTTTCTCCTCTGAAAGTAAGCCATACCTGTTTACAAGAACTCCAGATGAATGGGAGTAATACAGAAAGGGAAGTAGACAAGTAAAATGGTAGGAATTCAAAATAATAATAATAATGAAAAATGCATGTTGCGAATATACAAATTGCTCACAACAGTTGAAAATAGTGTCACGGGGTGGAGAGCACGTAATAAAATGAAACATGTGAATGAGTGATCGACAGAAAGCAGAATGAGTACTGAGAACAACAGAGCCATTTACTATTCATTCCTCATATTACATATATGCTTTACCAAGGACTTTTATTTATTTACTGTTCTGATGATTGTAGTGGTGTTCGGTCCCTAATCAGTCATTACTGTAATGATGGTTTACATGGCAATAGTATTATTAAGCTCTTTTCCCTAAATTTGTTCTTTCAACTTTCTTACATTTTTCTTTAATATTATTTTAATATGAAAAATTATTAGCCTCAACTTCCTAAGTTCATTTAAGATTATATAAACCATAATAAAAAAAAATTGTGTTCTAATGTATTTAAATACATGTACTTAAGAATCTTATACATTTCTGCATAAATATGACCTTAAACAAAATCAGATTTTCACACAAGTCCTACAAGCTGAAAGTTGGGAAATGACTCATTATTTTATGTGAGAAATTGATAGTTAATTGAATGGAAGTCCACGCAACACCGGAAGTCCCTTGGCGCCTGCCCCTAGCGGATCCCGGTGGTATTGCAGGAATTTTAGGAAACTTCTGGGTCGCGCCAGATGAACCCAAATACCTATAGGTGAACCTTCCGAAGCGCGCGAGACATAAACACTGAGCCGGTCATGTGATTCACTCGGTGCACGTCATCGGTCACGTGCCTATTTCCGCACCCAAGTAAGCTTGGCAGCCCTGGTTTAAGGAAAACACAACCCCGATTCTGAAGCTGTTGGTGTCAGACAGCCGGCGCCGGGTCGCAACACTGTCGGTGTGTCGCCAGGAATATGGCGGAGTGCAAAGCATACGGGTGCACAAACAACAAGCGCAGAAACCGCGGAAAGCATTTCTTTTGTGTCCCTAAACCAACTGACGACCGGAAAACCGAGTTGGCAAAACGTTGGCTGCACAACATCGGCACAGGCTACACTCTGAAAACGTTCCCATTCGGACGCAATTCGGTGGTGTGCGAGGACCACTTCAAACCGACCTGCTACCTCCGTGACCTCCAGGCTGAACTGCTGGGCACCAAGCCCAAGCTTTTGCGTCTAAAACCGGACGCTTTCCCTACGGAATTCCTTCATAAGAAGTCCAAGGAAGATAAGGGCCGGGAGCAGCGCCTCGCCAAGAGGAACCAATCAAAGGTGAGGGCGGGGACTTCCAATCTGTCGTTTCGATTTTTATCCGTTTATTTTCACTTTAAACTGTAGCTATGACCTTATACTACAAGTTGTACCGTGCTAAAATTCACGTGTCCTTTCAGTTTCTTCATAGCCATGGGAACATAATGTTTTTACAGATATGGAGTTTTATCGAAATTCTGTGTGTAGTAATAATATAGAAAGGGAAGTAGGCTGGTAGGAATAAAAAATAATAATAATAATAATGAGAATGCGAATATACAAAGAATACAAATAACAGTTGAAAATAGTTTCACAAGGAGGGGGGGGGGGCGTTATAAATATAAACATGTTCCTGAGCAACTGACAGAAAACAGAATGAGTACTGAGAACAGAATCGTTTACTATTCATTCATTATATTACATATATTCTTTACCAAGAACATGGTAATATTATTATTAATATTATTATTATAATTAATTTCTTTTCCCTAATTTTGTTCTTTCAACTTTCTTACATTTTTCTTTAATATTATTTTAACCCTTAAACAGGCACACGTGGTAAATAAATTGTAAACATTTTTTAATAATAATTATTCTTCTATTTGAGATCCACGTTAAACATAATCATTCTTATTTTGTAACTATCTGTATATTTTGGATTTTAGGAGTTGTATCTCCCAGTGTCCGTTCCCTTATTAAGGTATTAAACAGAGCGAAAATCTGGACTAGCTCTTCTTCTTCTTCTTCTTCTTGCTGGCGTTTATTGGCGGTTAGCAAACAGCGAATTGGTGCATTACCGCCACCTCCTGGCATGGAGGGTTGTAATTAACTAATGTTGCACGTTGCCTTTTGCAAGTGCGCCGAGGAAGAAGTCGGAAATGACGTCATTGGCAGAATTTCAGTCTCGTGAAGCCGCAGTTGCGGTTTGATTGTTTACTGTGGCAGTGTTTTGACATTTTCGTCTTTATTGTCGACGGTATGCCAGATCGCTGTGTGGCGGGATTTTGCTCAAACACCAGGGAGGGCGGTTATAGTTTATTTAGATTCCCTAAAGACCCAGTTCGTCGTGAGCAGTGGACGAAACAGGTTCGCCGGACCAGAGACAGATGGAGCCCTAGCGATTCGTCAAGGCTGTGTTCAGCCCACTTTGAGGAGAACTGTTTTGACGCCTATACACCCGCACTGAAGGAGGATTTGGGTGTCAGTGCCAGCCGTAGCAAAATCCTACTTCCCACAGCCGTGCCCACAATATTCCCACGCCCCCACCCCGGTGGTCAAAGTTCAAACGCGGCCAGACCCGGAACATGTCGAAAGTCCAGTGCTATGGAGAAACGGGCCAAGTTGGCAGTAAGTTGCCTAATAACCAATTCTACCTCTCTTCCTTAGCCTACCCCTAATTATTTTGGTAGAAATACCATGAAAGTAGACCTATAGGGCCAGTACCAAAGTGCCGAAGCTTACGGAAGCTATGTATGCATGTCGTGCACTGCTATTGGCCTGACGAGGCGTCAAACTTAACGTTTTATCCAATGGAAGGTCGCGACAGTACTGTACCCGCCTCCGCGCGCGCTTTTCGAGTATTCTTCATTCATTCATTGATTCTGTTTACTTAAGGAGAGCACAGTGATCACGGAGTATTCCGATTTATACAAACATGAGTATTTAAGTGTTTTATTTTTTTTAAATAAAGAATTGAGGAGACTGTCGAGGCCCAGACGCTTTTTAACGTGTATTATAGGGCGGTGGCGGCTCTGGGTTACATCATGCCTGTGCAGTACATCCCAATGAACAGGAACAACATCATGACCATGAAACACACCAGTACTTCCACATGCACAGACTACATGTTCTGTAGAAACACACCAGTACTTCCACATGCACAGACTA
>JBCNYH010000010.1:23383982-23399430 GCA_039654325.1 Tandanus tandanus
TTCCACATGCACAGACTACATGTTCTGTAGAAACACACCAGTACTTCCACATGCACAGACTACATGTTCTGTAGAAATCAGGGTTTTCTGTTGGATAATGTTCTATATAAGTCATGATTCTACAGAACACCGTTTGTATGTGAAATGTTTCTATAGAACCTGGACCTTTGTCCAGTCTGTTATTTGGGTTAACACATTTAACCGATCAAATAAAATGAAGGAAGTAGTTGTGTTAATTTATTTCGTGAGGTTTATATACATGTAGCATTTTAAATAAAGCAACAAATAATGAAACGTCAGATAGAACAAGAATTTAATAATGTCGACTTTTTCTTTCAATCACAGATGATCAGCGAATTACTGCAGTCATCGGCCTCAAGTACCTCTCTGAGTACCCCTGCAGCCACCGTTTCAAAAACCAAACAACATTCCACAGAGAACATCACAAGCCCATGTTATCAACCAAATGTAGGCATTATTTAAACAGTATAATGTTTTTTTTTTTCTAATTTGATTGACAATGGCATGCTTTAACAACCCCACCCAATCAGTTCATGTCACTTCTTGGGTGAAAATTGTTGCCCCTCATTGGGTTACCCGTGGATTACTAGCTGGGGGTAATTACATTACCCCCATGAGTATTATCTTATCCTAAAAACCAAAATGTTTTAACACTTACATGTCCAAACATTTAGTTTTTTAGGATGACCTAATACTCACAGTTGAGGTCACATCAATGTAGATCATTTAATAGAAGAATACGTCTTTACTCATTAAGTCTACACTTTTTGTTTTAGTTGAACATCTTTGAAGTAAAAATGAAAAGGCGAGCCTATCAATCTCTCTTGTTACACATGAACATATTTTCATCATCAGGTGGTTTTTACCAACATTTTCAAAGATGCAGTCTGGTAAAATCCATTTGATTGTTTGTATTAGCCAGTTTGAAAAGGACGTGAATCACTCGATTGAGATCAGGCAAGTTAATGGCAACAATAAAACTATACATATACTAGTAAACTAACAAATTAGATATAATCTTCTGAATGAAATAAAACAACGGGATCACCTGACTTTTCTCTACCTTTTGCATTACTAGACGCCATTCTGTGTGTGTGGAGTTTTTGGTCGTTTTTATATTCTTCAAAAAAAAGTTTATGAAACGGTGTGTTTTAAAAGAAACATGCAACTTTTTTAATTCCTTTTAAAGGATACTACCGTGTTTTCCCGATAATAAGACAGTCTTTTTTTTTTTTTTTTTTTTTTTTTTTTTTCCTCCGGTTCAAAAAACATCAGAAGGCGTATTTTTGGGGGGGGTTTTATTTTCATCCCAACTAACACAAATTTCAAGAAACAGGTAAGTGAGTCCTCCACAATTGCTTTCTCGTACTCAACGGTATAGCTCTTCCTTTTCGCACTCATGTCTGGGGTCAGAACAGACAGGATAATACCGGTAAATAAAATGATGACCGTTATGCTCCCCCAGTCTTGCTTCTATCCCCATCATGCCCCTCAGTCCTGCTTTACAATACTTTACTTACCGGGTGCTTTTTTTTTTTTTTTGCTTGACTTCCTCTTTTTCTGTACTCTCCTCCGCGGCGCTGCTGTAAGTGGCGCTGATGCAAACGCATTCACAGAAAATGAGGGGAGGGTTCGAACAATATACGGATTTAGCTAGGGCTTATTTTCGGGGTAGGGCTTATTTTGGACCGTTCTGCAGAAGTAAAGGTAGGTCTTATTATCGGGGAAACACGGTAGTAGTAAATTTAAATTATAAGCTTTAAAAAAATAAAATTAAAAATTACATCATGCTATTGTTTATTTTCAAGTAAAGTGTGTCAGGTACAAGTGAGTTCTAGATATCTGCCCTGTCAGTCAGGCAAAGTCAGCACCATATTGTCTCCTTCGTTGACTGTTTCAGCCCCGGTAGTGATGCCTTATTGTTGACCGATCACGTAACACCATGCTGAATCATACCAGTCTAAGAGAACACCTATGGCATCAGCCAGTGCTGGGTATGTCAATTCTCTAGCTCGATGGCGAAAAGTTTACAGCTGCACAAATAACAAGCACAGAAATCCCCAAAACCATTTCTTTTGTGTCTCTAAACCAGTTGGCAAATCGTTGGCTGCACAGTTAGGGCACTGGTCACACAGAAAACGTTTCCTTTGATATGGAAATGAGTGGTATGTGAAGACCACTTTAAACCGTCCTGTTATCAGTGGGATATGAAGGGGGAACTGGTGGCCACCAAGTGCAGGCACTGACATCTAAACCCAGTTGTTTTTCCTACTGAATTCCAGCACAGAAAGTCCAAGAATGACCACAGGAGAGGAAAGCGGCTCAAGAAGGGGAACCAGCCAAATGTAAGTATTAAATAACACTTAGAAAACTTTAAATAATTTAGATTTATTTTTGTACTGTTTAATTATGTGGATTTGAGTTTAGTGTTCAACACCACCATCCCTGAAGACCTTCCAGCTTGCAGTGCCCGCCTCCACCCGCCTTCTGTGAAACTACTGAAGTTTGCGGGTGACACCACTGTCATTGGTCTGACCCGGGACGGCGGGTTCGCTTACAGACGGGAGGTGGAGCAGCTGGTCCACTGGTGTAGTCAGGACCACCTGGAGCTGATCGTGCTCAAGACTGTGGAGATGACGGTGGACTTCAGGAAAAGCCCCCCGACCCTCACCGTCCTCAACAACACCGTGTCTACCGTGGACGCCTTCAGGTTTCTGGGAACTACAGTCTTATAAGAAAATACAAGCTCAGGAAATTTAACCTGCCACAGGAGCTGCTGATCACACTCTGTCCTCTGCCCATCCAGTCTACGTGTGTTTTATGGACTTGGAGAAAGGTCCTTAACCTGTGGGAGGTGCTGAGGGAGTACAGAGTACCAGGGTTTCGGTCCCTGATTAACCAGATCGAGAGTTGTCTGCATCCTTGGTGCAAAGTCGAACTTGTTACCAGTACGTGTCGGACTCCGCCAGGATTGCCCCTTGCCACTGATTTGTGGTGTTCATGAGCAGGATCTCAAGGTGGAGTGGAGGGAGTCTTGTTTGGTAACTTTAGGATTGCATCTGTGCTTTGTGCAGATGGTTTGGTTCTGTTGAATTCTTCAGACTGAGACCTAATGCATCTAAAGTATTTCGCAGCTGAGTGTGAAGTGGCCCAGGATGAGCGTGAGGTCCTCTAAATCTGAGGCCATGGTCCTCAACTGGAAAAGGGTGAAATGCTCCCTCCGAGTTAGGGACATGTCTTTGCCTGAAACGAAGGTGTTCAAGTATCTCGGGATCTTGTTCACAAGTGATAGAACGGAGCGGGAGACGGACAGACACATCGGTGCTGTGCTGGTCCGTCATCGAGAAGAGGGAGCTGAGCCAAAAGGCAATGCTTTCAATATACTGGTTTGTCTGCGTTCCAACCCTCATCTATAGTCATGAGATTTGGGTAGCGACCGAAAGAATGAGATCACGGATACAAGCAGCTGAGTTTAGTTTCCCTCTGAGGGTGTCTGAGTTCAGCCTTAGAGATAGGGTGAGAATCTCAGGCGTCCGGGGGGGCACAGGGGTAGAGCTTATGCTCCTCCTCATTGAAAGAAGTCAGTTGAGGTAGTTCAGGAATCTGATTAGAATGCCTCCTGGTCACATTCCTGTAAAGGTGTTCCAGGCACATCCAACTGGGAGGAGGCCCCGGGGAAGACCCTAAACCCACTGCCCTGGGAATGCCTAAGATCCCCCAGGAGGAGCTGGAGAGTGTCGCTGGGAAAAGGAAAGCCTGGGTTTCCCTCCTAGACGTGATGCCTTTGCAACCCAACCTTGGATAAGCGGAAAAAGATGAATGGTTGTTCATTCCTGAAAGAGTACATGACGCATTGCCTTGTGGGCAATTGTGGCCGTCATTTTTATTTATTTATTTATTTTTTTAACCTGAGGATTTATCTGCTAGTTGCATTTAATAAAATTGAGGGACATTTAATTTTAATCGCCAGATGCAATTTATTTAAAGTGGTAAAGGCCTCAGGTAGAAGGTAGGTAAGGTAAAGTCTGTAGGGCTTTTTACACTCGAGCCTTCTTGGTCATCGGACTGGAGCCTGTCCTGGTTTTCATAGCGCAAAGCAACTGGAAGTTCAACTCCTCCCGGATGGACGCTGGACTTTCGTAGTTTTCCTTCCCAGTATTTTTTACTGGTAACTATTTAACTGCTGGATGGACAGATGGATAGATAGAAAGATCTTGTGATACTTACCCTTCAGTCGATTGGCTTTTTTTTTTTTTTTTTAATCAATGGATCAAATAAAGTGAAAAAAAATAAAAATAGCGGGTTCCTTTTATCTTGTGTGTTAAGCATGTGTTTAATGTTTGCTAAACATTTCGAATGATGCGTTTTTCTGGCACTTATATGATCAGTGCAGTACTGCAGGAATCAGCTGTGAGTGCAACCATAAGTATTCCAGCAACCGCCGTCTCACAAGCTGTAGTATGTCCCAAAGAAGAAATCACAGAAGTCATTAATCCATGTTACCAGCCAAATGAAAACTTATTGTATGCCCGTTGTAAACGGGACGTGTTATCGTTTGCAGGCGGGCGCGTGTGGACAAAACTGGTTTCCGCTGGATATCTCAAGAAATAATTGGCATGCCCTCACTCAATTCGGTATGGAGATGCACCTGGACAAGCTTCAAAGCAGTTTCGATTACCGTGACCTTGACCTTATTTTCAAGGTCACTGTGGCCCTCTTTGTGATTACACCCAGATGAAATGTGAATCCCCCACCAACAATTATTGAAATTTCTCTCAGTTGTGACAGGTGATCTAATACAATTGTTAACCACGATTAGTAAAACCACAGGAGTAACAGCCTGCCAGTTGTATTGATGATGTATTAATTGGTTTTGTTGGTTTTTCAACAGTTTTGCGATGCATCTTGCCAGACTGACCCTGTGCAGATCTACCCATTCGAGGCCAGAGTCATCGTATTGGACGAGGATACCGCTGTTCATTTATCCAGAACAGCAAACACATGCGGCATAACTCGTGATCATAGTTACCACACTTCAAAAACAAACGTGCCACTTCCATCCATCACAATCAACGACGCACCTGTTATAAATGGATCAAGGTATAACCGTCATTCTGAGGACACGCTGCCACATACTTTACAGCTTTTCAATATCTCTGGTAGTGCATGCCTATACACAGATTACATAAATATTAGATATATTGGTTCAACGCGAGGAATGTACCAGTACGTGGCATTACAAAGGTCATTTGTGGTTGCCATGTCATTTATAAAAGTACAGTATTTCTGCAATCATCTTGAATTGTCATAGTCTGTGCATCCCAGTTTTGGCAAAGGCATATCAAAAGCATCTGGGGAAACTTGGCACTGAGTGCCTGTGTTTTATTTGATTTATTTTTATTGGAGTTCAGTATTTCAGTCAACTGTAAAAAATTTGTCCCTTATTTGTAAAAAAGTATGATGGTCAAAATGGCTGATTTCTGTATGTGAGGCAAAATGGGAACAAGAATGAAGAGAGCATCAAATCATTCTGAGCAGTGAAGGTCAGAAGCACGTAGATTATGGCAGATGTGACCTCCCAGGTTTCAGTGCAAAATAGTAACCATCGTCAGTCGACTGGCAGTCTTGCTAGTGTTTCCGGGCCTCTTTTTCAAGCATGGCCACCTGATGGTGGTCCATCTGTCGGCTGATATCCAATTCTACCACAGCACATAATGTGGTGCGAGGATGGTTTGCTTCTGGCACCCAGAGAAGGACGTGCTTAGAACAAATTTAGTCACTGCACAGTGCAGGCCACTGCTTTATTCTAGAGATTCGGGATGCATACAGTATGCACTCATCCGTTCCATCAGTGATTATACTGAGAGACACTGGACTCTGCAGAGCACGTAGGAATGCATTTACATTTATGCCATTTGGCAGGCATCCTTATCCAGAACAACTTTTTCATTTTTATCTAATTTATAAAACTGAGCAGTTAAGGGCCTTTCTCGAGGGTCCAATAAGTGGCAGCTTGTCGGTACTTGGATTTGAAAATCGGATTAATAACCCAGAACTTCAGCCACTTAGCCACCACTCACTGCCAGTTAGGTGATATTTAGGGACTGCTGTGTCCATAAAGAATATAGATTCAGTTGATAATACTGTATATATTTATCTTTGAATGTTACTACCCAAACATTTGAACTAGTACCAGTTACACAAACATGCAGCTCTCAAGCCACGGAAACGTTGCTTTTCTATAATGAATTGATGGTGTTAGTGGCGATACAGATGTTACAGAGATGTAGGAATAAGAGCATTGAAGAAGGAAGAATACACTCCAAAATTTGGCTTGAATCAACCATTTGAGGTCTGTAGCTTAAAGTAAAAAAATTAAAGAGTTGACTTTTTTCCCATATAGTACATGGATACACACCAATCATGTGGGGTTCAGTGCACACCAGTATGATGGGAATCCAGAGAAGTTCACTCCCCCCCCCCCACATTTGGCCTCAGAATTTTCAACCGAGACTTGATGTGGCCTTTCTTAAGGAGTGACTTTTTTCCTCATAGTCCATCCATACAAACCACAGTTGTGATGCAGTTGCAATTGCAATCCTGCTGGTTCAGGCAACCTTTCGGTCCCAAAGCCGTTTCTCTATCCATTAGGCCACGGCTGGCCCCAAACACTCATGTACCAGTACGTCTCCTAACCACTTGCGCAGCCACCTGACCTTCCACTTCTTGACTTTACAATGCTTTTCTTTTGGATTGAGAAAGACTTTGATTTTTTTTCCCCTATCCATTTCCTGACTTGTGCCTATCCACAAATGTATCTGTGATATCTTTTGACAGTGCCCATCGTTTGTTGTTTGCATTCAGTTACACTTCCAAGCACTGGAATGCAACTGGATTAGCTGTTTTTATGTTGAACTAATCAGAAGGATTCCAACTGATCACAGGTGGAAGCCATGACTGAGGTTGCAAGTATTTTAGGAGGGGGTGATACAATAACTATCTTAGTGTGGTGTTTTGTTTTTTTTTTCTTTTACTATTGTGTCTTTCACTTGGTCATCCTAAGCTACACTGAATGAATGAGCAGGGAAAATATTATTTATTTATTTATAAAACATATCTGTCCATGTTTTATTGGCAATTCTCATGCAGTTCAAGTCTTTTGTGTTTCCAGGATATGACTACAGATGTAACACACTGTAAACATCAGTGATAAGAGAAAAACTCTCCTTCATTTTTTTCCAGGAGTAACGACGTGATGAACACACAGAGTTTGCGGGAGCTTTTCCAGGTCTGCGGTCACTGTCATAAAGAGTGCAGTGTTACCATTGAGGGGCATGGGGGGCTCTTTACAGTCACACAGGACTGCCAGAGTTGTGGCCACCACAAAGACTGGAGGAGTCACCCACCATCGGCTGAAGCTACACAGACCTTTCGTAATGACGAAGAATGTGCACTGGCTGATGAGACAGAGGTGTGTGTTTATGTGGTTATATGCAAAATGATCTGGCTTTTCTCAAACGTGTTATAAAGAAAGATGAGGGTGAAGTACTGTGGCCTAAAATATCGCTCTTCATTAGATCCTTTTCCAGAAGGAAAATTATTTTGTGTAATTATTTTTTTCCAACATTGTCCTTACCAAAGACCTTCTGTATCCTGCAGGTCGTGGTTCAGATTGTGTCATCAGATAATGAGTGCGGTGAGAAGGCGTTGCCTGGAATGGATGGGTCTTATTTATCTAGTAATGATGAAGAAGCAAGCCAGGAGGAGGATGAGGAGGCAGAGGAGGAAGTGAAAAAGAAGAGAAAGAGGAAGTCTAAAGGCAAAGACAGTTCAGACGAATGGGAGCCAAGCTCATGTGAAGAGGACATTGACTCTGACTGTGACTCTGACTCTGAGGAAGACCCGCTGACAGTTTTTAAGGAGGACGGTCAGGGTAAACTTGTGGTGTGGTGTGCACAGTGTGAGACCGAGGCCTCGCGCTCCTGTTCTGTCTTTCAACACGAAAAACTGTTCTGTTGTGCCGAGTGCGGTCCAGATGATGTTAAAACTTATAATATCGATATACTTCCTATTCGGTTTGATGACATCGTCAGTTTTAAGAGACACGTGGAACAGGAGCACGGAGTCAAATTATCTTTCACACTGTGTCAGGAATGTGGTAAGTTTTTTAGACCACAAAAAGAGCATGTATGTGAACATAAAGTCAAGTCTGTTGTCTGTCCAGACTGCGGGAAAAGATTCCACACTGAGATCGGCTTAAAGGCACACTACACCACGGTCCATTCCGAAAATGATCACGCGTGTAAGTACTGTTTAAAAGTGTTCAAAACCAGGTCTGCAAAACTGGAACACGAGCAGACTCATCCGAAAGAAACGCTGTTCGGTTGTCCATACTGTCCAGAGAAGTTCAGGTATGTTAGCGAACGCAATAAGCATCTTAAGTCCCACCGAGGTCCCTATGCATGGGTGTGTGATGTGTGTGAGAAAGGCTTTACGGGCAGCTATAAACTGAAGAAACATAAACTTATCCACACCGGAGAAAAGCCTTTTAAATGCAAAGTGTGTAAGCGCTCCTTCAGCCAGTTGGAAAACCTCGGTACTCACATGCGTCTTCATACTGGAGAGAAACCCTTCCTATGTGACCAATGTGGAGAGTCGTTCACTCACAAAGTCAGCTTGAAGAACCACAAACAGCGACACCATGACTCAGCTTTGACTCAGGAGGACTGACGTGGAGTTCTCTGGGACACTGGCGGAGGCTTTAATGAGGAAAGAATTCTCTCCAAGGTTTGAGAAGCTCCTGTCACAGATCTTGATGTTCTGTTTTCTGTTCCTGCTTCAAGTTCATGCTATTCTCAGACCCTGGTTTACGTGCTTAACCATTTAATAAAGGTTTTACTAACAGGAAATGTTTACATTTTAAAACCTCTTGTACCATCAAACCTTCCAACGGTCTGTTTTTGTCGACCAGTCGTGTTGGTTTACTAAATTAGAAAAGGCTTTTGAAGGTAAGGTCAGATCAAGCTTTAGATTTGAGACACGGTTCTAAAGACTGCTAAGTTTGTTAAGCTGTATTTCTTATAATATACGCGAATGGCTTTGCTAAGGGAACCACAAATTGGGACACGTAGTCCATATTTTGACGTTAAATAAATCAAGATCTAAATCATGCTATTAGATAGTCAAAACCGCCCCTCAAAGTGATGCACAGGTTTTATGGCCTAGCTCTGTGTGCATTAAAATTGGCAGGCTTCGTAAGTTAATTACTGCTCAAAGATGTTTGTGAGTTTCATGGTGTCCAGCTGCTGCACAAAGGTTTTTGGAAAGCACATAATTTAGGGACATATGAATGTGGAACAGACTTGAAATTTGTTCAGTCTGCTAGAAGTATTCCGTAGCATGTGCAAAATCCCGAATCCCGTGTCCAGAGTGATAGATTTAGAGGGAGGTTTTGTACGGACACCGAAAGTCACAAAAACTAGTGTTCCATTAGTGAAGCTGTACTCATAGACATGCACGAGGGCAAGCTGAAAAGTTCATAGGATGACCCTGATGCATTAGTCGAATTTGGCTAAATTTGTTTTATTTTTTAACATGGTCTCCCTGGTCTAAATGCCCCTTCCATCAGAGTTGCAGCGCTTGGAATAGAAGCGCAGCTGTCAAGTTTCATTGCTTTGGTATTACTCCTTCTTAGTCAGCCAATGAACTTTTTATCCCACTCGTGTATATATTACTAATATAATATGTTTTTCAACCTCTACAGTATTTCTGGTACTATAAATCTGAAATAGAAAAAGTGAGGATGCATCAATCCAATCAAGAGGATGCAATCAAGCATTTGGGGTTTGTATAAACCGTATTATATACTACATGGGAATGGTACAATCTGGTTGGTCTGCTATCCTGATCATAAATGATTATTCCTGATGAAAATGGCAAACACATCAGCTTTGTGGTCACTGAGGCAAAAATCCTAGAAATTCAACAAAATGCCATCTAGGAAAATACAAAGAAAGCCACACAATATGGCCTTCGGGTTTTTAATGTTAATTAAAAATACCAGTGTCAACACACCGCTATTGGTGCTAAGAACATTTCTGTCTAAAGTAAAAGTTTCAGTTTACTGTTTACTTTAGACTGGTTTGCAATTTCAAGCAGAATTACAAGATGTGGAGAAAGAAGAGTTAAACAAGTGGCGAAGGGAATGTTACCTTCATGAAAATCCACAACAGAGCTTAACGCTAACCTCGAGGTGAACCAGACAACCCCATCCGAGTCATTACAGCTTGTGTGAGTGCATTATCATATTCTTTTCATACAAACGAGCATTAGTATCTTTTTTCCCATGATTAACTCATTTATTAATGCCTCATACTGACGGGACTGTTTCTGTACTGTAAACAACATTTCTTTAATAATGTTATAAACGGTGTTGTATCTGCATCCAGCTCTATGGAATCAAGTAGCATATTATACCATATTACCTCTGGATTACTTGAATAGCAAAATCAGTGTCCAGATTTGGATATCGAGTGTAGTCATACACACCGTGTCCATTTTTAAAATTAATTTTACTTCATACATTTGCTATCAGGTCTCAGTCCCTTTAAATATTTACATTTTGTTGGTTGGTAGCCTGAAATAAAGACAGAAAATATAGCTGTATGTACTCAGTGCAACTTATTTAAATCAAAGATATAATGTCAAAAATAGAAAAGTATCCACTAAGTAATCACTGAGACAGTTGTAGGATCACCTCTTCCTAAAAATGCTTATAAATTGAATCAGGTTTAACTAATCATTTTCTCCATTATACACCAAACCAGTTGGCTTCCACGTGTGATCAATTTAAATAATTCTGATTAGTTCAGCATAAAAACAGCTAGTAAATAAAAACACCCAGTGGGGAATCAGCTATGGGTGGCAAGACACTGTCAAAAAACCACAGGGTTAAAATGGCGGACAGGAACAACTCAGCACACGTCAGTCCCCAATAAAATCCATAATCAAGAAGTGGAAAGTATTTATTTGGTTATACTAGGACAATTTCCAGATCAGGCCGTCCCTCCAAAAAGGATTGAATAGGAGGAAACTGGTCAGAGGGGCTACAAAAAAGCCTATGGCAAAATTTTTGAGGGAATTCAGTTCAAAACGAATATTTCTGAAGCTAAGCCTGCAGAGGATTTAGGATAATCCACAAGACATAATACTGTGGAAGGATTCAGAGAATTTGCACACGTCTCAGTGCATAAAGGAGAGGTTGAAAACCCCTGTTGAATGTGTGTGGCCTGAAAAACACCCATGCTACTGTGACAAGTTCACATCAGCTCAGCAGTATTTCAGAAAACTTGTCATGTAACACAGAAATGCAACCTGGAGGTCTATGCAGGGAAGAAACCATACAATATCAATTTTCTGGCCCCAAGCTCATCTTGGATGTACCAAAGAATGGTAGAACCATATGCTGTGGTCAGATGAGTCCACATTTCAGCTTGTTTTTTCGGGAAAAGGATGCAGCATTTTGTGTGCCACAGACATAAATGATCAGATTATCAGCCAAAGGTACAGAAGCCAACATCTCTGATGGTATGGGGGTACTTCTGGTGTGGTGTACACAGTGTGATACTCGTGTTCCTGTTCTTCAACACAAAAAACTTGTGTGTGTTCAGTGTTGTCCCGGTAACAATGTTCCACTATGTCATTTTTTGAAACCCTTCCTGTTTGGTTTGATGACCTCGTCAGTTTTCAGATGCATTCTGAATAGGAACATGGAGTCCAGGCATCTTTAATACAGTGTCAGGATTGTGGAAAGCTTGTTAGATCCCAAAATGAACATGCATGTGAACATAATGTCAACTTTATCATCTGTCCAGACTGTGGGAAAAGATTCCTCCCTGAGCGTGGCCTGAAGTCGCATTCCGTCCTGATAATGATCACCATGTAAATACTGTTTAAAGGTGTTCCAAACCAGGTCGGCGAAACTGGAACATGAGCAGACTCATCCTCAACAAAAACAACCGTACAGCTGTCCAGAGAAGCTTCGCTATGTTCTCAAATGCAATAAACATAAGTCCTACCGCGGTCCGTATAAATGTGTGTGTGAGAATGGATAACGATTGGCTGAGGCATCAACTGATCCACTCTGGAAGAAAAACCTTTCAAAGCTCCAGTGTGGTTCCTTCAACCAAATGAGAAACCTCACTTCCCACATGCGTCTTCATACTGGAGGGAAATTTGTGACTCACAATGTCAGCCTGAAGAGCCACAAGCAGTGACACCATGTCAGACCTGACTCAGGAGAAGGATGCAATGAGGGATCTAGAGGAAAGTAGATGTATAAATGGTGGGTGTTTCATGGTTAAACTAGCAAAAGGAAAAATTACCTTATCTCTAAAGTCCATCCAGCCATACATTACATCATAGGGGAAGCTGGAGCCAATCCCAGTTGAATTCAGGTGAGAGGCGGGGCGACACCCTGAACAGGACAGCTGTCTATTGCATGACTAACAGAAACACAAACAACCATTCACACTTTCACACCTATGGGCAGCTTAGAGTAACCAATTGACCTGGTGTACATGTCTTTTTAGTAAGATTTAGTAATCATGCAGGTATTTACTGCATACATAGTGGGACCTCACTTTATAAAGCATGCCTTGCCAAAAGTCTTCTGTTGTTTGTGTAATACAGACTGTGATGTGTCTTTTGCCAACACAATAAATACAAATTACAGAACAATTTTCGGAAGCATTATTATTATTATTATTTGCATACTTCAATTTAGGGCTGGGCAATACATTGATAAATTACTGTTATCGCGATATGACCATTTGTATTCTTGGCCAAAGGAATATTGCAGTATCGTTCTAATCTGTATAACGAAGCGCTATGTATAACAAGCTAAACAGATATCAGGCTTTATTTGATACGATGAATGATAAGTGGGCAGTAGCAGGAGATGGAGGAGCAGTTATGCGTGGAGGAAAACAGGGTGCAAGCACAGCAATGGAGCTTGGGTGTGCAGAAGAGCATGTGAATGGTGAGCGGCCCTTGGTGTCTACTTGACAAACCGTCTGCATGTTCTGTCATTTTATTTCCGAAAATTATTTTCATACCATACTGTGATAAGTCATTGTGAAAATGTCCAAAAATATTGTGATACAGCTTTTAGCTCATATTGCCCAGCTGTACTTCAAGTAATATTTAATGTGTTTGAAGGCACTTGTAGAAGTGACCTGTTTGGCCTGAGGGTATCCTGCTGACTTTGGCCCTCCTGTGTCAAGAGATCATGGGTTTGAATCCCATCAGATGCTAAGCCCCTAAACCCCCACTATGCTAAGACCCCTGTGCAAGGTCTCAACCACAAGTGTGCCTCTGTCCACATTAAATGGAATGGGACAGTAAATGCGTTCCATTCAGGAGGAGTTAAACTACTCGTGTCACGCTATGGAAACTGGGATAAGCTCCGGTGTGACGAGCTCAGGTGTAAAACCCAACAGACTACCTTAAGATTTATTGAAGCCCATTTGCCAAGCCACAGGGGTCCTCACTTTACATCAATTTGGAATTAATCTAATGCAAATATCTCTGGATAGAAACTGAAGTACCCGGACAAAACCAACACAAGCATGAAAAGAACTCCACACCGAAACACCAGAGCCTGGAACTTGAACCCTGGACCTTCTTTCTGCGAGGCGGACCACTAACCACTATGACACACTTTTTTTTTTAAACATTTTTTTAAAATACTGTTCTGTTAACAATTTAGTTTTGCATTTAAAAAAAAAAAAATCTTACATTTTTTCCCTATACTGAAGTTATACTATTGTCTATGTTAAGTGCTCTGTTTCCCAAAAGATTTGCCAAAAATATTGTTGTATAAAATGTTCTTTAAAAATAAATAAATAATTAAATAAAAATTCACTAAAGCTCCTGTAGCTGAATGATCACAAACCCCTTCAGAATCCCAGAAGGCTGGAGGTTTATAACAGCAGGGCAGGGAATAAACCTCCAATGGGAAGTCCAGGTGTCCACATACTTTTGATCTTACAGTGTGTGTTTTATCTGAAACCGTCAGAATTATTATTTTTTTTTTTTTTCTCTCTCTACCCCGAGAACAACTCCATAGCTTCCAAACATGCTTTAATAAAGGGATTATAGAAATTAGGGTTCATCCAGGACGTGACGTGATTACGCGCTACGTGATTGGCTCTTGAGCAGGAAGTTCCCAGCGTGCCCTGCTGCGATCGGATTGGCTCTTGAGCTTGGCTTTAGGTAACGGAGCCGTGCTAAAGTTGTACGCTGGATTTGCTGGATATCGTAAATGTTTGTGTGATTAAATGATTGTTAGACGTGTTTTTCCTGCGGTGGAAGTCGGTGTGTTATTAATGTAAACATGTAGTCGGGTGTAAAACGCCCAGGACAGGAGAGGATGAAGGTAGCCGGAGAAAAGAGATTACGTGATGGTGTTATTGTCCCGAATTGTCGATCGTATTATAGCAGATTATAGAGAAACGCTAGGATTATTCATGTTTCGCATTTCGGGACACCGAAGCAGAGTAAACAGGTTCATGATTTAAAATCGAGCGTTTTGTGAACGCAGCCTGGAGAACCGACCGACTCGTATTCGACGCGCTGGGTTAACATTCGCATTAAAACAAATTTCCTCTTATAATCTGAAGGGTTTATCGTGGATGCTACCTCGTAGCATTGACATTGGGATCAATATTTCTTGCTTTGGCTGGTTACTGTTATATAGACTCGGTATTGGGCTTCGAACTGATACAATACAGCTAGCTGTTTAGTTAGGAAAGGTGCGTTCACAAGCTCGTCGAATTGCTGTGTTTTTTTTTTTTTAATCACCTGCTAAACTAACGCCTAAATAAGCTGCACTGTAAGACTGGCTCTGACAATTACCAAAGAAATTCCAGGTGTATCTCAATACCTTATCGTTTCTATAGTAACCGTTCACTTGAAGGGCGTTATATTCACAAGGGGGTCACATCTGTATAAAATACTCTACGGTTCTCTTGTGGGAATCCTGCAATCATTTCAGGGAAATACTACCCCAGAAATGCAATCAAACCCAAAGTCTGTGATTTATTAGTTCACATGAACCTTTATTTAACTGACAGGAACATTTAAAAAAATATTTTCACTCTTGTTACACTCCTAATTGTGTTTTTTAAATGTAAACAGAGTTTTGATCCTGCTACGGAAGAAGCCGGACCGGTTTGATTTGGTTATAAAAAGACGAGGTGGACCGTTGTTGTATGTCTAAAGAGCAAGAAAGTCACCCAACTGTTCTTCTTGGTGTGAAGGTGAGTCTCCTTTCTTGTTTTCTGTCCTTAATTTTTTATATCTACATCCATTTATCTGTGACTGTGGCATCACAGAAAGGGTTAAGCCCTTTTTTTTAATATATATA
>JBCNYH010000010.1:23433859-23463569 GCA_039654325.1 Tandanus tandanus
AAGTCACGTTGTCACTGTCACCTCTGAGCAGCCCAGTTCATCAGCATGCCTGGCTTCATCTGAACATTGCCCCACACTGAGTGTCTCTCCTCTCTCACTCCTACCTCAACATAATGTGTGTAACTCACATTGCACCTCTCCAGTGTCTCTCCCAGTTAAGGCTGACCCTCAACATGCTCCAAGCCATGCTGCTGTACCAGCTGTGGCACAGAATCTCCAACAGTCAGAGGAGAGGCTTCTCACACATATGGTTGACATGTTTAATGAGATGATGGAGAAAATGAAACAGCGCAACCCCCCCAGTGTCGAGGTGGGAGGTTCCAGCATGCCTCTCACGACAGGTGTCCCAGAGAATCGGTTTGTAATGTCTGTAAGGATCCTGGCCACAACACCATTTCACAATGTATGTCGGAGAGACTGTTTTGCCTGCCTTGCTCCTGGTCACACCAGACTGAACTGCCCTGCTAATGACTCCTCACAGTCACAGTCTGAGGACTAGCTGGCCTGTACTTGAATGGAGGCTGTACACTTCAGTCCACAAACTCCAAAACTGATGACATGTCTGCTGCTGAGACATTTTACTTGTCTGTGAGAGACTCATGTGATGACACCGAAGTTGTTGTCTACCAGAACATTCACAGAGTTGGCAGTAGTGACAGCCTTTTCTACACATCAGTGGTCATTAGTGAGACATTGAAAATGGGTGGCATGCTGGGCATTGGTTCAATGGCTTGCAGCATAAATAAAACAGCTGAGATGAGACTGGAAGAAGCTGGAGTCATAGCGGACCAAATGGCAGGTTGGCGTGGATGTCATTCTTGTTGGATGTGGTGAACTTCATGTTAAGCCCAAGTGTGCTATTGAAGTTGAAATGGAAGTGGATGGCTGTAAGATGCTGGTTCCCACACTCGTCATCCCAGGACAACATGATGAGTTGATCCTAGGGACTAATGTGATTAAGCACATCCTACATCAGACTAAGCATTGTAAGTCCTACTGGAAGACTGTGACCAGCTGCTCCTCTATCAGAGACCCAGAAACTGAACCTTAAAAGTGAGGAGATTTCTGAAATGGTTGGTTCAGTCGGGTGTAACTCAATTACCTATCTTGAGCCTGACTGTGAATATCTGATCTGGGCTACACTCCCCAAAGCCACCACTATTTCCCCAGGCAGTACAGTTCTGACAGAGCCCACCTCATCCTGCTCAGCTCCCAGAGGCGATTTGGTCTTGAGGATTGTAGCACAAGCACCACTGTGGGGAGAAAGGTGGGTGCCACTGAAACTTATCAATACACCTGTCAAGCCTGTGCTGTTGAGGCACAATGCAAAGCTGGCTGAATGACGACATGTCTACTCTTATGTGGCTCTTGAGGACTTGGATGTTGCAGAGCACACAGAGGTCCTCCTTATCAAATGCACCCAATCAGCTGCACCTCCAACAGCTGATGCGCACTCTACAACGGACCGACTGGGGTGAGTTGGGCTCAGTAATGTTGACATTGACTCTTGTGAAGTGTCAGCAGACTGTAAGAGGATGATGACTGACCTTGTTTTGCAGTATGAGGACACTTTTTCATGTCAGCATCTTGAATGCATCGCATTCAACTGCTTTGCTGCGTTTGGAGATGGTGTTTGAAAGGCTGCGTAGCCATGGCTTGAAGTTGGCTCCCAAGAAGTGCTTTTTCCTCAGGTCTGTGAATTTTCTCGGCCACATAGTGGACGAGTATGGTGTTTCAACAGACCCCAGCAAGGTAAGAGCATAATGAACATGGCCAACACTGACCTCATGGAGCCTGATGGCATGACCCCATCCCAGAAGCGGATATGATCATTCTTAGGGATGATAAATTACTACCAACACTTCGTGCCCAGGTATTCTACCATCGCCAAGCCGCTCTTTAACCTGTTGAAAGGTGAGAAAAGAAAAAGGAAACATCACAAAAACAAACTGCCAAGCAGGAAGTTGTGTGCACCTGAGTGGACACAGGAACATGAGCAGGCTTTTGCAGACTTGAAAGCTTCACCAAGCAAAGAGGTATAAAGAAGATTGCTGATCGGTGGGAGTCAATGATCTATACTGTGATGGACGTAAACATGAAGACACACACTTACAGGATCCGAAACACAATCACCGGACAGGAGAAGGTGATCCACAGGAATCTGCTGATGCCGGCCAACTTCTTCCCTGTGGGGGAGTCAGACCTTGCCTCCTCCATGCCTGTGACCGACTTCTCAGTTCCGGATGATGTCAGAGAGGTGAGGGAGAACTCATCTAAGAGAGAGTGCTGATCTCTGTGGAGTTAGTGGAAATGCTGATACTGAGAGAGACAGTGATTCATCTGTGCCTATGGGAGAGGTTCAGGCCCCTTTGGCTTATCCAGAGCCTATGGACACTGAGAGAAGAACCACTGCATGGATCACACAGTTGCCTACACCCATCCTATCAGTGGTGGATGTTACCGACATGGCATGTGTGATCTCTGACCCCCAGGGTGCCTAAATCTCACCTGCTGACCACATGACAGTACACTCTTTGACCTGTGACTCTAACGCTGTGAAAGCTGTGGACATTCCAGCACTTGCGAGACAATCTGGTAAATGAGGTCAGGTCAAGATTTGGTTACCTAGTCAAACCTGTGACCAGGCTCATACAAACTATGTCCAGGCAGGATGTTGTTCAGGACAAATTTGATGTTAAGACTATTAGCAAATCTGTGTTTCAGGCTTTTGCTGACTAGAAACTTGTTTTTGTGCTTTTGTGGTCACAGGTTTCCTTTTTTTTCTTTTGTGTGTATCATTGTGATACTCACCTGTGAGGTACTGGCACGAGTTCCAGAAGTGCTTGAGACGATCCAAGTCAGGTAAAGGAAGTCGGTTTAACAATTTATTGAAGTTGAGCCAGTGAATGTAGCAATTACACAAGTATGGATTGAGATTAAGTAACTTGCCTAAGCTAAGGTCCTGGTCGGGAGAGAGGCAGTCGTAGGCTGGTTGTAGTGAAAGTCGGAGACAACAGGTGCATTTTTTCAGCCGAAACCGAAAACATCCGGAAAAAAAGTTGCACTATTAAGCCCTGTTTCACAGCAATATCGCACATGTGAGTAGACCCTTATATAGCTAGTAGCTACCTGTCCATCACAATATATATAAGCTTACATTAGATTTGTCATGTATACAGGATGTGCCTGTTACGTCACACCTCCCTCCGTAAAAGAAAAGTTGGAAGTTATGACAACTTTTATGAAAATCGTATAATATGAAATAAAATGATAATTATCATAACTACATAAATGATATTTTGTATGCAAAGTTGGAAAATAACTTGAAAATGATCTGTAATAGTCATGTAGTCTTAGCCATATGTAGGAATATTTTAAGATATACATTCAACAGGAAAGAGCATCTGCACATAGATTATCAACCCCTCGAACATGTTTTACAACAAGGTTAAACTCTTGCAACATTAAACTCCAACCCAGCAACCTTCTGTTCTTGCTTTTCATTTTGTTTAGGAATATCAATGGGTTGTGGTCGGTCTATACTAGTATGAGTTGACTGGAAGAGGACAGGTATGCTTCAAAATGCTGCATTGCTAGAATTAGAGCTAATGTCTCTTTTTCGATAGTGAAATAGTTTGTTTGGTGGGCAGCGAAATTTTTTGAAAAGTAACAAGTTGGATGTTCAATGCCATTTAGGACATTCTCACTAAGGTGCTTCAAATGTCCATGTTTTGAAAGAAGCACACACTTACTGAGAGGTGCAAACCTGGATGAGTCAGTTGAGGTTCCAGCGCTGGTGCTGATCATCACACATACACTCACTCACTCTTTACCACTTGACCCATTTTTTTTTTACCCAGACTGTAGAGGTTGCTGCTGTTAACACGTCACACATGTTCAGAGTTCTTAATGATCCATTCAATTGCATCCCATCCCTTCCTTGCATTAGCATTCATACTAAGAGCCATCAGTTCCTCAAGGTAGCTGCTCAAACTGACTCCTTTCACTCTGATTATTGCTTCTTGGGTTAAGATCGTGATGTCTGGGTTTTCAGGATGTGGTCTGTATACTAGTCTCTCATCCACAGATATTAAATTTGTGAGGGTTATGTTTGTTGAGCAAAGCTCCATTCTCTTCTCACTAGGATCGACAATGGAACGCTCTTTAACATAAGTAGTTGTCCAACTTGTCCCCAGTAGCACTCTCACCACACTTGGCAGCCCCCACACGGTGCTCAGCAGCCGATGGCTGTGGAGACGTCCATGTTTGTCCAGGGTCCTGTCCAGGACGTCCACTCCTATCACACTGGGGTTCATGGGATTGGGGTACTTTCTCATGGCTGCTTTGATCACCGTCTCCCAGGGATAACTGAATATATGTTCCGTGCTCCAAATCTTCATTTCTACAATATTATAGAACGTGCCGATAAAACGAAAAAATGCTCCTTTTTTCTCCTGTTTTCTTTATCTGCCGGGTAACATGGTCCCAGTGTCTCTGTGCCGTCTTCCGGGTTACACTTCACACTTATATAACTAGTAGCTACCTATGACATCATCACTACATCACAATAGATATATGCTTGTTACGTTAGGTTTGTCATAGTGAATACACACGTCAGTCACGATACTATGTACACAGGATGTGCCTGTTAGGTCGCACACCTTTTCATCTTAAAACTCTGTTGTAGTGGAGGAAATCGGGGTATCAGGCACCACTGGGGGCGCTGTGTGGTTTTGGACCCATGAACTGTGGAAGGCCTGTGTGGCCTGCCGGTCTGAAATGTCATAATGTCATATATTTGGTATAATTATTGATCATTAACAGCATCAACATGAATATGAATACAGAAAGTGTAATATCTTTGGAATGAGTGATCATATTTCCTTTATTTAAATACATTTGTAATCCTGAAATGAAGAACTGTCCAATGATGTCATCTCTAATTAAATATATATTTAAATTGTTAATGATTATATCTATAGAAGAGCAGTTGTATGATTTACTGCACTATTTGATTATTGGATGATTTATGTGACTATTGTATGAGAACATTTATTCTCTGAAGTGTGTGTAAGATTATTTTATGATTTTATGTAGAGTCCATTCCACTCTGTATGAGTATTGCTTCACTGTCCTTGAACACGGACAGAACATTAGAACAAAATGTCGGACCTTGAAAAGAAACAAAATGGTCGTCCTAAGCAAAGGGGGCGTCGAGCCTTCAAGGTCAGCTCGGGACGTGTTGAGACTCGGGACGTGTCAAGACTTGTTGAGATATGTTGAGATATGAGGTCATCAGGGACCAATCAGAACAAGGTCACGTTCAGACATGATGTCATAAGGGACCAATCAGAATCTAGAGCTAGAAGATGATAGCCCAATCAGAGTGGAATGGGCGCTATATAAGCAAATTGCAGAGCTGGTTCGAGGTCCAAGGTTTTTCTCTTGGAACAATTTCTTGTGTGTGATTGAATGTATGCTTTTCTTTCTTAAAGGCTAAATAAACACCTGAAAATGGATTTGAATCTCTTGCGTAGTGAAATGGACACTTTTTGCCACGACACTGTCATGAGCCTACACTATAGTTTTCAGGTCTTGTGGGGTGTCCAAGGCATCCTGTTGCGAGTTGCTGGATTGAGAGATTAGTGCTGCTCCCATTCCACTTCATCCTTATGGGATGCACTTGATGTTGGCTTTTGTGATCCAGACCCCTAGTTGTTTGTACAGTGCGTGCTTAAATTGGATAAAATTCAGTGAGGGGTGGGTGTAACAGAGTTAAAAATGCAACTAATCCCCATTTTTAGTTTCAGTTTGTGTTTCCTGTATTTTATTTTTCATTTAATGATTATGTTGATTTTTTTTTTTACAATCTTTAAGGACCTCTATTATTATTATTTCTTTGGAAAGTTATCTACTTGCACGTCGCCTTTTCCGTACCTCCTGAGCTCCCGTAGCTTCCTCTTCCCCCTCTCTATCACACAGTACCGCCTTGCACTGATGAGGGTAAGTTGTTTCTGAAAACGAGGCTACGCAATTTTGTTGTTCATCATCTTCTGAACCGAATAATCATAATTACAGTCACGGGCGCCCATGTCAGCCGACTCTGGGCGAGGGCACAGTACACCCTGGACAGCTCTCCAGGCAGAAAAACACTGACGGCAAAGCAGCCTTCTCTTTACGAAAGTCAGCAATGGTTCTTTTACATGCCGCTCACCACAGACAGTGAGAGACATGGCTGGCCTTTGATAACCCAGTTAGCTGTACTAGGGGGACAGCAGTGACAACCCGGCGACAGTGGGGCTTGAGCCCCCGACCTTCGGATCAGTAATCCAGCACCGGGCCACCATTGCCCCCAATTTTATTGTTTTTCTTGTAAAACGAGCTGTTAAAGTTACACCTGTTAATGCCTAATATTTACTGCTAAATCTACAGTGTTACTAGGCGGTTTTGTGTTGTTCTGTCCGTGAAAAAGAGTTTTATTCACTGTTTTTATTCCGTACATTTTCGTGTAGTAAAAATAAGCCTGGGTCACTAGCGTAGCTTGCAGTTCCATTTTTCATGTGTAACGCTGGTATTTTGTAAGCTCAGGAGTGGAAAAGAAAGGAAGACAGTTAATGTCTGTGTTCTGTCTTCTGCAGGTATGTTCTCCTTACAAAATCTTGCAGTTCTGTTGAACCTGTTCAGTGACTTATACCCTGCGCACTTTTTATTTTGTCCACCAGGTGGCACTGTTTAGTTGTTATGCGCATTCATGTACATTTTGAGAGGATCAAGAATTTATATTGTTGGAAAAAAGACAGTTAATGTCTGTGTTATATCTTCTGCAGCAGCTAATAAATGCTAGAAACACATTATATTTGTCATTGCCCTGACCACATACATTACACATATCTCACACACAGAAACGCCGTCGCCGAACGAAGGCAGATGTGCTCACCACTACACCAGCCCCACATTGGTTTCCTCCGACAGTCCAAAGACATGCATGTTAGGCTATCTGTCAGTTCCAAATTGTCCCTAGGTGTGTGAGTGTGAGTGTAAATAGTCGTGTGTGTTTTGGCCCTGCAATGCTCTGTTGAGCTGTTCAGGGTGTACGCCGCTTTCACCTAGCGTCAGCTGAGAGGCTCCTGCCTCCCTGCAACCCTAATAGGATTAAGTAGTTCAGCAAACGAGGGAGTGAGTGTTCAGGACTGGCCCCCACAGTAAATTCTGCTGATGTGCAAAAAAAATCTGGGCTTGGCGAGGGCATTTCGGTGTTTTTATGTTCTCCCTGTGCTTGCGTGGGTATTATGGTTTCCTCCCACAGTGCCAAGACATGCACATTAGGATAATTGGCTGTTCCAGATTGCCCCTACGTGTGAATGTGAGTGCGAATAGTTATATTGGTGTGTTGGTACTGTCATGGACATTTCATTATGTTTACATTTCCGGCTTTTGGCAGACGCTCTTATCCAGAGCGACTTACATTTTCGACCCGCTCCAGCATAATACGGATGAAGTCGCAAGGTAGTGTTTTGAGTAAGATCCAAAGTACGTTGAAAATGGCTTACTTGGAGGAAAATGCGATACCGCAAAAATGCATCCTTCAAAGCATAATCTTCCATATGACCAAGTTCGAATATCCATGAAAATCTCAGAAAACGCCTCAGACAACGTACAAACTACCAGGAAGGTGATTCTGTGTTAGATGCTGTGATTGTGATTGTGAGATTGGTTTAGTTCCGTTGGAAATAGTTTTATTTTCTAAAGATTTTTTGGAACAAGGCTGCCGTTGTATCGATGGGTTTCTGATGACGTCTCGCACCTCGCATAATTCCTGCGCTCGCCATCGTATGAGTCGGCCGAGTCATTCAGCCATAAACAAACTGTAGCTATGGTACACGCACGCGTGGTATGGGGCTGTACAAACCGCGCCAACACTGCAAAAACAAGAGGTTCTATTCTGATATTCCAAAGGTGATAAAACACCAGGGAGCGCAGACTAGACGCTTATCGTCACAAAGGAGAAATCTCTGGCTGGCGAAAAATAAACAGGCAAGGCTTCGATCCAGACCCAAGCAAAAAGCATTACATGGTGTGTCCCGAACACTTTAACACAGGTAACGATATTTTACTAACATGCTGTTCATTGTTGGAATCTGGGATTAAAACTTCTAACATGCCAAATGTTCAGAGTTTGAGTTGAATACATGATAAATGTACATGTTCATGTAAAGACTGGTCATCCGGGGTGTATAGTAAAGCAGGAAGTTGAAATAAACAAGTGCTTCTTAAAAGGTCTTTTTATTTATTCTTGTTTATTTATTAAAAATCTCTTCAACAAATAGCTGGAAGTCACCTCGAGCTCCTAGCTTCAGTCCCTTTACTTACATTTAGCTTTAAAAGCTTCTGGGCTTCGACAGTTACCTCATTTCTCTATTTAAAAACAAACAAAAAAAAAACAATGCATGCCTCATTTAGGTTTTTAAGTTCTGATGAGAAACCGGGAATTTTTTTTTCTGGCCCAATCCATATTCAGTACCAGAATCCTCTCCCTACTTACAGAATCCCAGAAGGAATCCCCCAATCATATAACGCTGAACCAATGAGAAGCGTCACAACAGACATGACTCGGTGTAAACAGAACTCATCTGTTGCAAGGAAGACGCTGGTACGATGGCGCTGATTGGTGGAGAGCCGGATTCATGTAGTGTTTGGATGTTGGCGAGTTTCAGATGCGGAGGTTCAGAAACTGGTTCTGTAGCTGTAATTACTATTTTCTCTAAAGTAGCATTTCCTGATTAGCCACAAACAAAGTGATGTAGGAATTTGGTAGACGCCCTCATTTGTGCAAACAAGCAGGTTACTCAAGTGAAAGCTTGGAAGTACTGGGGCTTGAACCCACAACCTTCTGTTGAGTGATAAATTTCCTTTAATTATTAATTAAATATGTTCATTATTATATTATGTATATTGTATATACATAATTCGTGTGTGGTGATTAATCCGAAGTAAGAATAAAAGAAAAGGGGAAAAAATGGGAGTAAAAAATATTTGTAATTATAAATTAAGGGAAACAAGTATTATTTATCACATCACACATTTATTACTGTCCTTTAAAAAAAAAAAAGGATAATAGAACTAAACCAGCGTCACTTAACACCACATACTGGACCATTATTATCTATTAGTCTATTTTTGTAGCCCTCACCCCTGAGCATGCTAAAAACCATATCGGAGATAGAATTCACTACAGAGCATTCATTCATTCATTCATTTTCGGAACCACTTAATCTTAATTAGGAGCCCGGGGAGGCTGACACCCATCTCAGCCGAGGCTGGGCGAGGGCAAACTACACCCTGGACAACCCAGGCCATCGCAGCACTACAGAGCAGTAAGGACCAAACAATGAAGGTATTATATATAGGTATTATTATTGTTATTATTATTATTATTAATTCATTTATTTTTACCTGTTAGTAATTGTAAAGGTGCTGTGGTGCGTGTGTCTCTGTCGGATGTCTGATGTCCACTCCGTCCCTTGTAATTGTGAATGAACTTCACTGATGTTAACCATTCCTTTGTTTCGGCTCCTCCTCACTTTTTCATTATTATTATCCTTTTTTGCATAAAGTTCCATGCAAGCCAATGCAAATGAAATAAAGCAGGCAGCTCTACAGTAGATTTATATATTATACAAAGGGACTCAATGAACGTGTAACTCCTCACGTCGTCCAATCCACCTGTGGGAAAAACATATCAAGTGGAAGTTATGTTTCCAAAATAACAGTAGAATATAAACTATAGCCTATTGTTTGTGTTTTAACTTTTTTGCACTGCACAAAGCAGGACTTGATGTTTAAAATGCACACACAGTACCAGATAAATGGATATATAGTGCACATATCAGAAAGAGACCCAAAGCTTGTGATGTTTATTTCTATGTGTTTCCACAGATATATTCTCAGAATGTGATGGAAGTGGTTTAATTACAGAAGATCGTACGATGAGAAAGTATCTACTGATCGTATCAGACGATAATATAAAGTATGTGATGTTTGTACATCAGAAACAGATTTTTTTTTCAATATGAGAACAAACATTTATTTTGTTGATTATCTTTTATTTAACAAAAAATTGCAATAGATCTGATATGTTTCTGGGCGACACGGTGGCGTAGTGGTTAGAGCATCCGCCTCACAGCAAGAAGGTCCTGGGGTCGAGTCTCGGGCTCGGCGATGGACAGTTTCTGTGTGGAGCTGGAATGTTCTCTCGATCTAAGTAAATTCTATCTAAGAATAAACCATTTGAGGTGGAAAAAATATCCAAGAAATCCAAAATGCAATTATGTAATCTAACTCTTCCAACTGTTAGTGTGAAAGTGCATACGCTGCAAAGAAGACATTCCAGGAAATGGGCAAAAGTGGTGTACACCCTGAACAGCTTGCCGGACCATCATAGGGTCAACACACAACCATTCACTAGGGGTGATTTGGAACAGCCAATTTGCCTAACGTGCATGTCTTTGCACTGTGCAAGGAAACCGGAGTAGCCAGAGGAAACCCACACAAGCGCGGGGCAACATGCAAACTCCAGACAGAAATGCCCTCACAACCCGGGACCTTCTTGCCGTGAGGTGGATGTTCTAAATCTTTCTATATCACAGCCGAGTGTTTAATGATATTTATTTTTAAATGATTACTAACATTATCTTCATGATATTCCTCTCAGCTCATTCTCTATTCCAGCATGGTGGTTTAACCACCTCTATCTGTCTGAAATCACCATGGTGACCTGTGGAGAGATTTGACTGTTATCTCCAGGTGTTGTGTAGAGAGTGTGTGAACGCCGGTACCGGGAGTGAAACAGACGTCATGGAGTTTCTATAGCAGTGTCATATAAAGAAATCAGCAGCAAAGTAAAAGTTAATGATTGGCCGGACCTGGAGACCGTTTCACTCACTCGGCTGCTTTAACCCGGGTGTGTGGTCTGTGTTCAGGATCGAATAATAAACTGGATTCATCAGAGAGATCTGTTACATGAATTTTAATGATTATTAAAGAGATGATACACAAAACAGGAAAGAAAAACAGACTGTAGCCAGTTGCACTTGTCAAAAAAGTATAGCCCTGCTAGCTGTTAGAGAATAACACAGATACTGATGATTCTCTCTCTCTCTCTCTCTCTCTCCTTTCTTTCTCTCTTTCCTTCTTTCTTTTCTCTTATTTCTTTTTTCTTTCTTTATTTTTTCTTTCTTTCCTTCTTTCTCTTTTCTTTCTTTCTTTCTTTCTTTCTCTTTCTTTTTTTCTTTCTGTCTTTTTCTCTTTCTCTCTTTCATTCCTTCTTTCTTTCTTTTGTTCCTACTGTCTTTCTTACTTTTCCCACCTTGTTCTTTTCTGTCTTTCTTTCTCTCTCTCTCTCTCTCTCTCTCTCTCTCTCTCTCTCTCTCTCTCTCTCTCTCTCTTTGTCTTTTTCTTTCCTTCTCTCTTTCTTTCTTTCTCTCTTTCTTTCTTTCATTTTTTCCCTTCTTTCTTTCATTCCTTCTTTCTTTTTTCTTTCTTTCTTTCGTTCTTTTCCCACCTCGTTATTTTCTTACTTTCTTTCTTTCTTTCTTTCTTTCTGTCTTTCTTTCTCTCATTCTTTCTTTCTCTTTCTCTCTTTTTTCTTTTCTTATTTCTTTCTCTCTTTCTTTCTTCCCGTTTTTCATTCTTTCTTTCGTACCTTCTTTTTTTTCTTTCTTTCTTTCTCTTCCCACCTTGTCCTTTGCTTTCTTTCTTACAATACCAGGACAGAAACCTCCACATATGTGCTCACTAACGACACTATTTCATGGAGGAAGTTCTGAGTGCCCTGCAGGCTTTACCATGATGTACACTAGGTGGCAGAACTGATCAATTTAATAACTAACAAAACAAATTAAAATAAACTCCTTTTATTTTCTGAACCACTTTATCCTTTATTAGAGCCACAGGGAGGCCGAATCAGGGTGAAGATGGAGTACACTTTGACCAGCTCGCCAGAGCATCACAGGGTCAATGCAGGCATACAACCATTCACCTCACACTCACACCTAGGGGCAATTTGGAACAGTCAATTAACCTAATGTACATGTCTTTGGCCTGTGGGAGGAAATCAGAGTACCCGGAGGAAACCCACACAAGCACAGGGAGAATATGCAAACTGCTCAAAGAAAAGCCCTCGCCGTGCCTGAGACTCAAACCCAGGACCTTCTTACTATGAGGCAGACGTGCTAACCACTACTCCACACATTTACCAATGGTTCATGATATATTTTTGTGCCATAAATGCAGGAGTAGAGGGTACAAGTGTTTGATGTTCTTGAACACGAGGATTTGTTGTATTTTAAAGACCGCTGTGTATTTGAATCTTGCTGGGTCTGGTTTTGTGATTTACTTTTCCTCCAGCATGTGAAAGCAGCTGAACGAACTGCCTTGTATAACTTTTTGCTTATTTCATGTGTAAGTGACCTCATCTCGTATTCCAGCTCACTGCTGCATTAATAGCTGATCTCAGTAGGCCCATAAGCACTGCTAAGCCCTTCCCACACTGAACATATACATGCATGTAAAGGCATTAATTTGATCCCTCCCTGCTGATACCATCATTTCCTCACTCGAGCCAAATAAAATCCAACGTCCGAACCCGCCATGTACTTGGAGGGTCAGCTTGGGGATTAGTTTGGCGATTGATACCATATGCAGGTTGCTATAAACCATTTCAAGCCTTTTGCACATTTACATGCATGTTTGTGAGACCTCAGTGTTCACTAACTTGCTATGAATTAAAGGTGTATCGGGAATGTTGTTAAGGTATCATGAAAGGATCATAAACCATGGCTTTTTAATGCGTTCCGCTCCCGAGTCCCAAGTTTAGGAAATCGTAACATAAATAAAACATGACGTCGACCCTATGACATCAGTCTGAAGTCAAGTTTTCGGTCTATGCTAGCACACAGGAAATGTAGATTTATTAGTAATAAACATAGATTTATTAAGGAGAAGCTGTAAAAGCATGTGATGACTGAAGAGGAATTGTGTTTATTAGAGAAGGAGAGGGAGGATGATAAATACTCGGGAGCGTACAGTGAATGTCTGAATACTGAAAATTTCATGCTAGTCACGAGAATCCGCTCTGTGTGTAGTTTTAAGAGAATTGAAGAAAACTGGTATAAAGGATTGGTGTATAAGCCTCGGATAGAGAAAGAGGGACAGGAAGAGACAGGGGAAATGGCTAGAAGGTAGCAGGGGCTTATATTGCCCCTAAGTGTGAGAGTGAGTGTGAATGGTTGTATGTGTATTGGCCTTCGTCCGGAGTTGGCGGAGATAGGCACCAGCCTTCCCATGACCCTAATTAGGAGAAAGGTTGCAGATAGCTGGCAGACGTCCACCCTGAGATTGTCCTGTAGAATATATTGGGAATTACTATCCCACTCAGTGATAGCAAGCTGTCCAGGCCCCGGGGCAGCAAAACAATCCAAATTGATGATGCTCCATCGACCAAAGATCACCATTGGGGTGTTTATTTTCGTGTTGGTACACTGGAACGATTTTATACCATATACAGTACAGTGTGTTCTTCCTGAACAATTCAACCTTTGTTGCATCCGTTCACCAAACATTTTCCCAGTAGCATTGTGAAGTGTCAGTGTAGTCTTTGGCAAACTTCATGCGTGCAGCAGTGGCTTCCTCCATGGCATCCTGCCATGAACATGCTGCCTGTTCTGAGTTTTGTGTATGTTCGATTCATGAACAGAGACATTAGACAGTTCCACTGATTCCTACAAGCCTAACAGCCTTTAGCTCTCACTCTAGGGTCCTTATTTACCTCAGTGAGGATTCGTTCATTTGCCGATTCACAACATATTCGGGTTGCAGGGAGGCTGGAGCCTATTTCTGCCGACTCTGGCTGAAGGTGGTGGGTGTGTAGGGTAAAGATTTTTCTCCCTAATCCATCTTCATGTAAATATTTTGTTGAAGTCAGTAGATTGAAGGTTCACATACTTCTTTCCAACAAACACTGAATGTTTGAATGATGAATTTTATATGGAAAGTAATCATTTGTTTATTAGTTAAAACAGATGGTATTTGTTCATTACTGAAGATTAGATGAAGATCAGATCATATTTTAAGATGCAGGTAATTCCAAAAGGTTCCATTCCTTTTTCTTGCTAGTGCCCACTGGGCCGTAATCTCACAGTTAAAAACATTACATAAATATTCAGTAATACAGTACAGGTGTAAGGATTATGTTAAAGTCTGTGAGATGAAATGATCTGAATAATGAATAGGATGTTCCCTTCCTGTTATGGATCCCAAGGGGACATTTGTTTTGGTTACTTATCTGTATTGTTCCTGCCTCTGCCCCATCCTGTCATTAGTTTCTTGTTTGATCTGGTGATAGTTTTAACCACTAAGTTAAATTTTAACCTAAGGCTTTGTTAATGCCCTGTTACTTGGTGAATTAAAACTAATGATATTCATACGGTGTATATATTGTTATTACATTTACATTTATGGCATTTGGCAGACACCCTTATCCAAAGTGACTTACAAAAAGATCTTTTGTTTTTTTTATAAAATAGATCAACTGAGTGTTAAGGGCCTTGTTCAAGGACCCAACAGTGGCAGGTTGGTGGTACAAGGGCTTGAACCGCCGACCTTGATCTTTATAATCCAGAGCATTAACCACTGGCCTACCACTATCCCAGAATGTGTATGGATAGTTACAGAACTATCCTGGGCAGCATGGTGGCGTAGTGCTTGGCACATCCACTTCACATCAAGAAGGTCCTGGGTTCAAGTCTCGGGATTGGCGCGGGTGTTTCTGTGCCCTGAGTTTGCATGTTCTCTCTGTGTCTGTGTGGGTTTCCTTCAGGTACTCAGGTTTCCTCCAACAGTCCAAAGACATGCACAATAGGCTAACTGGCTGCCCAGCTTCCCCGTGACCCTAGTCGGGTTATGTTCAGCAAAGGAGTGAGAGTGAAAGAGAGAGAACTATCCTGCCTGTGTATTGACCCTCACCTGCCACCTCATGAGTTCTGGCATCCATCTTTTATAAATTCTTCAGCAATACTCTATAAAAGAATAATATAAAGCCCATCTGTAAGTATCCTCTAAATAAAGAGTGGAATTTAGGAAATAAATGAATTGAATTAAAATTAATAAATAAATGTTTTTCCTGTTCATTGGAAGCAAACCTTGCACCAAAGGTTAAGGCTGGAATAATGACATAGCAGATGTGAAATGTTTTAGCAAAGATTATTTTTGGAATTTTGTGGAACTGAGAACACCACCACTAAGTTTAGGAAAAATACACTGTATTGTATTAACCATGCCTCCTGAGCCATATCTGTAACCCATCATCATAATCAGGACAGACTGAGATGAAGTATGGGAAATATATTTGAGGGTGAAATGAATGTAAACAAGGCAGATAATTTACTCCATCGGTACCTTCACATGGGGTCGTGTTTACTATATTTACGAGAGGAGTCGATATACTCATATGCGCCCCTCTCGTGGTATTCCACGACTATGAAAATGTCCATTTAGTTCATGAGATGGGGGAGTGCTTGTTGTCATTTTTAGAAATGGTGAGGCCAGGGAAGGAGGTGAATTTTGGTGGATTGGAAGTTCAGTATGTTGTAATCTTATTTTCTTCTTTTAGGAAAATGTTGATAATCTCAGTGCCCTCATATTCTCATTAAGGCTTTGAATTTCTGACATTAAGGGCGGCACAGTGGTGTAGTGGTTAGCATGTCCGTGTTGCAGCAAGAAGGCCTTGGGTTCGGTGAGGGTGTTTATGTGGGGAGTTTGCATGCTCACCACATGCTTACGTGGGTTTCCTCTGGGTAATCCAGTTTCCTCCCACAGTCCAAAGGCATACACATTGTGTTAATTGCCCCTAGGTGTGAATGTGGGTGTGAATGGTTGTGTGTGTGTTGACCATTCAATGGACTGGCAAGCTGTATAGGGTGTACCCTGCCTTCGCCCAGAGTTGGCCCCACAAACCTAGTAGGATTATACGCTTCAGCAAATGAATGGATTCCCTACATCACATTACCCGTTTGTTAAATTGTTAAATTGCTTGCTTATTGCTAGCATGCTAAATAACGACATCACATGAATACCAAGCATTTTGTGTACATGACTTCCCATGTCATAATCTTGAGCTCACAAGTTCCACCTTAAGGCAGAACATCATACTTTTTTCCCGGAATGCATTGGGATAAGAAAGTAAACTGCCCCCGATCATAAATATTATGCATCGTGGAGACCTTGAGGAATAATATATTGCTCAACCCTGATAGTTTTTATAGTTTCTTATGGTAGAATGTTATAATGAAACACTATACAGCCAACATGATGTCATACTGTACCTGAGCAGGAGAACGGCTGAAGGTTCCCTCAGGAGTGATACTCAGTACGTCTGGTATAATGCATGGGCTGATCCAGGACCAACTCCCTTCTGCCTGTCTAAATCACATTTACAATCCTGACAAATCACTAAATCTGTTTTCAGATCTGATCCTCTTACTCTCTTTTGTAAATATGGAGCTGGTGGAGGTGAAAGGTCAAGAAGAACTGATTCAGAGTGCAATCGGGTTCCTGAATAAATAAGCTCGAGTGTTGTCATTAAATAAGACTTTCCTCTGCTTGCCCCCAGAGAGCTGAGCTCATTTTAACCACACAGCACAGCCCGAGATCTTCTCCTAAGATTTTATTCTTATTCCACACCCAGTCGTTTAGTGTTTCTCTGCACTGAACAATCTGACTCATTCCTTAAGCCTTTCACAAATTAAATCAAGAACAGCTGTGGACTTTTGTTATTACGATATGGAAATGAAAAATGCATGGGAGGAACAACTGAAATTCTCATAGAATTCATCAATGAAACAATCTTCATAGACTTTTAACTGTCCTGCTTTTGCATGCACCCATCCATCCATCCATCCATATATCTGTGCCACTTATGTGTCAGGGTCGTCAGGGAAACCGGAGCCAATCCCAGCTGACTTTATATGAGAGGCGGGGTTACACCCTGAACAGGTCGTCAGTCTATAGCAGTACTAACACAGATGCAAACAACCATTCACACTCATTCAATTTAGAATAGCCAGTCAACCTAGCACACATGCATATGGGCTGTTGGAGGAAACTGGAGAACTCTTGGAGGGAACCTACACAAGTGAGGAGAACATGCAAACTTCTCAAAGTTGGCCACAAGATCTGGCCCTAAAACCTTTCCACAATGAGGCGACAGTGCTAACCAGTGCAGCACCATACCAACTCTATCCTTTTAACGTGGTCCTAATATTTCCTAATCCATTCATCGATTTTCTAAGCTGCTTAATCCTTATTAGGGTCGCTGGGAGGCTGGCGCCCATCTCAGCCGAATATGGGCGAGGGCAGAGTACACCCTGAACAGCTTGCCAGGCAATCGCAGGGCCAACACACATCTAATCACACTCACACTCACGCCTACTGTGCACGTTTTTTGGACTGTGGGAGGAAACCAGAGTACCCGGAGGAAACCCACGCAAGCATGGGGAGAACATGCAAACTCCACACAGAAACGCCTGAGCCCAGGAATCGAACCCAGGACCTTCTTGCTGTGAGGTGGATGTGCTAACCACTGCTCCACCGTACCGCCGTTCCTAACTCATAATAATAATAATTAAATTCATCAGATTTAGAGAATCATCTTCAGTATCTCCCAATATGGTGGTGAAGCTGTGATGCATATGCCAGGAACACCACTCATGATGTTGTTGGTGTAATATTCAAAAGCAGATGTGTAAAATCTAGACCGCCACTAAGAGAAACTTCCATATAAGAATATGATTGGACAAGCGCTGGCTACATTTAGCGCTGGAGATCTCAGTGGCTTCTGTTGTGAACTTCAAGGCTGAGTCTCCACTATGGCACAAGAGTAACTGAGAACAAATGTCCTACATTCAGGTCACAGTGTTTACCTGAGAGCTTTAAAATGAACAGGCCATGCTCACGTCTTGGCCTTCTGGCGCGGAGGAGCTGGAAGTCTTCAGTCTTTTACTCCTGCCACAGTTCATTCATAACACTGTCAGACTCTGACATTCTTGGTCTTCAGACAAGGTCGAAGTGTAAGTGGGGAGTTTTACTCGAGTGGAGTGTTATGAGTGATTCGTAGTGATGGAGTATTGGTGGAGATGGAGTGGTTCCAGTGGACTTGTCCACCCAGTCCCCGAAGACAGAAGCAGAAATTTATGGGCTTGAAGCAACATCAATTTGTTTTGAGTTGAAATTTTATTGTAAAATTATTTAAAATTGAATTCATCCATCATCAGCAATTGTGGGCGGCACGGTGGCACAGTGGTCAGCACGTCCGCCTCACAGCAAGAAGACCTGGGTTCGATTCCTGGGCTTGGGCATTTTTTTTGCGTGGGGTTTCTCCGGGTACTCCGGTTTCCTCCCACAGTCCAAAAACATGCACAGTAGAGTGATTGGCTGTTCCAAATCACCCCTAGGTGTGAGTGTGAGTGTGAATGGTTGTGTGTGTTGGCCCTGCAAGGGCCTGGCGAGGTGTTCAGGGTGTACCCCGCCCTTGCCCAGAGGCGGCTGCGATGGGCGTCAGCCTCCCCGCGGCCCTAATAAGGATTAAGCGGCTTAGAAAATGAATGTTTCATTTTGGATTAGGGCAGCTGTGGATCCAGAGCCTATCCTGGGACCACTGAACACAAGGCGTGAATAGATTCTAAAAGGGACTCTGGTTTCTCCGAGGATACATTACACACATATGTGCATTTTAATTTACATGTCGGAATTTAAAGCATCTTTCTCAAACAAACCATGTGTTACTTTTTAATTGTACAATTGTAGCGGTGCTATACAAGAAGGGACTGACGTAGCTTTGGGTGAGGTGATTTGAAAGCTGTGTAGTTGGTTCATGTATAAAATGTGTCTTGTATGTCTACCGTGGGAAAATAGGTCAGAACTGTAAGTCAAAATGTACAATGTTCAGATGATGGTGGTACGATTGTTGCAAGACAAAAAGAGTCATATGATATTCCTGTGATACTTGGTAGACGTACAACCAGTGTATAGCTCAACCTAACACTGACGTTGTATGAGTCCCGTAGGTTTAAGGTAGACCAATCATAGGACTCATTCACTCATCACTCACTCATCTACCAAACAGAGGGTGGACAGAGGCATACTTGTGGTTGAGGTCTTGGCATGGTAGCGGTCTTATGGGATTCGAACTCGCATCCTGACGATCACGAGCCCAGCACTCTCACCACTGTATGACTGGCCCCATAAAAGACATATACACGAGTATGAATAAAATCACTGTTCCCATAAAAACTCGGAAACCCTGTTGATAGTTTTTATTCTGGTTTGTTCTTTGAAAACATTTATGGACTTTATTAAAACATTCATAAGTGAGGCCCGTCGACTGACTGCACGAGTTCAAGCACGAGTTTTGTCAGACTTATTATTTTGAACTACGCAGGAACTCCGGGAACCGTGTTGTGAACTGCTTTCTAAACCCATCCAGAAAAAATGTTCCCCATTTCATCTTAAACCACATTTCCGACACATGGGTTGAATTGTCCCGAGTGTTGGTACACGGCAGACGGGTCGCCCCGTGATGAAGTTTGTTTTTGTGTCCAGTCAGCAATATTCCACCGCTTGGCATCCTTCCCATGGGAGCTTCTCTATAACATGTGGAGGTCATTTGCGCAAATTCCTCATTGGAAGAAAAACAGAAGAAGCAAAACAGAAAACAAGGAGTGTCGAGTAGGGATTTAGTGCTTCTCTGGGTGTGGGCCTGTGTGAAGAACGCTTTCCTCGCGTACGCCCAAGTGTTATGAGAGAGTCGGAGATGTTTTTCTCGACATTCCTGGACATTTCTCTCCGCAGTGAACGAACTTAAGATTTAAAAACCTTAGACTGTTTCTACTGTTCCTCACAGTGAAAGAGTATTATTTCTTTATCCCAAATAATCTTTCGGTCGTTTGATCATTACCTTCTCTTTCTTTCTCTTATTTGTGAGCCTTGAAGTCTGGACCGTTCTACTGAAATCATTTATTGTGGTTAGCAGGGAACATATGTGTAGTGTTGCTCTGCTTAAATCCCAGACATGTTTGGTAAATATTGCTTCATGCTAATGTTTTGTCTGCTCGTTCCTCAGTAATGCAAATCAAGCTGTAGCAGCTGCAAGAAATTTAACAAATGAAAACTGGCTGGTGAGTTTTAAAAAAGGGGGAAAATGTCCATCAGGGTAACTAAAGATCGTGTTTAAAGAAAAAAAAATCTACATTTCTTACAGGAAATAGAAGAAAGTGATTCATAGATGCAGTAGATAAGCATTTTTGTTACGTCTTTGAACTCTGAGTAAGTCTGTGTGAAGTAAAGAAGCTGCGTGTGGAAGAATTCGGGGTTGAAGAGTTTTATTCTCAAGCCCCCATGTCTGGAGTGAGGGGCATTGTGGGGTGTATGAGAAAGTGAGATATTCCTTTGCCACATGAAGGACATTCCACGGTCTGGGGCCGGTTTAATAACATACGAGTGAAAAGCACTTTGAATCAGACTGATATATCCGGACGAACCCACTTCCTTTCACCATTCCTGTCTACTGCATCAAATTAGAGCGGTCCAAACAATTCTCTTTAGTGTGCTTCATGAGTATGGAGAGAACTATTTGTATGTCTATGGCTTCAAATGTAAATATTAAGAAATATTATTATCAATTGATAGTCCAACCAGCCAGTCACGTGGCGGCAGCACAGCATCTAGTCTACGATCATACAAAAAGCAGGTAGAAGACAAGAGCTTCACTTCAAACCTCAGATTGAGGAAGATCTCACGGACTTTGTTGTTAATTCTAGATGGGCTGGTTTGAGTATTTCTGAAACTGATGATCTCCTGGGAATTTCCCATATGATTGTCTGGACAGATTGGCGCACAAAACAATAACAACAACAAGCAGCGTTGCACTCAGAGGTACTGCAAGGTACTGCCGCCAACCCGAAAAAAAGGCCTCCTCTGAATACTGGTTTTAATTACCCATATGCTCATCTTTTGTTATGTTTTGTAGTATATGAATATGACCAAATTAACAGGGAAAAATCTCTCTCATTTTAAGGATTTCCAAGATGGCTTGGATTTGACTTTTCAAGGTTACGTTAAGTCAGATGTACTCATCTCATTTGAAAGTCCATATATGATTTCCTATTAATGTTCCATAGTAATGGCATGTCTGTCGTAACTCATTTCAAAGTTATTAGCTCTCAAACACCTGTGACCTTGATTTCGACTTTTCAAGGTCACTCAAGGCCAAATGGCTTTATGTCGTTTGAAAGCATGTATATGGTTTCCTATCTGTTCATCATTGCGTCTGTCACTTTGTTTTTCAGATACAAACAATTTTAATTAAAAATGGGAAATGGCCATCTCCAAAACTTCGTAACCTTGCTTTGACCTTCACCTTTGACCCTGACATTTTAAAATCAAATCATCTCTGGAGCTGAGGTTGGGTAATGTCTCCACCAAGTTTGATGAAAAGCCGTGCAAGGGTGTGGTTGGAATTTTGTTCAAAGACGCATCGACAAACAAAAAACCACCAGACAAACAAATGCTGATAATTATAATACCACCGCCAAAACATAGTTTTGTGGTAGGGGTAACAGACCCAGTTCTGTGTATGGAAATAACTTGAAGAGAGCTCAGAGGAACCTGTCCAATGGTTTGAGCAGACACAAAGGCTACAGTAAATCAATTTTTACAACTGAAGAGAGCAAAAATAAATAAATAAATAAAAACATCTCAGAACGCACAACAGATGGGCTTCAACAGCAGATGATCGGGTTACACCAGCGTCCTGCTCACCCAGAACAAGAATCAGCAGCTAGAATGAACACAGATCCACCCAAACTGGACCAGTGGAAATGGAACACAACCAGGTAACCTTCTAATCTTTAAGTGTCCATTTTGGGCATTTATTTATCTACTTTTGAGTGTTTCATCATCCTTTAAGGCAGCCTGGTGACATAGTGGTTACCACATCCACCCCACAGCAAGAAAGTCCTGGGCTCGACAAGGTCATTTCTGTTTGAAGTTTTTACTTTTACTTTTACATTAAGCTAATTGGATGTTCTAAATTGCCCCCAGGGGTGAGTATGAATGTTTGTGTGAGTGTAAGTGTTGGCGATGTAATGGACTGGAGAGGTATTCAGAAGGTACCCCGACTTGACCCAGAGTCGGCTGAGATAGGCTCCAGCCTCAACGCCACCCTAGTAGGATTAAGTGGTTTGGTAAATGAATGAATGATAGGGACAGTGTTTTTACAAACCTCTTTGTCAACACAAAGCCTATTTAGTGCACTAGGTGAAGATTGTTACATCATAAATTCAAAAGTCTCAAAAACTACATTTAGGCCATGAGCCGAAGAGAAAACCTCTACATTAGCAGTAGAGGTGAAACGTCATTAAACACCAATATGCCCCAATGCATAGGCAAACGCAAGGATTATTATGTGTGGACTACATAATAGTATAGTAATGAATAGTAAGTGGTTTGATAATAATAATTAAAAAAAGGTAAAAGATTTGGTGGTGTTACAAATCCAAATTCAAGATGGCAGCTGTGGTGACCATATTGGATATCAGACTGCAACAAAAATCGATAGGCTTGTGTAGTTACCCAGTCCCAACATTCACACCAATAATGATAATGATCAGCAATAGTGTTTCTAAGTTAATACCCAGAATGCAACTGTGGGCAGACAGACAATGATGATAATACCCTTCACGCTGATTGAGCTGAGGGGTAAAAAGAGCTCAGTTTGTACCATGAATCAGGACAGTTTGTTTTATATTTTGGTCAGTGGTGGGGTACTGATCTGAAGGTCGGGGGTTCAAGCCCCACTATCGCCGGTTTGTCAGTGCTGTCCCCCTGGTGCAGCTAACTGGGTTATCAAAGGCCAGCCGTGTCTCTCACTGTCCGTGGTGAGAAACAGACTTCAAGGTAACACTACACACACACACACACACACACACACACACACACACACATATATACATATATACATATATATAAAAGTGATTTTGCTATACTGTATTAATCACGCAAGGGAGCAGTGGTCTGCCGCACACAGTGGGGTGCCCGGAGAGCAGTTGGGGTTTAGGTGCCTTGCTCAAGGGCACTTCAGCCATGAAGTCGGAGGAAGGGAGGGTGCAGCTCACTCCCCCACCGCCACACATTTTTCCTGCTAGTTCAGGAATCGTACCAGCGACCTTTCGGTCCCAAAGCCACTGTTCTAACCATTAGGCCACGGCTGCCCCCATATGCAGCACAATCATAACTTTTTTCATTCACACAACAAATTGTTAACAATTTTTCCATCCCAAAAACATTCCTGACACAAATACACTGTTCCCTCAGAGACGGGATCAAAACCAGTGTTCAAACAGCCAGCTTAAAAATCAGATCTTTATTCAACACTTCAGTCATAAGGCAGCTTTATTCAAGTGGTATCACAACAACATTTCCACAGTCTTTTAGATTACACAAAAATATATTTACTTCTTTTTTCCTTTTTGTTTTAATTTTTTTTACTTTTGAAGGACTTGTATGTTGTTTTGTATGTTCCCAGCCACAAACGTTTTACCGAGACACATGTATAGTGATCTCATACACTTCATTCAGTACATACAGCGAGTAAAAGAATACAGACTTCAGGCTAAATAATACAGGAACCTTCTTGTGTTTCGGGATTCATCTTAAACCAGCAGATTAAAACCCCGCTCCTGTCAGAGGTCATACTGTACAATTCAAAAACAAATAAACAACGTTTAAGGAATAATTCACTTACAAAGAGGCACCAGTGGTAGTGGTGGTGGTGTGTATGTAGTGTGAAAGAGAACTTAAAACCAGCCCCTGCTCGTACATCTTATTCACTCTCAGAGCTCCGTACATGAGCCGAGAGCCAGTGATGTGCTTTAGTGATGCGAACAATAATAACCATACACAAGCTAATACAAAATACATCTCTAATCCTATCTGATACCACAATATCTGGAGCAGTATCAGGCTGATATATCAGTCTAGTACCATTACTTCCATCTACGGAAGCTCTAAAGCACAAGTTGTTTTTTTTAAATCTTGATATTTCATAATTGTATATGTATATTCTATAAAACTATGAAATATCATTATAAGGATACACTCAATGACCAAATTATAGGAGCCCCATCCAAAAAATGCATGTTTGGAAATGCTTTTCTGTTCATAACTGTTGTAAAGAGTGGTTATCTGAGTTACAGTCCACTTCCTGGTGGCACGGTGGTTAGCACGTCTGTCTCGCAGCATGGTCTTGTGCCCCACGACAGCGTTTCTGTGTGGAGTCTGCATGTTTTCCCTGTGTTTGCATGCACATTGGGCTAATTAGTTGATCCAAATTGTCCCTAGGTGTGAGTTTGTGAATGGTTGATTGTGCGTTGGCCCTGTGATGGAGCATACCCTGTACCCTGGCTTCACTCAGAGTCAGCTGAGATGGGCTACAGCCTCCCTGTTACTCTAGTAGGATTAAAATCTCAACCATTTTGGGAAGTCCTCCAACCCGCCTGTCCTGCCCTAATAATATGGAGCCCGTAATGGGCCATGGAGGAAAATTAAATACTGATGCACATGAGAAACTATATAGTGCACACGGGTAACATTGTTTTCTTCTTTTCGCTATCCCCTTGTGGGCTTATCACCCACTCATTTGCTGAAACAGTTTAATCCTACCAGGGCTGTGGGGAGGCTGGAGCCTATCTCAGCTGACACTGGGCACGGGTGGGGTACACCCTGATCAGCTCGACAAACCATCACATGGGAACTACACACCCACAACCATTCATACTCACACTGAGGGGCAATTTGGAAAAGCCAATTAGCCTAACGTGCATATCTTGGGACTGTGGAAGGAAACCAGAGTACCCTGAGGAAACCCCACGCATGCACGGGGAAAAACTCTGCAAAGAAATGCCCTCACCGAGCCTCGGACTCGAACCTAGGATATTTTTGATGTGAGGTGGACGTGCTAACCACTACACCACCGAGTTTTTCCACAACATAACATGCGCTTCAGGGCTTTCCTTAGTTACAACGCAAGGCTTTTACTAATTTTATCGAACATTCAAGTGTAGTTCGAAATGAGGTTCGAATACTGTACTACATTCTCCAATAATATTCACAGTCCAACATTCTATTAAAAATCCTTCCTCTGGGTTAGGAATTTGTTTCACATCAGGTTAATGAACCATCTCTACATAAAAAAATAGCTTCGCGGTCAAGTTTGAGCTGTCGAGATTCCGGATTCGGTTGAAGACAGAAACAAGAGGCTCGTTCATCTTGGTGCCTCTCAGGTTAAACAGTTAGCACTGTAGGCCTGAGTTCCAACATGCCACCGACCTGGCACATTAAGATTCACATGTGGGTTACGTCTGTCCAGTGTAGGCCAGTCTGCTGATGGGCAAAGGCGGTGCCAGCCCAGTGACCACTCCGGGCCGTGTGCCCCGGACACCTCAGCGTATCCAAGGCTGATCGAGTCATGCTAAAGTGAGGTGGTTGGTCCGTTCCACCGTGGGCAGAAGGTCTTTCTTTATAGGAGTAGGTGGAAGGGAAGAGCCTCTGTCCTTTGACCTAAAGAGGTCAGAAACATAGAATACCTGGGAGATGGAGGGGAAAAAAAAACAAATGAGCAAAAATTATTATTAGAGATTCTGCCGAGGAACAGGAAAACGTGTGTGTGAAAATCAGTTCACTGAATGGATGATAAAAACCTTTTTATTCTTTATATAATTCATAGAAATCATTGTGCGTATTGTTGATATCAGGTATTTATCAGGTATTAAACACAACTGTATTGACTAAACATTCATTCATCATTCCTTTTCTAAGCCGCTTAATCCTAATTAGGGTCACAGGGAGGCAGGTGCCTATCTCAGCCGACTGGGTGAAGGCGGGGTACACAATGGACAGTTCGCCAGGCCATTGCAGGGCCAACACACCTCACATCGCTCTCACACCTAGGGGTGATTTGGAACAGCCAATTAGCCTACTGTGCATGTTTTTGGACTGTGGGAGGAAACCAGAGTACCCGGAGGAAACCCACACAAGCACGGGGAGAACATGCAAACTCCACACAGAAACGCCCCCGAGCCTGAGAATCGAACCCGGGACCTTCTTGCTGTGGGGCGGACGTGTTAACCACTGTGCCACTGTGCCTCCATTTACTAAGCAACAAATTTAAATAGTAAAATATTATAAAAGCTGTTGATATGATACAAAACCAGTGGTGACCGAAAAGTCAGTACCGAAAAGGCTGCTCCTGTGCGGTTTGGACTCATGCGTGAGTAGCAGGAGGGAGGAGTAATCCTCATTAATAGCACGCTATGTCAACAACAGGAACTGTTTTACATGCAATTTTGTGACACTGATACAGATCCCAGTGCGCATTAGAGGTTTTACTATGAACCTAGTGGAGATGAACCCTTGAAATGCTTCAACAAGCCTGTGGCAATGAAGAAACGTCTCTGAGCATTAAAAATGGCAGAAAGTTGTCCTCCAATGGGCCGCCTTGAAGTGGTGGGAGTGATGGCTCAGTGGTTAAAGCTGATCAGAAGGTGGCAGGTTCAAGCCACATTACCACCAAGCTACCACTGTTAGGCCCTTGAGCAAGGCCCTTAACCCTCATCTGCTCAGTTGTATGAATGAAATAAACATCTAAGTCTCTCTGGATAAGGGCGTCTGCCAAATGCCATAAATGTAAATGTAAATTCATTCAAAACAACTTGCCCCGCTCGCTGTTTCGTTGCTGTAGGTGTGTTAAAGCATTTCAAGGGTCTCCACAGTCGATCGCAAATGCTTACACATTGCCAGTACATCCCAAATGTGCATGTTTACACAAAAACTCATCAAATACAGGCCCCAGCGTTGATAGTGCGAGTTCACATGGCACACTGACTCACGAAAGTTGCACCTCATATAAATACGATACAGAAAACATGTAGAACGTGACACCCGTGGCATCGCTGGAGTTGAACCCTGAAAAACCCTTCAAAACATATTTCTAACTGGAAGGAAGCTATTAATGAAAGACATGTTCAGATATTTAAACACACGTCCTCCCTGTGCTTGTGTGGGTTTCCTCCAGGTACTCCAGTTTCCTCCTGCAGTCTAAAGACATCTAATTGGCTGTTCCGAATAGCCCCTAGGTGTGAGTGTGAGTGTGAGTGTGCTTGTATGTGTTGGTTCTGCAGATATTCTGAGCTGTACAGGGTGTACCCTGCCTTCGGTCAGTGTCGGCTGAGGTAAGCTCCAGCCTCCCTGCAACCCTATTAGGATTAATCGGTTTCGTAAAATGAGCGACAGAGAGTGAATCATTCTGCCGAAGGAAGGACATGATAAATGTAAAGAAACCAAATAAAGAGGGTGTGTCCTTACAACGCAGTAGGTCACCAGGGCTCCCTGAGCAAAACCAGCCAGCACGTCACTGGGGTGGTGCTTGTGATCAGAGACCCGTGATAAACCGGTGTAGAAGGCCATCATGAGGAGCGTGAACTGCACTAGCGGCCGCAGCAGTCTCGCTCCCTCCCAGGTAAACCTCGACTGCAGGTACAGCTACACAAACACACATCGCACTGCAGTTAGCACGACAGGTTCCGTTTCCCCGTCTTTTAATCAAAGCAACCGACGGATTAGAGTCAATTCTTACAGAAGACCGGAGGGACTTACAGCCAAATACAGCATGGTGTACATGGAGAAAGAGGCGTGGCCTGAGAAAAAGGACTTCCTGTGAAGAGAGACAGCAGATTATAGGCTTTTTCAACACCAAAATATCATGGACGAAACGTGAACGACTGCTTGAACATGTGTATAAAACGTTTTCTCTCTCTCTCTCTCTCTCTCTTTTTTTTTTTGTTTTTACAGAGGAAGGAAGAGCTGTTCTGTCTCCCTGAGAGAGCATTAGATCTTTATAGGCTTAGTATGATAACTGGATTCATCTAATGCTAACTGCTGCACTTTTGCACATCCATCAGTTTATTTAAAGGCATTAGCCTAGATAATACTGCTCTGTTATCAGATTAAGAGGAACATCCTAATATCCTTATGTAACTGCACATACACTTACACACACACACACACACACACACACACCGGTTACTACGATAATAATACACATCTATGCACTTCATTGAGCATAAAAGCTGAGCTCCATGGATTTTTAATGTATTACACTTTTTTTAACATCTATATCAGTTATAGTATTTACTGTGTTCATGCAAAAATATGAACTAAATACCCAGTATGAATATAAGATAGCATATGCTGCACAAACACATTAAAGATCTTACAGTATTTAGACCTGCACTCGTGCTGCTTGGCTCATACCTGGCCTCTTGAACCCTGCTGTGATCGCCTGTGCACATGTACTCGGTGATGTAACCCAGCGAGCAGTTAATCCGGGAGAAATCTGGCCTGCACACATCCAGGAAGTGGGGACGCAAGCGGCCCACCGACACCTTGGCGATGTCCGTGAAGGACTGGCTGATGGCACAGCCGAAGAGGAAAACCCCAACCTGCTTGTAGAGCGCTGACAGATAGGGGTTCCGTACAAACGCCTTGGAACCCTCGTGGAGGAAATGGATCCGGTAGCTCTCGCCTATCGTGATCTGCACGTGGTGGAGAGTCAAAGTGAAGAGATGAAAAGGGTTAAAGATCAGGTGACGCTAAGCAGGCGTAACATAATGTCATGCTAACTAATCGCTAGTTTTCACTCGTTAGCTTATTTCCTGCTCAGGTTCTCAGTATGCTACGTATAATTTAATCTTAATTAATAATTCATTATAATAATAGGTGAGGTGGATGTCTCCGAATACATCGCCATTCAATTCACCGAGCCTGAGGTGCATAAGTGTTTTAGTATGTACTACATGGGAACTTAAAAAAAAAAAACTAAAGATTTTCATGGATTGTTTTTCTATTTAAAAGTGTGATAATGATGGCACCACCCGCTCCAAGTGAACGTGTCAAACCATGAGTGTCCCACATTTTGATTCATGCATTATCCAGATGGAATGATATCTATTAACCCTTAAACAGCGGACCAATCGGATCGCACCATTCCTGTGTAGTATATACTAAAATATTTTATCCCACTTATTACACGACTTCTAACAAAATACTGAATTAAAGATGATTTTATTCATTTTATAAATGATGTAGGTAAAAATTATATGCTGCATAGCAACAGAATGGCAAATATCCTAACTGACCAATCAGAATCGAGTATACAAATGAGTCATGTAATAAAATGCAGTCATTTCTTTTAAAGGCCCTTAAGATCTTTAGATGTTTTACAATCTGGTTTTTACATGAGGTGGTGGTTTTAATGCATATATTTATTTTTACAATCTGTGAACCCCCCCCCCCCCCCTTTATTCATATGAATTATTTATTCCTACATCTATTCGTATCCAGCTTCAGAAATGAGGACTAATGTTATTGTGCTGTAATGATATTAGTATTAAAGTGTACTTGTGAAGCAGGACAGCACTTTGTACGTACACTTACACACTAAAGAGAGGAAGAAAAAAAAAAGTTGGTGGAAGTTTATTTACTAGAGTGTATTCGGCATAAACAGGCAAAGCTAATGCTAAACCTGCTAGCGTGTATATATATA
>JBCNYH010000010.1:23495988-23507402 GCA_039654325.1 Tandanus tandanus
GTGTGTGTGTGTGTGTGTGTGTGTGTGTGTGTGTGTGTGTGTGTGTGTGTGTGTGTGTGTGTGTGTGTGTGTATGAGGGAGAGTGTGAGAGATGTTTTAGATCATTTCGATAACAACCCAAAACCATTGTGCAGAATTCCCTTCATTTCGCAAGCTTTCTATCCAGGGTCAGTGCAGGTGCCTCCTCATCCACCCCCTCTCTCCTCTATTCTATTTTTTATGTATCATTTGTCAGTATAATTTTTGTGTCATCCAAATATGTATGTTCAGAATAGGCTCCTGTGTGTGCGTATTTCATGTCTCTTAACCGCAGTGTTTTATTGGCTTATAGCTACCTTTAACCCTCTCTCTCTGTGTAGGGCCTTCATGGAGGGCGTGTGTTCTCAGGAATCCAGCCCACTGGGATTCCTCACTTGGGAAACTACCTCGGTGCTCTGGAGAGCTGGGTGGCCATACAGAAGGATCATAGCTCCGTGTTGTACAGCATCGTTGATCTGCACTCCATCACCCAGCCTCAAAACCCAGAGTTACTACATAACAACATTCTGGACATGGCAGCCAGCCTGCTGGCCTGTGGCATTGACCCCACACGCTCTATCCTTTTCCAGCAGTCTGTGGTCAGTCACACATACAGCTCACTGTGCAACACAGCAGCTTTTTTTGATACTATAATAAGAGGTGAACATGTGTTTTTAAACAAGATTTCAATTTTATGCTCTTAAAAAAGAAAACAGTACTGATGTCAAAGCATGAGCGATAAACCTTCACTCCACATCTAGATGTTTTTGGTTGTTTTTATTACTTATTTATAGTTAACTTGACAAGAAAATGATAAATGAATCTTAGGCCTTTTCTTGGATGACAACAAGCCATTTATCATGTTCACCAATCGAGAGTCAGCGAGAATCTGCACCATCAGTAAATGTTTATTTAATTGAGGTTTGTTTCTGTGCTTATTTTACTAAACTGATGCCTATCTTAACTGTGGGCTCAACAAATTCTCTAGTCAGTGAAAATGTTTAAAACCGTTTCCATCATTTACATCAAAGAAAGCCACATGAAGTAAACAGAGACGATAATAATAGACTCACAGTGAACACAAACTCAGCAGCTCAGATTTAAAAACTCTTCATCTAACCTTATTTCTGGGATCAGCTTGGGCAAGTCTTGCTTTCAGCTACCTGTGTGTGTGTGTGTGCACTTACAGACATGGTAGAAGATGAGATACTGAGTGGATGAGTAGGGTTGTGTTCAGTGTGCACGGTTTTCTTACACACACACACTCACACCTACACACACACTCCCACACTTCTGTTTTTATTCCAGTTTAACTTCATGCCACATATCTTGGCAGGGCTAAAGACCTCCCATTGAACACACCAGCACAGGACTGTTCCACATGTAAAAATAAAAGTGCTGTCCAAAGAAAACACTTGACTTCATTGAAAAAATGGTGACAATCTGACATCAGTTGGATCTAAAGTAATTGTGTGTGTGTGTGTGTGTGTGTGTGTGTGTGTGTGTGTGTGTGTGTGTGTGTGTGTGTGTGTGTGTGTTTATTTGGAGGACGAGGTTTACAGGAATGCAAGTACATTGTTTACTTCCTGTCAATCATTTACCCTGTCCGATATTGACAAGTGTCTCCGAACACGTCTAACTTCAGCGATCATCTGAAAAACAGCCGTTTTAACCATGAGGCAGTTGTTGTCTTCTGCTGGGTATTCTTGTGTTATTTTGTCTCTGCTTTGTGTCAGCTGGAGCTCATGTCATAACAGGTATGGGAGCGGCCATGGTGCACATGGTGATCTCTGAGCTGATAGGGTCATGTGGGTTTGAAGTTTTAATATTCGGTGGTGTTTCTATTACAGCTGGTGTACTGAACTCGTTAAATAATCCTGATAGATGAAAATCATATATAAATGTGAATAAAACAGTAAAGGTCAGAGGTCAGGAAGGTCAATATCTAAGTGGATTTGAAATGAATAGTTTGTTCTTTAATCTCAGAAGTTCACGACGAGCTACAGGAGCACATACTGTAACCTGGTGCTTTTGATAAACTTTAATAATCTAAAGGATGAATCTAAAGGAGTCAGCACCGACATGTCTCTGTGTCTCTCTGTCTCTCTCTGAAGGACGTTGATCTTCTCCAGACGAACCCGAGACGCCAACTCACCCTCTCCCATCGACTGTAAGCTGAAGAGCTGGACGCCGTGGATGCCATGCACCCCCTGCACTGAGGAAACGGTAAAGACAGGAAGTGAAAATACTGTGTGCAGACACCCGGTTCTTATTCCGCTGGTCCTGTCCTGCCAGTCAATACTGACCTGTTAATGGTTACCAGATTTGAGTTTTCTTTGAAATCATTATCAGATCTCTCAGACAAGAAGAGAAACTTATTTTAGATAAAAACGATTCGACTGTATTTAGAAGTGTTTCAAATCATGTGGGGAAATGATGCATGATGGAATGTTTTATTAAATACATTGCATGCGATCTAATTGGGACCCAAGAAGGTCCTGGGTTCGGCGATTGTGTTTCTGTGTGGAGTTTGCATGTTCTTCCCGTGCTTGCGTGGGTTTCCTCTGGGTACCACGGTTTCCTCCCACAGTCCAAAGACATGCACATTAGACTAATTGGCTGTTCCAAATTGCCCCTAGGTGTGAGTGGGAGTGTGAATGGTTGTGTGTGTGTTGGCCTGCATAGACTGGTGTGCTGTTCAGCGTGTACCCGGCCTTCGCCCAGAGTCAGCTGAGATAGGCGCCAGCCTCCCTGCGACCCTAATAAAGGATAAAGTGGTTCCGGAAATAAATTTTACTTTAGTTTCTTCAGTGCCTCCAACTGAATTATGGGATCATTACTTATAGATTCGGTATGATGTCCACATACTTTTGACAATAATAAAATGCAGTATACAGACAGTACACTGAGTATACAGACGTAACGTACTGGGTCTTTGCGTACCAATAGTATTCAAGTATGCGAGATACAGCCCTAGTCTTTGAAAACCAATGGATCTCCAGTTTGTTTACAAATTCATTCATCCATCCATTTGCCGAACCACTAAATCCCACTAGGGGCCCAGGAGAGGCTGGAGCCTACCTCAGCCGACTCTGGGAGAAGGCAGGTACACCCTGAACAGCTCACCAGTCCATCACAGATCCAACACTGACACAACCATTCACAGCCAATTAGCCTAATGTGCATGTCTTTGTCCTGTCGGAGGAAACCAGAGTACCAGAGTAAAGAAGCGTCCTCACTGAGCCCGGGACCTTCTTGCTGTGAGACAGACGTGCTAAACACTACACCACCGTGCTGCCCAAACAAACGTGGTGAATGAAAAGGGTGTCAGGGTGACACTGAATAGCAGGAATAATAAATCCTTACACTACAGAGACCCCCGGTTCATGGTCTGTGCTCAGTGTAGGTCATGTGATGCACCTGTCTGTGTTTGCAGGTACGTTTTCAGTACGTGGAGCAACACTCGCAGTTCGGTGGTACGAGTTGTGTACATAGCCAGTGGGATAAGAAACTGTGCCCGGAACAGGGCGAGTGTGACCCTCAGGATGAGTGTGGAGACCAGTACGCGTGCCCTGAAACAGGTTGGTGCCTTCATTCAGTACTAAGACTCCCTCATCAATCACAAGATATTATATCCAGGGTTAGTTTTGTTTGGGTTCGAGGTTAAATCAGATTTGATTTGAGCTTTTGGGGTAAAAAGGGAACTGGAATGTTATACATAACCGTGCACTTCTATGTTCATTATATTCCATGCAGGCCGATGCATCAGTCAGCATCTCCGCTGTAACAGTGATTGGGACTGTCAGTTCGGTAGTGATGAGGACAACTGCGAGAATGCGGTAACACCGGAAACCAAGTGTCTTGGCATGTTCCCCATCCCAGGAGCGCAGAAGGCCACACAGGGGTAAGGTTACAGAATGGTAAAGAGTATGATCATCTGTAAACTTTCCTTAATAGCCTTAAAAATAAAATAAAATACAAAAAACCTCCGATTCTCCATCCAGCGTGTCAAGAGTCGGAGTGTTCTGAGAACATAATGATTGTAATTCATTATAAACAACAATTCGGCAGCATTTAAATGAAATACCGTACAATTAAAAACCAGACTGAAATTTAAAGGTACAGTGTGTAACATTTTAGAGGATCTGTTAGCTGAAACTAAGTATACCATCAATAAATATGTTTTTGAATTCATCTATATTTATAAAAAAAAAATACGAACCCTAAAAAAAGAGAGTTTTTAGAACCTTAGTATAACATGTGAGCGGGTCCTCTCTCATGGAGGCCGCCATCTTGCACCGCCATGTTTCTACTGTAGCCCAGATTCATGCAGGCTTCGGAGGGGAGGGGTCAGAAATGAAATTTCAGTTGATTGTATTCTGTAAACTCACCACTAGATGCCGCTAAATCTTACACACTGTACCTTTTATTCAACCCCTGGAACAATAATGCAAACATTTCCCGTTCCACAACACTAAATGTAATTATACAATGGTGTGTAAAAGTATTCACCCCAACTAAAAAAAAAAATAAAAAATGAATGAGATTGGTCTAAAAAATTTGAAATAAGGCTGTACTTAGTGGAAAAGACTTGCTCTCTTACAGTGAATTCTTACAACTTTATCAAAATCTCTGGGTTACCAATCAGAGGGTTGGAGGTTCAAGCCCCAGTACCACCAAGCTGTCATTGTAAGGCCCCTAACCCTCAACTGCTCACTTGTATTCATTCATTCATTCATTTATTCATTCATTCATTTTCTAAGCCGCTTAATCCTAATTAGGGTCACGGGGAGGCTGGCATCTCAGCCAACTCTGGGCGAGGGCGGGGTACACCCTGAACAGCTCACCAGGCCATCGCAGGGCCAACATACATACAACCACTCACACTCACATCTAGGGAAATTTGGAACTGCCAATTAGCCTACTGTGCATGTTTTTGTATTGTGGGAGGAAACCGGAGTACCCGGAGGAAACCCACGCATGCACGGCCAAGCCTGGGAATCGAACCCAGGACCTTCTTGCTGTGAGGCGGACGTGCTAACCACTACGCCACCGTGCCGCCCGCTCAGTTGTATAAATTAGTAAAATGTAAGTCGCTCTGGATAAGGGTGTCAACAAAATGACATCAGTATAAACTAACCTTAGGTTGCAGGAACGTTAGTGGCTGGAAGAGAACGAGTCAGTGTCATTCTGATGAATGTTAGGGGGGTGAATACTTCTGTACCATACAGTGAATGCATAAAAATCACATTTACACTAGCTAGCCCCAGAATACCAGTACAACTGTAATGTTATGAAATAAACTTATGCATCTTGCAGCTATAATGCTCTCTCAGATGTTTTCGTGAGCCACGTTCTGGACCCGAAGTACTTCGGAGGCGTATGTGAGTACATCTATAATGGAGAATGGAGGGAACTGACGTACGACTCCTTCTGTGAACACCTTCACTATAGCGACGAAGAGAAATATTTCAGAAAGCCATATAACTTCTTATCATACCGTATACTGGTACGTAAATGCACGAGATGAAAAACAAAATGCATGCTGTATTATCCAGGATATTCAGAGACGTTTTGCTCTCTCGCAGAAACTGTAAGATGTCTATCAATTCAGCACAATGACATCAGCATCATTGCTTCACCATGATTTTAATGCACCCTTGGTAGGGTATTATGGTATTAGGGTTTATATGGTTAATTTAGCATTAGCATCCATCTATTATCTATACTGCTCTCAGTCAGGGTCGCATGGAAGCTCGAGCCAATCCCAGCAGAGTTCTGTGAAAGGCGGGGTTACACCATATACAGGTTGCCAAACTATATTCAGGCTAACATGGACACAAAGCACCATTCACGCTAACATTCATATAGGGGCAGTTTAGAGTAGCCAGTTGACCTAATCTGCTTGTCTTTGGACTGTGGGAGGAAACCAGAGTACCTGGAGGAAACCCACACAGGAATGTGGGGAACAAGCAAGAAAGACTCCACACAGAAAGACCCCAGTTGGATGCAAGGTTCCAGCCAAGAAGCTTCTTGCAGTGAGGTAACAGTGCTAAGCATTGAGTCACCTTGCTAACCTAATGCACAACAATACATTTATTCACGTACTGGAGGCTGGAGCCTATCTCAGCCAACACTGGGCAAATGTGGGGTACATTCTGAACAGCTCACCAATCCATCGCAGGGCCAACACACACACAACCATTTATGCTCACACTCACACCTAGGGGCAATTTGGAACAGCAGTGTACATCTTTGGACTGTGGGAGGAAACCAGAGTACCCAGAAGAAACCCACACAAACACAGGGAGAACATGAAAACTCCACACAAAAACATTCGTGCCAGGTACAGGGCTCAAACCCAGGACCTTCTAGGTGGACATGCTAGCCACTACACCACTGTGCTGCCCTACAAGCATCCAGTGATTGGAAATGTAGAACCCATTAAGTGTTTACTAGTTACCCCTCTGTGGGTAGCCTTAACAGTTTGTTTTGGACAGAAACATGGAGAGCACTTATCAGGAAGGGTTCCAAGTACAAATTTTAGAGGAACCCTTAAAGAACTGCCTGTTTCTCAGAAACTGAAAGTCAGATTGGACTGAAATTTGGTAAACATGTCACTGTGATAATGTTCAAAGAGCCCACCAATTATGAATGGATTACTTTAAAAATTTGTGCACCAACAGCCAATCAGCATTCAGCAGCCATTTCACAGTGCTGGCGCTGAGGTACCATCAAAAAACCTAAACAGTATGTATCTCCATGAACTCTTTAGGGCTTTGTGTCAATTGAGATGCTTTTTACAATGGGTCATGCTATAGGACACTGAGCCATATCACCACATACAGTATCACCTCAGCTTCCATTAAAACGTTACAGTATATAGTTACACATGCTGAACACCTGTTCAAGGCTGTTTCTTGATTTGGTTTGGTTTATTTAAGGTTTTATTTGGTCACATTCCAGGCACATTCACTCAGCCAGGGCTCAGTTGATGAATATGATGATGCTGTGAGCTTATTAACCGCTCAGAAAACAGAGACGTCCTCCAACAGTGGTGTGACTTTTGGTGTTATGTACGTGGAAGCTGGATTGTCTGGGAGTCATGCAGAGACCCTGTTGACAAACATATCACAGTACGACAGTAAGGTATGGTACACAGTGCTTCATAATTTACTAAAAACTAAAAATAAAGCTGCATTTTCAGTATGCTATGTTTCATAGTCACAGTGCTTGTGATATAATAGGTGGGCCTGCACAATGTATCATTTTTAAACAATAGATCATTTGAATTCTGGATTCTGATTGGTCAGAAGGGGTTGAACAGCAGCTCTGACAGTAGTGCAATATGTTATCATATATCTAATACCAGTGTATAGAGAGACTTGTATGCCTGATGGCGCCACATGAACTGTTAAATAACATAAGAAAATGTATTTAATATTTAAAAGAAGGAGTTTCTAGTGCCAGCATTTTCCTGACATGGGAAAGTGTTCATGGCAGAGAATGCCATGCTTTGTATTTTTGTGCACTGCTTTATTACCTCCTCCAGGAAGTGTACCCTGCCGGTGGAGGTATTATACTCATCAGTGTTTGTTTGTCTGTCTGTCTGTCTGTCTGTGAACAATTTCCTGACAAAACTACCAGATGGATTTCCACCAAACATGGACAATATATTACCCCACCCGATTGGTGGAAATTATTTGTTTTTGAAAGGTCAAAGATCATAGACATAGCGAGGTTAGAGAAAAGCCCTATCTTTTTACATGGGGGATCTAACCCTATTCTTAACCCTAACCTTAACCCTAACCTTAACCCTAACCTTTGCCAGATTTTTCAATGTACCTGCATTAGCATTATCACCATATGTGCATGTCAGAGGTTCCTTTGCACTCTATTTGTGCCCCATTGATTTTCTTTTTCTTGAAGAGCTTAAGAAGGGCTTGTGAAAGAACAGCTGCTGTAGAGTCAGGGGATAATTTATTTCCATCATTCCATAACTTAAGTAATGTTACTATAAATGGGTAAATATCTAATATATAGTGCAAGCTTACATGTGATATTTCCAGAAACAATACTCTCTCTTAGCTGTTTCACAGATACCACCATAATGAAATTGCCGTGGTGCATGCTGGGACCGTTTGAGAACAAACAAAGGAAGTGATATAAACTATGGAACAATATAAAAGCACCAAACACTGTAGGTGCATTTGGAACATGAATTATTCCCAGCTAGCTCGCTAACATATTCACAGTGTGACAATTCTGCACTAAAATGGTCCTTCTTGATATTTGGCCCCAGCGCTTCTCTGTCATGCATAAATGTCCGGCTGTTATCTGGTGCTTAATCTGTAATGGCCTCCATAATTGCTTTTGCTGGTTCCAAATTCATCCCAGAAAGCGCTAACAAGCTCAAGCTCAGCGCGGATTCATAAAACAGCTCATTATGAGTGATTCAGAAAGTATTACGAATAAATTATATAAAAATGTGTTTTCTAAAATGTGTTCTATACTAAATCTGCCTGCCACTATCCCACACGTTTCCATAGTTCATTCCCAAACAATCCCAGCATGCCCCACACCAATTCCTATATAATGGTGTCAGTGAAAGAGCTGATCTAGTGGAAATATTCCCTCTCCCCTCTCTCTCTCTCTCTCTCTGTGTGCATCTCTGCAGAGGGTAAAGTTTACCCGGCTGCTCTCGACAGTAGAAACGGCGAAGTTTAAGATGAGAAGTCGGGATCTGATGCTGAACGAGGACATGCTCCAGTCGCTCATGGAGCTGCCCGAGCAGTACGACTTTGGAGCCTACTCGCACTTTATCAATGAATATGGCACACATTATATAACACAAGGCACCATGGGAGGCATTCTGGATTACATCGTGGTGCTTGACAAAGAGGTTATGGAAAAATCGAGTAAGGAACATCGCACAGTTCATAAAAGACTTTCAGCTCATTCACCTGAGCCAAGCTAAACATCTACTAACACAAACATAACAACAGCTACGCAAACTCACGCGAGTTAGCAATACTCAGATTAATGATTCCAGGATTGCAGTATCAATTAAACATAGAGCACTTAACCAGGAGTAACATTGATACACAAACTCCAGTAAGAGTGCTGGATTACCAGTAAATATAATTATTATATAAACATCTGATATCTGAATAATCCTCCGAATCATACAGTAGAGTTATTCTATAATAAGCCACAGTGAGTCAGGTGGAAGTGCCACATACTATTCCCCGATAACACCATTTCTGACTCCATGGAAAAATATGGAATTAATGAATTTGATCATAAACATGACACTGGTCGAAGGCGGTGTACACCCTAAACAACTTGCCAGACCATCACAGGGCCAACATACGCACAACAATTCACACTCACACCGAGGGCCAATTTGGAACAGCCACTTATTGGCCACCTAATGGGCATGTCTTTGGACTTTTGAGGAAACCGGGGTACCCTGGGGAAACCCAAACAAACATGGGAAGAACTTGTAAACTCCACACAGAAACACCCTTGCCGAGCCCAGGACTCGAACCCAGGACCCGAACCCAGGACCCTCTTGGTGTGAGGTAGACTTGCTAACCGCTACGCCACCGTGCCGCCCTAAAAGCATTCATCTAATGCATAAATATTACATAATTTCCTGATATCCACAATATAGACTCCATCAACTTTCTCACTCATGAATATTGTAAATGAATCATCAGAACATTGTTACAGTGGTGTTTTTTTTACTTAGAGCTGGAAGCTCGGGACATTACCAAATGCCTGGGCATGTCATTGGGTCTCTCAAGTACCATCAGTATGGGCTTAAGTGCAAAGCTCACAGCATCTCACGAAACATGTGACACAAGTGGAGGACTGACTAGAAGTGAGTTTGTTACTGTTGTATAAACTCATCTTTTATTACTTAAAAAAATGAGAAACACTCAATAACGCTGAATTACTTTGCAGCTCGTGACCAATTGGACAGCCTGATCAAGGATGTGATTGGCTTTGTGAAAGGAGGCATCACAGGCCCCAGCGCCGCTCAGTTAGCCATCCATGATGCAGAGAGTTACAGAAAGTGGGGCAAATCTCTCAAATATAACCCGGCTGTCATTAAATTCGAGGTATATTCCCTTAATTTGAATGTAACCTAGAGATTTCATTAAAGAGGTACTGCACATTTAATAAAAAATTAATTGGGTGCTTCAGGCTGTAAAATAAATAACATAACCGTCTGTATGTAAGGCTGAAGCACTAAAAAAGAGTTGACCATTTGGTACTTATTTACATCCTAAACTTTTTAACTTTTAATATTCTGTGTATAAACGTTTTATTATATGATGATCTCAGTCTGTATGATGATCTTCTCAGTCTGTATGATGATCTCACTCTGTATGATGATCTTCTCAGTCTGTATGATGATCTTCTCACTCTGTATGATGATCTTCTCAGTCTGTATGATGATCTTCTCACTCTGTATGATGATCTTCTCACTCTGTATGATGATCTCACTATGTATGATGATCTTCTCAGTCTGTATGATGATCTCACTCTGTATGATGATCTTCTCAGTCTGTATGATGATCTCACTCTGTATGATGATCTCAGTCTGTATGATGATCTTCTCACTCTGTATGATGATCTCACTATGTATGATGATCTTTTCAGTTTGTATGATGATCTCAGCCTGTATGATGATCTCTGTATGATGATCTCAGTCTGTATGATGATCTTTTAAGTCTGTTTGATGATTTTTTTTAGTTTGTATGATCTCAGTCTATATGATGATCTTCTCCATCTGTTTGATGATCTGCTTTTCTTCAATCTAACAACCTTCAATGTTTTAGACTCTGCCCATATACGAGCTGGTGCGTTTCAGCACGGCGGCATCACAGGCACGCACCAGGCTGCCGTTCCTGAAGCAGGCGTGGGAGGAGTACATGCAACAGTTCAACCCGTGCCACTGCGCCCCCTGCAGGAACAATGGCATTCCTGTACTCACACGCACATCCTGCAGCTGTCTCTGCAAGCCAGGGTACGATGGCCTTGCCTGTGAGAAGGCTGAACGCAAATGTGAGTTATCTTTTAGTAATAAATAAAGTGTATTATCAATTATTAATTCCAAATTTGTAATTATTTTGTTTTATTTATTGCAAAATTAATTACTTTAATTGATCAATGAATAGATTCATTATATCAGATAATATGATATAGATATGGATAATATGATTTCTGTATTTATTATAATAATATAATAATTAATTAATTAGAATTATTAAAAGTTATGAATAAATTAATAATATTTAAATGGTAAATTGGGGCAGTGGTGGCCTGGTGGTAGGGTGCTGGATTACTGATCCCAAGGTGAGGGGTTCAAGCCCCACTATCAGCGG
>JBCNYH010000010.1:23603807-23611307 GCA_039654325.1 Tandanus tandanus
GGGGCTGATGGAGCGATGGGTGTTGATGGAGGTATGAATACTGATGGAGGATAATGGAGGGATAGATGCTGATGGAGGGATGGGTGCTGATGGAGTGATGGGTGTTGATGGAGGTATGAATACTGATGGAGGATAATGGAGGTATTGATGCTGATGGAGGGATGGGTGCTGATGGGGCTGATGGAGCGATGGGTGTTGATGGAGGCTGATGGAGGGATGGGTGTTGATGGAGGGGTGAATGCTGATGGAGACTTATGGAGGAATAGATGTTGATGGAGGGATGAATTGTGATGGAGATTTATGGGGCTGATGGGGGGATGGGCTAATAGATGAAATAAATAAATATATGTATGTGGATAGATGGTTGGATATTGATGGAGGCTGATGGAGGGATGGATGCTGATGGAGGCTGATGTAAGGATGGATGCTGATGGAGGGATGAATGCTGATGGAGGGATGGGTGCGGATGAAGGGATGGATGCTGATAGATGGTTCGATATTGATGGAGGCTGATGGAAGGATGGATGCTGATGGGGCTCATGGAGGCTGATGGAGGGATGGATGCTGATGGAGGGATGGATGCCGATCGAGGCTTATGGAGGGATGGATACTGATGGGCTCATGGAGGCTGATGAAGGGATGGATGCCGATGGGGCTGAATGGATGCCAATGGAGGAATGGATGCTGATGGGCTCATGGAGGCTGATGAAGGGATGGATGCCGATGGAGGGATAGATGCTGATGCGGCTCATGGAGGCTGATGGAGGGATGGATGCCGATGGAGGGATGGATGCCAATGGAGGCTTATGAAGGCTGATGGAGGGATGGATACTGATGGGCTCATGGAGGCTGATGGAGGGATGGATGCTGATGGGGCTGAATGGATGCCGATGGAGGGATGGGGCTGATGGATGCTGATGGGGCTGATGGAGGCTGATGGATGCTGATGGAGGGATGGATGTTGATGGTGGGATGGATGCTGATGGGGTTGATGGAGGCTGATGGAGGGGTGGATGCTGATGGAGGGATGAATGCTGATGAAGGGACTGATGCTGATGGGGCTGATGGAGGGATAGGTGTTGATGGAGGTATGAATGTGGATGGAGGCTAATAAATAAAATAAATAAATGGATGGATGCTGATAGATGGTTGGATACTGATGGAGTTGATGAGGGATGGATGTGATGGAGGCTAATGCAGACTGATGGAGGGATGGAGGCTGATGGAGAAATGGATGCTGATGGAGGGATGAATGCTGATGAAGGGACTGATGCTGATGGGGCTGATGGAGGAATAGGTGTTGATGGAGGTATGAATGTTGATGGGGCTGATGGAGGGATAGGTGTTGATGGAGGTATGAATGCTGATGGGGCTGATGGAGGGATAGGTGTTGATGGAGGTATGAATGTGGATGGAGGCTAATAAATAAAATAAATAAATGGATGGATGCTGATAGATGGTTGTATACTGATGGAGTTGATGGAGGGATGGATGTGATGGAGGCTAATGCAGACTGATGGAGGGATGGGGGCTGATGGAGAAATGAAAGAAGAAAGGAAAAGCAGGAAAAGAAAGAAAGCAAAGCAAAGAGATGGTAAAGAAAGCTGAATTTTTTTACACATCATTAATAATAAATTTTTTTATTTTTCATTCATGTGTTATTTAGATCACAGAGAAACACACCAGCGTCCTGCAGTGATGTTTCTGTCAGGAAGTAAACATGGATCTGATATTGTTTCTATCGTATCGTGGTTACTGTGGATTTCTCAGAGGAATAGAACTAACAGTGATTTATGAAGTTTGTTCTGGGGTTTCACACGGATGTGCTGCGGATGATCGCTGGTAGAAAACGTAGCCTTTATCTCATATTCACTTACATGAGGAGTGAAAAGGCTGTTTTTCAGAGAGAAGAGGAAGTACCTCATGCGATATGGATTACTGTGCGTACGGGGAGGCGAGGGTCCGCGTGTGAAGGGTTTAATGCTGAGGAATCGCGATTGTCTGGAAGATGCTGTGGGGTGAGCGAGACGGCGGAATACCAATGAAGTGACGCCTCTTCACACCGCGATCACATGGTATACAATCACTGACTGTTACCATACACACACACACACACACACACACACACACACACACACACACAGATGAAACATAACTAGTGCTACTAATAAACAAAAATAAACAATTTTAACGTAATTCAGTTGAGTTAATAAGGTGGTGTAGTGGTTAGCATGTCCGCTTCACAGCAAGACAGTTCTGAGTTCGAGTCCCAGGCTTGGTGAGGAGCGCTTCTGTGTAATTGGCTTTTTCAAATTGCCCCTTGGTGGTTTTGGCCCAGTAAAGTACCTTGCCTTCGCCCAGAGTTTGGCTGAGATAGGCTCCAGCCTCCCCGTGACCGTAGTAGGATTAATTGGTTTGACAAATGAGTGATAAATGAGAGGAAGAGTAATATGGAACAACAGACGTAAGCGAAACTTGCGGCCGTCTTTCTCTCCCTCGTTTCACACGACAATCATGTTCATCTTTCTCCAATATTGGGAAGCAGACAGTGAAGATTAGGCGTCAGGGTTGTAATAAACCCCCATCTGATAGCATGAGAAGGAAAACAAGGCTGATGATGAAAAACCATAGAATAGCATGAAAAATGAAAATGTAGAAAAATGGTGTTTTAGCAAGTGAAACAATCTGGAATCGAAGTAAATAGATGTAATATTTCTTTCTGGGAGATTATGATATTCAGCAAGACAGCAATCCACACAAATAAAGAGGCAGCGAGAGCAGGATTGCTTTTGTTGCTTTGTTGCTCTGTGAATTGATTTTTTTATATGATGTTGTCTTCAGGCAAAATAATAATGAAACCAAACAAGCTTCCCAATAAAATCACCTACAATCACGTACACTTCTCAGTTTTCAGTTGGGATTAATAAAGTACAGTATGTGCACCGTGTGAGCAAAAGTATGTGGACACCAGACCATTATATTCCATTATATGCTTGGTGGGACAGGCAAGGGTGCAGGGTGGAGTTTCCATGTTCTCCCTATGCTCCAGTCTCCTCCAACAGTTCGGAGGTATACACATTAACTCAACTGGCCACTTTTTATTCCCCATAGATGTGAATGTGAGTGTTAGTCCTGTAATTGGCTTCACCCATCACCCTGACAGGATACATGGTACAGATAAGGAATGAATGATTTGCAGTAGATTTTGGATTAAGGACTCAGTTGGTGTCCCAGTTCATCCCAAAGGTGTTCAGTGGGATTAAGGTGTTAAGGTCTGCTCGGGATATTTGAGTCTTGGTGTACCTTGTCTTTATGGAGTTCCTGAAGCTGTACCAGTCATGGAGGAGTAACCATCTTGGTACACCATGTCTTCATAGAGTTCCTGGAGCTGTACTGGTCATGGAGGAGTACGCATCTTGGTGCACCATGACTTCATGTAGTTGATGGAGCTGTACCAGTCATGGAGGTCTACCCATCTTGGTACACCATGTCTTCATGGAGTTGATGGAGCTGTACCAGTCATGGAGGAGTACCCATCTTGGTGCACCATGTCTTCATGGAGTTCCTGGAGCTTTACCAGTAATGGAGGAGTACCCATCTTGGTACACCATGTCTTTATGGAGTTCCTGGAGCTTTACCAGTAATGGAGGAGTACCCATCTTGGTACACTATGTCTTTATGGAGTTCCTGGAGCTTTACCAGTCATGGAGGTGTACCCATCTTGGTACACCATGTCTTTATGGAGTTCCTGGAGCTGTACTGGTCATGTAGGAGTACCCATCTTGGTGCACCATGTCTTTATGGAGTTCCTGGAGCTGTACTGGTCATGGAGGAGTACCCATCTTGGTGCACCATGTCTTAATGGAGTTCCTGGAGCTGTACTGGTCATGGAGGAGTACCCATCTTGGTGCACCATGTCTTTATGGAGTTCCTGGAGCTTTACCAGTCATGGAGGTGTACCCATCTTGGTACACCATGTCTTTATGGAGTTCCTGGAGCTTTACCAGTCATGGAGGCGTACCCATCTTGGTACACCATGTCTTCATGGAGTTCCTGGAGCTTTACCAGTCATGAAGGTGTACCCATCTTGGTACACCATGTCTTTATGGAGTTTGCTTTGTACACAGGCGTGTTATAAGGCTGGGATAGTTTCCACTTTCAACGAATGATGCAATGTCTTGGGTAAGAACCACATATAAATAGTCAGGTGTCCGCACATGAGGCACTGAATGGAGCCCAGTAGAGAAGCTCATGCTAAAAAGCCATCTTTGACTTTGGGACAGCCAGGGCCAACACCATTCAGGAGAAAAACACCCAGGGCAAATCCAGGTCTAACCTACCCCCAGCTCACAGAGATCATACATGTAACATCTGCGACCAGATCTGCAATTCCTGGATAGGCCTGAGATATTCCAATGAAACACTGAACTAAAAACTGTCTTGCTGAACACTCATCTGTTGAAGTGATGAAAGAGTCCAACATATGTGGACTGCGTATGAATGGAGGGTGTCTAAAATGACAGTAAGGCATCAAGGATCGTCAAAACAAGTCAGACTCACTTCTATGATGCCTTCAGGCTGCCTTCAGTTGAAGGCGTCATCATTGCATCCTCAAGGCTGCTTATTACCCATAAGTCTGTGCAGCAGCTCCCTCAAGCAACAACAAAAAAAAATCAACAAAAGATGATGGCTTGACAGAAAAATACATTGATATACCAATATAATATTTATTTATTTATTTATTTATTTATGTATTGATATTTTTAGGATAGGTAAGTGAATACCTATTAAATTTTGGTAAGAATATATGCACTGATGATGTCACAAAATCATATATATATATAAATCTCTCTCATATAATGGGTGAAATTACTTCAGAAATCATATCTCTGTCAAAGTTCATCTGATTTGAATGAAATTTTCTGTGTCTATTCTGTATCAGAGCTTTTAATATCACCCCAAGTTACATCCAGATCCGATTCACATTGCGGATTTGACGGCGATTTAAATTAAACATGGGAAATCCCATTTTTTGGGAATTGGGGCACAATTTACAACACACCCAGTGGTGGGTACTGTGTACTTAATTTTTATGGCTTTGTAGAGGTTTGTGATCTCCAAGTGCTGTTGTTTGATTATAATTGTTCTGTAATTGTTCTGTTTTGACTGTAATTGTTGTTTGATTATAATTGTTAGGCATCTGATGGCCAGCAGTATGGCTTAGTTACTTACTATATTATATTAAAAAAGCATTCGAAACTAATGTTAATAGAAGATGCCTTCGAGAAAAAGTCCTGCTTTATTTTGTTTTGTAAGCCTCCAACAGGAAGATAACATCCCTTTCATGTGTCCCCACCGGTGTTTCAGGACAACCTACACCTTCTGTGTTCTGAGATTTGACGAACAATAAAAACATGTTTACACGGTAATATTTTCTTGACTGGAATAAATGAATGATAAATATATTTGAAGCTTCTTGTGCGTACGATGAACACTGGGTGCATCTTTATACATCATTATTAAACATCCTGTCCTCAGAGAAACAATTAGTGATGAACTTCGAAGGAGATAAATAGAGCGAGATTTACATTTTTTACGAGACACTTGAGAAAAACCTTTCCTGTGTTTGATGTCTGAGTTTCCTTCCTTACATAATTCGGGTCGAGGCCGTGTGAACTCATACACTGACTCACACGACGTGCACTGACCTCCAGTCCATAGCCCAAATAAATCAGACATTATTTACCATTTGCTAAACCACTTAATTCTACTAGGGTCAAAGGGAGGCTGGAGCCTATCTCAGCCAACACTGAGCAACAAGGTGGGGTACACCCTGAACAGCTCACCAGATCATTGCAGGGCCAAAACACACACAACTATTCACACTCATATCCACACCTAGGGGCAATTTGGAACAGCCAATTAGCCTAATGTGCATGTCTTTGGACTTGAACCCAGGACCTTTAAATCAGACATGAGGAGGAGGTATGGAGGGACGTCTCTGAGGTCGTCTCCAGCAGCTGTGTTGAGATGCTCAGTAGGAGGTCAAAAAGCAATAATTTGGTCTATTGACTCGGAAATGGAAGAACCTTGGACTGTCCAATAAGGAAGAGGCTTGGAAGAGGGATTGAGGATAAACCCAGCTATCTAAGTATTCCTGCAATGCCTTTTCTTTTCCTTAATGGTGGATGATGGGATTAGTGGATTAGGGACTCAATCATAAAAATGAGAAGCAGTGCTCCTGTAGAGAAAGAAACCAAAACCTGCTGACTCGGAGAAAGAAATGTGAAAATGAGGAGCAGGACGAAGACATGGCAAAGCCGCGCTTTACAGGAATACAAAGCAAATGCAAATGCATGCGGAGTAAATTCAGCGCCTTTAACCTCTCAACAATATTGGTTTTGGGTGTTTTTGCTCAGTTTCCTTTCATCATGAATGCGTCAACACAGTATTTTGTGTCTCACTGGCAGAAAGACAAATGTATAAATGTTAGCACACTGAGCTTAACATATCAGCGCACTTTGCAGGTGATGTTATTATGTGTAATTATTCCTGATCTCTGCATATTACTGCTGTAAAACCTCTCTGTGTTTGTATCCGTATGTGTTTATGGCTGAACCAGAAGTGAGCAGAGTGTCTCAACACTGTGCGGCAGAAGTAAAGGGCAGATGCAAAGATGCAGAACGTAATAATAAAAGGGATTTATTGTGGTGAAACTAGGCAGACGTATCCAAAACACAGCCTAATATCACAAATGAGTAAACAAGCAAAAGTTCAAGGGAACAGGCAAGCAGTAGTATTACAGGCAAGGCACGAGACGAGGAGCGGATAAAAACAAAAATTGGTCATACGCAGGAATATAGAACACGATGGAAATAAGGCTTGGCAAATTACAAATCGCTGAAATACAGTAATGGTTTGCGGTGTGTAATGGTTTTGCGTGTATTTATAGTCCTGTCCATTACATGTGTGATAGTCTGTATGTGCTACTCGCTGAGTCTGCTGGGCCGTGTTGTAGTTGTTCCGCCTTAGAAACATGGAAGAGACTGCAGTGCTGTAAGTGAGGATCAGATGACTGAAGACGGATTAGAACAAAGGGAAATTGTGTCTTTAGACTAGAAGGTTTCTTTCGAACTGTATAAAAAAAACTCTACTAATATTCTTCTAGAAATGCTGGAAAACACTAAAAAATTCAAGGCACTAAAGATGAAGTTTTTTGCAAACAGCAGGACAGAACGTTATGAAACTCCTTAACATTTCACAAGTTACATCATTAGTCCTTTTAATCATTGAAATCAACTGACTGGAACTTTATGGGGAACAATATGAAACAATAGCACCACAGAGTGCAAACCTCCCCCAAGCTGGGGGGGGGGAAAAATAAAGATGAAGAAATTACACAGCACCACCTGCACCTACTTCCACTAAATCATCCTAACTAACAATGTTAAAGAATTATTTAAAAAAATTCCTGGATCCACAATTTGATCCGGATCATCT
>JBCNYH010000010.1:23632484-23645339 GCA_039654325.1 Tandanus tandanus
TCTCTCTCTGTCTGTCTATACCTGTCTCTCTCTCTGTCTGTCTATACCCGTCTCTCTCTGTCTGGTTATACCTGTCTGTCTATACCCGTCTCTCTCTGTCTGTCTATACCTGTCTCTCTGTCTCTCTCTGTCTGTCTATACCTGTCTCTCTTTGTCTGTCTATACCTGTCTCTCTTTGTCTGTCTATACCTGTCTGTCTCTGTCTGTCTATACCCGTCTCTCTCTCTGTCTGTCCATACCCGTCTGTCTGTCTCTCTCTGTCTCTCTGTCTCTCTCTGTCTGTCTTTACCTAACTCTCTGTCTCTCTCTCTCTCTGTCTGTCTCTACCTGTCTCTCTCTGTATGCCTCTGTCTGTCCCTGTCTGTGTCCCTGTTTGTTCCTATCTCTCTATCTGTTTGTCTGTTTGCCTATTTGTCTGTCTGTTTGTCTCGAGATCCCTCTCTTTCTCCCTGTCTGTCTATCTCTCTGTCCATCTCTATTTGTCTCTGTCTGTCTGTCGCAAACTCTCTCTTTCTCTCTTTTACTCTCTCCATCTCTGTCTGTCTGTCTTTTTATCTGTTTCTGTTTTTCTATTTTTCTCTGTCTTTTTTGTGACTGTCTGCTTCTCGTTTTAAATCTCTCTCTCTCTCTCTCACTCTCTCTCAGGTGCGTTTCATGTTAGAGACCATGCTGGCGCTGAAGAACAACGACATGCGGAAAATTCCGGGTTACGACCCCGAGCCTGTGGAGAGACTGAAGAAGTTGCAGCGCTCGCTGGTGAGAGACATCGAGGGGCGCCAAGTCTCCACAAATCACCCGAATTGTACATGTGAAAATATGGGGGGAGGGGTGGGAGGGGGTTTCATTCTGTTCTGAATGTAAATAATTATATATTAATAAATATAAAAAATAAAGTTAAGATACTTATACCTCGGCATTGCAGAACTCTTGATTCTGATTGGTCGAGCAAGCATGAGTGGTAGAAGTGGAATAAAGCAGTAAAGCCATGACTCCACCCCTCTGTTGGTTAGGTTTCCATAACTGCATGACCCGACGTGGTTCATTCTTCACGCTGTACTGTATGTTGTTGTGTTGTGAAGATCCAGAACCGAGCGAGTGGCACCGACGTGAAGCTCAGGGTTTCTCTGGAGAACCTTCTGGAAGCGCAGCGCGTCGGTCGCTGGTGGATCGTCGGCTCGTCCTGGAGTGGGGCGCCCATGATTAACGACGACAAGCCCACGGCGCAGCCTGTTAAAGGGGAACAGGTGAGGGGGACGATTGAACAAAGGACGGGAAGGACCTGGGATGTGAAGACTGGCTGATTGTTTTGGGTTTTTTATTTAAGGTACAGTGTGTTCTGTGTGGGGTTTGCATGTTCTTTCCATGCTTGTGTGGGTTTCCTCGGGGTAGTCCAGTTTCCTCCCACAGTCCATGACATGCACAGTAGGCTGACTGGCTGTTCCAAACAACCCCTAGGTGTGAGTGTGATAGGTTGTGTGTGTTGGCCCGTGATGGTCCGGTGAGCTGTTCAGGGTGTACCCTGCCCTCGCCCAGAATCGACTGAGATAGGCTCCAGTCTCCCCGTGACCCTGGTACGATTAAGCAGTTCAGAGAGTGAGTGAGTGATGAGAGTCCTCTAAAATGTTACACACTGTACCTTTAAACGTGGGCCAGTGAAGCAGTGATGATGAGCCCTGTGATATCTGCGTCTCTCTTCATCTCTCAGTTCAGCACCAAAGTGCTGGAGCTGGCCCGCAAACAGCGCATGAACACGGACGTCAGGAGGAACATCTTCTGCGTCATCATGACCAGCGAGGATTACCTGGACGCCTTTGAGAAGCTCCTCAGGTTTCCGGTTCTTTCATCTTCACCCACTCCATCACTTCTCTCGTTTACTTCGCGCTCACTTTCCTTCTTCTTCTCTCCAGGCTGGGTCTGAAAGGTCAGCAGGAGCGCGATATCGTTCACGTTCTACTCGACTGCTGTCTGCACGAGAAAACCTTTAACGGCTTCTACGCCGTTTTAGCAGAGAAGTTTTGCGCACATGACCGACGCTTCCAGGTAACACGAGCCATTGTGTGGTGTGAACTCTCTGTTTACTTTCATCTGATGTGCTAAAGAAAGTTCGTAGATTTGGGTGGAGTCATTAAGGCATTGAAGCAAAATCATCATCATCTTCTTTCAGATGACTTTCCAGTTCTGTCTGTGGGATAAGTTTAAAGATCTGGCAACCCTGTCGAACAGTTCCTTCACAAACCTCGTCCTGATGGTCACACACCTCTTAACCAAGAGCACCCTCTCGCTCTCCATCCTCAAGGTAGGCTGAAATTACCCAGCATTCCCTGCTCCTAGTGGTCATTATCCAGGGACATGATTGATTTTTTATTATCGTCATCATCATATTATTATTATTATTATTATGTGTGGTTGGTATCTCTTATTCATTTTAGATTCATAAATCATGATGAAAGAAATAATTTTACTAATTACAGGATTAATAAGAGTATTATTCAGTATTATATAACTGTATGTAATGTCTGTTTTTATCCATATATGATATTCTCTCTCTCTCTCTCTCTCTCTCTCTCTCTCTCTCTATTTTAGGCCATAGAGTTTGGAGAACTCGATAAGCCCAGGGTAAAATTCTTGAGACAGGTCCTCTCCAAACTCTTACAGCAGACCCAGGAGGAGGATCTGGTCCAGATTTTCAGCAGGTAATTTTCTGCACTTACACAAGGCTCCCATGTTGTGTCACATTACTTTACATCATGCGGCCTCACGCCACAGGACGTGGAGCTTATATAAATGTGTGAAATTAATTCCGTGCCCTGAGGGTCCATGAATCTCTTCCGTGTTGCATCTTTAACTCCTTGTATTAAAGTGAAATGAAACGAAAGCCTTCTAAACTCTACTGTTACACTGAACATATGTGTACTTTCATCATCAGGTGGTTTTTACTTGCCTTTTTGAAGTCTGCTAAAACGCGTTTCGATAGTTTGCATTAGTCTGTTTGAAAACGCCACCACTTGTAGTCAGACTCACTCTCACGAACGTGCGAAATCTTGAGAATAAAACGTGGACGCATCAGTTCCAACAAGGCAAGATAACGGCAAAAATAACAGTATACAGATATTAAACTAACAAATCAGGTATAAACTATTAAACATGTTTACATGAACCCATGGTACGAAAACCGGTACATGCAGTGCACATTCGAATTACTGACTTCTTGAAAATTGTCTGTACAGTTCAGTGGCGTGCTAGTCATAGTAGACAACACTTCGACCCCAACTGCTTCAACGCCACTTTTCTGTAGAACAATGCCGCCCCCTGTGGGAGGCTTCACTATCCAAATGTTTTTATTTCACAAATAAGGTGGTGGTGCAGTGGTTCGCACGTCCGGCTCACAGTAAGGGTTCGATTGTTTTCTGGATTGTTTTACAACAGTTTGCCAATAATTGCTGCTGTTCCCGTCACCTCGATGTTTTGTATGCGGTGGCAGGATGCCGTTCTTAAGCTTTTGCTTGTCTTGACACTCTGAATATTAATACAAATAATGGAATTAATAAATAATGTCTTGGACATCAGTAACATCCGGTAACTGAGCTTTCTCCAGCACTAAACAGGAAGCAGCAAAGCAGGTACAGGAGCATGATGGGAAATACTCCCAATAGGTGCCTCTGCTAGCTCTGTAGTGAGGACGTCAGACATTATTCTTTCCAAAGTCTTTTCAGAGTCTTTTAGTTTATGTTTTGTGTTAAGTTTGATCTTTTTTTGTGTGTTCTCTCTGCTCAGGATTTCTGGGATTCCCAAGTTAGGAATGTTACGCGAAGGACTCAAGCTCTTCATCAGTCACTTCCTGCTTCGGAGTGCACAGACACAGGGAACGCCGCTCACCGACAGGGCCGAGATCGCCATCAAGGCTATGGAGGCGCATGACGCCAAACTCAAACTGTAGAACACAATCAGTTTCTATTTGAGACTTGTGACAATAAAGTTTTTAGTAATTTACCAGATTTTGTCCAGCAGGTGTCTCTGCAGCCCAGATAAACAGGAAGAGGTTTGCTTGGACGCTCTCCCCTTTTTTTTTTTTGTTTTTGTTTTTTTTTCCCCTTTGCGGTATATATTTTATATATATATATATTTTTATTTTGTGTGGAAGTAGCACTTGGCATTAACAGCTGCTTTATTTAAGGAGCCTCAGCTGTGGAAAGAAGATAAAACATGATTGTCGGATTAACATCATGGAATATTCTTTATATTTTAATAATCTGTAAACAATGGATGAAGAAAAGGTGCACGAGTTTCAGAAAAAGACTAAATGTCCAGACCGACGTAGAAAACAACAAATCCAGTTGGTGTTAATTTAGAACCTTTTCAGTAAAACCTTGAACAGATGCTTTATAAAAGTAAGGACTGCATGACATTTTTGTAAATTTGAGAAAACATGCTGTTATCTTTTATAAAAGGAAAGAAGGAATAGGAAAAAAGAAGAAAAACAATACGAATGAAAAAGAATAACTGGTGCATATTGTTCTTTTCATGTATGCAGAAGGTCAAAGTCCTGCTTAATCAAGTAGTGCACATAAAATGATTAAAAATAAAAGCGCTCGGAGAGTGCAAACCCCCCACCAGGCCTAGAAATCCCCCATATGAACCAAAATGTAAAAAATCGTCCTATCTCTCAATGTTAAAGGATCCTTGAAGAAATTCCCGCATCAAAAATTTGATCTGGATCATCTCCAAAAATTTAAAGGAGTCTTCCTCGTCCAAAGCCCCGCCGGGTGAAATTCCAGAAAATCCAAACCTAACTTTTGTGTAATTCTTCTAACAAACACACACAAACCGCAGGTGGAACATAACCTCCTTGGTGAAGGTAGCCAGGATGAGGGTCAGCTCCTCCAAATCTGAGGTCATGGTTCTCAACCGGAAAAAGGTGGATTGCTCCTTCTGAGTCGGGGATGAGTCTTTGCCTCAAGCGGAGGAGTTCAGGTATCTCAGGATCTTGTTGACGGGTGATATAGTAGAATGGAGCGAGAGATGGACAGATGAATCGGTGCCGTGTCAGCAGTAAGGAGGGCGCTGCACCAGTCCGTTGTGTTGAAGAGGGAGCTGGGCCGAAAGGCGACGCTCTTGATAAACCGTTCCATCTGTGTTCCGACCCTCACCTATGGTCATGAGATTAAAAGAATGGGATCACGGATACAAGCGGCTGAAATGAGTTTCCTTCAGAGGGTGAATGGGCTCAGCCTTAGAGATGGGGTGAGGAGCTCAGACATTCAGGGGGAACTCTGGGTATCTGCTCCTCCGCATCGAAAGGAGTCAGTTGGGGTGGTTCGGGCATCTGATAAGAAGGTCTCCTGATCGCCTCTCTTAAGAGGTGTTCTGGGCACGTCCAACTGGGAGGAGGCCCCCGGGGTCTGACCCAGACTCGCTGGAGGAATTATATATCTCATCGGGCCTCAGGGAAGAGGGATGCCTGGGTTTCCTTCCTGGAACTGTTGCTTCTGAGACCTGACCTTAGATAAGCCGAAGAAGATGGATGGATGGATGGATGTGAAAATATAATAATGAAAGTCTAAGAAGGTAAATATGCATAAATTAAGTGAAATAATTCAAATTAGAGAGATAGTACCGTCATTTAAACGCCAAAACAAAAACATGGTGCCAGGCTATTAGCATGGCTAGCTATCGTGAGGTAACTTGATCATTTAATTTTATTTATTCTCAGAGTGGGGTGTGTTTGAGCATCATGTGATTGAAATTAGTATAAAGGGTGATTCAGAGGTAAAACTTTATGCGTGTGTGGTCTGCTAGCATTGACCCAGAGAGTGATATATTCTCCCTTTACTCTCGTTTGCACTGTGGATGAAGAGAGAGAAAAGAAAAGAAAGAAACTCGCACCGTGTTGAGTGTTCATGGGTGAAATATAGCCGCTCAGCTCCCGGACGTGAGTGACGCCGGCGCATAGCAGAGACTCACTGCTACATTCGAGGCCAGCGCCTGATTAATTAGCAACATTAGCATCAGAGCGGGCACGTAACGGTCAGAGCGGGTCATGCGGGGTCAAATGCTCTGAGGAGACCGCTTTCCTTCTCGGACTTCTGAAACTAAACTCACGCTTGGGTTCAACATGAAAACACTTCGTTTAGGTTGAGAAAGGTGACGCTTTTCTAATTAAAGACACCCCGACATCAGTATCTTTCACCTTCGGAGATTTCCCCGGGTCTCTAATAGACTTTTATTTACTGTGTAATACACTGGATGTTGAATTTAATTTCACATGACAGGCTAGTTTCGTTTTTCTTTCGTATTTATTTTATTTATTTTTTGGGGGGAGTGGGGTACTTTTGCATAAGGATACTATTCATTCATTCATTCATTTTCTAGGCCACTTAATCCTAATTAGGGTCGCGGGGAGGCTGGCTCCCATCTCAGCCGACTCTGGGTGAAGGCAGGGTACACCCTGAACATCTCGCCAGGCCATCGCAGGGCAACACACACACAACCATTCACTCTCACACCTAGGGGCGATTTGGAACAGCCCATTAGTTTACTGTGCATGTTTTTGAACTGTGGGAGGAAACCAGAGTACCGGAGGAAACCCATGCAAGCACGGTGAGAACATGCAAACTTCACACAGATACGCCCTCATCGAGCCCAGGAATCGAACCCAGGACCTTCTTGCAGTGATGCGGACGTGTTGACCGCTCGCCGCTGATCCGCCTCATTTCAACATTGTAATCCTGTAGTGTTTACATTCACCTGTAGACCTGTACTGAAGAGCTGCTGCTGTGATCATGAACACTGCCCCGTGCTCCCATTCACAATCCGAAGATCGTCTCAGAAATATTTTCCTCAAAACTTCTTTATGGATCTTTCTGTGACGATCTGTTCATTCCAGCGAGAGGAATTGAAGCTACTTGTTATTTCCATCAGTGTTATCTATTCACATCATTACGAACCGTTCAGAGAACGATATCTGGTGATGGTTATCTTTCTACAGCATTGAGGAATTCATCATCCTGAGACTCAAATTTAGCGTTTCTGTTTCTGCTGTTGTTGCCGTTGCCCAATTGATCAAACCTAATCAGAGGTGTCAGGAGATCAAACGGCCACGCAGTGACGCAGCTTTGTTTTTCTCACCGACTCGCAGAGGGGGGCAGGCCATCTCGCGCAGATGGGCCACATTTCCGCGTCTCTGACAAAGCTAACATTGTCACCGTGTGTGAACGGAAACACAGTAACGGCGGGGCCAGCCCACTAAGACACACACAGGTGACCGGGGAGAGAAAGAGTGTAAGTGCTGTGTGACTGGGGATGTGTTTATCTACATGACTCTAGTGTGTGTGTGTGTGTGGGTGTGTGTGTGTGTGTGGTCACACCTTTGACTGCCGGTGACCTCGTTTTGACCTGTAATAGGAAGGAAATGAGGCTGATAACTGATCGGAAATCAGACACGGCGTGTATTTGTAAGAACTGGATCATTTTATACTTAACAACATTATTATTATTATTATTATTATTATTATTATTATTTGGCATGGTGGCGCAGTGGTTAGCACGTCCGACTCACTGCAAGAAGGTCCTGGGTTCGATTCCCGGGCTCGGGGCGTTTCTGTGTTCTCCCCGTGCTTGCGTGGGTTTCCTCGGGGTACTCCGGTTTCCTCCCACAGTCTAAAAACATGCACAGTAGGCTAATTGGCGGTTCCAAATCACCCCTAGGTGTGAGTGTGGGTGTGAATGGTTGTGTGTGTGTTGGCCCTGCGATGGCCTGGCGAGCTGTTCAGGGTGTACCCCGCCCTCGCCCAGAGTCGGCTGAGATGGGCGCCAGCCTCCCCGCGGCCCTAATTAGGATTAAGAAGCTTAGAATATGAATAAATATTATTATTATAGATATTATAGTATTATATTATTATTGTAGATGTTATAATATATTTATTTATTTTAGATTCCATCACTACCAAAAATGAGTTTTGGTCCAAATCTGTGGTTTATCAGTCTCTTTGTCCCTGAAAAAAAAAAAACCCTAATCATAAGCTAATATTAATAGATCTTTACGTAACCCTTGCTGTAATCTCGTTTACTGTATGCAGCACGTAGCAGAAGGAGGTCACTGTCTGGTCAATGTCTAATGTTTAAGGGAAAAAAAGAAAAAAGCATGTCTACTTCATTGTGCTCTTGCGCCACAGTGAGGTCCTGGTTGACGGCCGCAGGATGAATCATCAGGACGTGACCACATTTTTTGTGCCCAACTTGATATATTTATTTTTCTTTTTGTAGGCACACACTCTTAAATAGATCAGTTAAAAAGAACATCGTTATGTTCAGAATAATATAAAGTCCAGATCCAGGCTCTCCGTTTTCGATCTTCTTATCCGAAGTGAGCCGCTAGACGATAATGCTAAATATAATGCTAAGTGCTGATAATGATTTGACGTGTACATTTTTTGGCATGTTCCCCTCACAGCAAGAAGGTCCCGGGTTCGAGTCCCGGGCTCGGCGAGGGCGTTTATGTGTGGAGTTTGCATGTCCCCCCCGTGCATGTGTAGGTTTCCTCCAGGGTCTCCGGTTTCCTCCCACAGCACATTAGGCTAACTGGCTCTTCCAGATTGCCCCTAGGTGTGAGTGTGAATGTGAATGGTTGTGTGTATTGCCCTTGCGATGGTCTGGCAAGCTGTTCAGGGTGTACCCCACTTTCGCACAGTGTTGGCTGAGAAAGGCTCCAGCCTCCCCGTGACCCTAGTAGGATTAAGTGGTTTAGCAAATGAGTGAGTGAGTTTTTACTGTCTCTGTCTCACATTTCAGCTCAGATTCATCACAACATGATATAAATATTTGTTAATAATTAACATTAAAATTTTATTCGGAGGTAATTTTTTTGGGATTAGGGGAATTACTAGGATTAAGTGGTTCAGCAAACAACTGCATTAAAAACACGAACCTGTGGCTACAGTCAATATTAGCACAGGGTTAAGCAGAGAAAGTACAGACGTCTATAAAGGTCCCAGAGTTGGATAAGGTTTAGTTCCTTTCTAGCCTCTCGAGGACCACACCCAGTTTAGCTTTTAATTTCCCCAATCAGGCATGTGTGAGCAACTAGAAAACCATTTTCGTGAATGCATACAGGAGTTTGCATGTTCTCCCTGAGCTTCTCCGGTTTCCTCTCACAGTCCAAAGACATGCAGGAACAAACCTGTGCCAGACTCGAATCAGGATGATTTATTTACCCTCCACATGCTGTCCATTCACCTACTGCACGCTGAGTTAATGTTTCCTCCTGTTCCATCTTTGTTCTGCTTCGGTCTCTTATCTGCACCTGGGCAAACCTGCATGGGCTTTTTGGGAGAAGTAGGCGTCAGATCAGTAGCCAGTGCTTTGTGAGGCAAGCCGGGGCCCACATAATGCTGATTGTCCTGTACATTTAAGCAATCTGAGAAATAAATGTCCATTAGGGCTGAAAGATGTGAAACTTGCCTTGGAGAGGACATTAACGGCATTCTGTGTGGGTTATTTCTGGTTTCATCTCTGTCCCTCAGAGGCAACTCATCTCATTTTAAATGTAAAACTGTAACATTTAAGCCTTTTACTTTGATTTAAGTCACTGTTTATATAACAGACACAAACAGCCATTTACACTCACACTCACACCAATGGGGGATTTAGAGTAGCCAGTTGATCAAATGTGCATGTCTTCAGACTGTGGAAGGAAACCTGGGCCCCTTGAGGAAACCTATATAAGTGCAGGAAAAACATGCAAACTCTTCACTGAAAGGCCTTTCGAACCCTCAGTCTTCTCACTGTGAGGGGACGGAGATAATCACTGAGCTACTGCGCTGCCCAATCCCGTTGTATTCCACCTTACTGACTTTGTTGTTCCACTGTTATGTTCCAGTTTGTTATATTCCGTCCTGTTTTGTTCTTCTCCTCTTATTTTCCACTTTATCATCTGTATATTGTATCGAATTTCTGTTACACCCATTTATGTTTCACTTTGTTACACTCTATGTTACACTCTTCCACCATGCTAAGTAATGTTACTCTGTTTTTTACCTTATGTTACACTTACGTTATCTACCCTGTCATATCATATTATATGGTACACTCTCCTGGCCTTTTACATTATGCTCTGTTACATTACGCTTTGTAACACTGTGTTATGTTACATTATTTTACGTTACACTTTGTTACATTCATTCATTCATTCATTTTCTGAAGCGCTTAATCCTAATTAGGGTCGCGGGGAGGCTGACGCCCATCTCAGCCGACTCTGGGCGAGGGCAGAGTACACCCTGCACAGCTCGAAACACGCTGATGGCTCTGCAGCCTACTCTTGCCGAAAATCACACTTTGTTACACTGATATATTACATTCTGTTACGTTACACCTTGTTACACTGTGTTATGTTACACTCTGCCACGTTAGACATTGTTACACTTTGTTAGACCTTGTTGCACTTTGTAAGACTGTTACGCTGTGTTATGTTACACTTTGTTACACTAATCCAGCCTGGTATGTTACTCTCTGTCATGTTATTATTCAACCTTGTTATATGGCACTATGTTGCACTATTGTGTTTTCTCTATATGTCTTTACTGTATTTGGAAGTGTAATAATTATACTGATTACAGGCTTGCACCTTGGAAGTAATGTAGACTTCTCTGACGTGTTCCAGTTTGGTGAAATCGATAGGTTCCTAAAATGATTTGATTCTCGCTGATGGCTCTGAAGAACCTTCTTTTAAACATGTCTTAACTGATCCAGTGTGAAAGTGGCTCAGCTGATTACCCCGCCAAGGAAAAGCGTCCCGTAAGCCTGAGGATCAAAGTCGGCCAATGCTCTTAAGTCATGCTCTGTATGCGTAACGGAGATGAGTGCCATAAACCAATCTCCCCCAATTAGCTCAAGACAAAATTAGAGGCACTTAACGTCCGACCGGATCGTTTCTCTCCAGCCGCATGCCGTTAAAGCCACAGGGTGGTGATTATATTTAAATTGGCTCTAATTGAGTCTAAGGAGAGCTTCTTGCCAAAAAAAAGAGAGCAGATAGATCACTGGGTTTATTAGCTTGAATTAATAGAAGAGGAAACGCTCTCTGCTAAGGAATTGACTGGAAAGTCCCATTAAAGTGTGCAGCAATGTTGGACTGCAGAGCCATGGCCTTCTCCTGTTCATCATTTTCTTTTTACGTTTGTCTGAAGTGAAAAAGTCCTCTAGAGCTCTTAATTGAGGATCATTTATCTGCTGCGTGTCCTCAAGGGTAGATTAATGAAGATGATGCTGCAAAGCACTTCCAGGAATGATGGATTTGTTTACAAGGAACATTCCGTTAGTGCAGCACACTGTAGCCCCAAACAGATTATTTATGTATTTATTTTTAATGTCACTCTTATTTTTTATCCATCGTAAATTTATCAACAAATTTCCTATTTATATGGTGGAAGAGGTGGCACGGTGGTGTAGTGGTTAGTACGTCTGACCCACAGCAAAAAGGTCCTGGGTTCGTGACCTGGGCTCAGTGAGGGTGTTTCTGTATGGAGGTTACCTCCGGGTTCTCCAGTTTCCTCCCACAGTCCAAAGCCATGCATATTAGGCTAATTGTCTGTGCCAAATTGCCCCTAGGTGTGAGTGTGAGTGTAAATGGTTGTGTGTGTGCAAAGAGTTGGCGAACCGTGTACCCTGCCTTTGCCCAGTGGCGTCCCAGTAACTCTAGTAGCAGATGAATTATTAAGTTAGAAGTAAAACTATAATAAAACATCACCGTGACTGAAGTAAGTGAATCTAATGCACTGTAAGACCAATCAGGGACTCATTTAGAAATCACTGGTCTTTTACTCGTTCTATAGTACATTACAGAATCCTGGGTGTGTCACATTTGGGGTTTCAGCCTCAATATAGGGTCTGTTATAGGGATTAAAATGATAATGTTTAATATAGAGCATATCTGGAATTACATACTGTACAGACCTTTGAAAAAAATAAATAATGAACTTTCCTACATCGTGATCTATGTTTAGTATGGGACATGGTTATGTTCGGATGGAACTCTGCATAGTGGACAAGGTCCCGTTCTGGATTCTCTTGGGATTCAGATTCTTATACTCAGTATATGGCCAAAGTTGGGTATGAAACAGTGGCTTGCACATGCTAAATGTGAGACTAGTTTGGGATTTAATTGTACTCTCTTCATAGGTTGTGAAATAATGGCCACACCCTTCATAGGTGCACAGGTGTACCACAGGTGTCGAGTATAGGAACACTAGGTCCAATATGAAACTCAATAGCAATTCAACACCCTATATCCCTACATAAGGTATGAAATAATGGTGTTCCAACCCTGACATAGGTGCACTGGTGTACCCCAGGGGTCGAACATAGGAACATCAGGTCCAATATGAAACTCATTAGCAATTTAACACCCCATATCCCTACATAGGGTATGAATTAATGGTGCTCCTCACCCTGCATAGGTACATAGGTGTCCAACCTAGGCATTCTAGGTGCCAAACATAGTGCACTAGTTCCGTTGTAACTCATGTAACTCACTTCTCTCCATAAGTTTTGAAATGTTGGTGTTCCACATTCTACAGAGTTCACTTTTTCTTTCCTTCTTTTTTTATATACTGTATTAATCCCACAAGAGAAATTTGGTTTCTGCATTTAACCCATGCAAAGTGAGAACACACTCGGAGCAGAGGGCTGCCACACACTGCAGTGCCCAGAGATCAGTTGGGGGTTGGGTGCCTTGCTGAAGGGCACTTCAGCCATGAAGGTGGAGCAAGGAAAGGTGTTGGTTGGTGGGGGGGGGGGGAGGGAGGGGGGGGGGGGGGGGGGGGGGGGGGGGGGGGGGGGGGGGGGGGGGGGGGGGGGGGGGGG
>JBCNYH010000010.1:23662149-23674989 GCA_039654325.1 Tandanus tandanus
TGATCTTGAGGGAACTTGGTGGAATCTTGATGATCTTGAGGGAACTTGGTGGAATCGTGATGATCTTGAGGGAACTTTGTGGATTTGTGATGATCTTGAGGGAACTTGGCGGAAGCGTGATGATCTTAAGGGGAACTTGGTGGAATCTTGATGATCTTGAAGGAACTTGGTGGATTTGTGATGATCACGCTGATTGTGGCAAAATGTTTGACTATCAAAAATTTTGCCGCGATTATTACGTATTCCAATTTTACGTCAATCATGATAAAACATGGGAATCATAGTAGCATAGTAGAGCTTAATGCACCATCATAGGAGCTCTTCTCTTCTTAGTTCTTTTCTCTTCACCTCACTTCTCTTCTCTCTTCTCACTTGTCTTTTCTTCTTTCCTCTCCTCTTCTCTTTTCTACTCTCCTCTTTTTTTCCTCTCCTCTTTTCTTTTCTTCTCTCCTCTTTCTCCTCTTCTCTTTTATTCTCACTTGTCTTTTCTCCTCTCCTCTTTTCTTCCCTCTTCTCTTCTCTTCTTTTCTCCTCTAACTTGTCGTTTCTTCTCTGCTCTCCTCTCCTCTTCTGTCCTCTTTTTTCTCCCCTCCCTCTTCTCTTCACTTCACTTCTCTTCTTTCTCCTCTCCTCTCCTCTCCTCTCCTCTCTCCTCGCGTCTCCTCTCCTCTTTTCTTCTGCTTTAATTTCATTAAGGAAGCGCGGGCAGGAATATTGCCATTAAAGCTGCTGGTGAAATATGAAGGCGTTTAACACTGGCCTGCACCAGTCCCCGAGATTTATCACTCTTTTTTCATCACATCAAGTGAGGGTGAAATGAATATTTCCACCCTGAGATGGAGGCTGACCTCCCCGGAGGAGGCGAGGCTCTCCCTTCAGTGCTCTGTAATCACTTCTCCAATTAACTAGAGTACAAATCACAGTGACGAATGGAAATAGTTTATATGTGAATTATCCCGGCTAAATGTGTTCATTATGAAAAGACAATTTAAAGGGCGAACCTCGCGCTGTCTCTTTTATTGCAATAAATACTACATTTAATTACACTGGCACAAACTGGTGCAGTCTGCAGCACAGCTTCCAAACACATTTGGGACTCATAATCATTTTAACCCATTTAATTAGGCCGGGATGGTGGCTGGGGACAGGACAGGGCCGGTTATTTAGGGGCCTTGGCACAGCTTTGATTTCAGCCTTAATATTTTCCAGGAGTTCATTTCTCTAAAACATGCACCATATGTCGCCATTTCTCAGAGGTGTGTTTCACTAAACAGCAACATACGTTAATCTCATCTATCCCTGAGTATGTGAGTGTGTGTGTGTGTGTGTGTGTGTGTGTGTGAGTGATTTCACCATTTTGACCTCATAGGGACATTTGGTAATAAGCTCTATGTTTAAATGAGTCCTCCTCATCCTCCTCCTCAACCTTCTATAACAGAATAAAAATCTTTATTGTCACTGCAGAGCAAATCCCACAGCATAAAATTACAAAATCATAAAATTAACACTGAGTAAATTATAACTGGTTTCATAAAGTAACTCAGTGGGAGCTGAATCTCCATCACCAGCTCATTTATTTATATATATTGTACATATTAGCAAGAAGGTCCAGGGTTCGAGTCCTGGGCTCAGTGGGGGTGTTTCTCTGTGGAGTTTGCATGTTCTCCCTGTGCTTGCGTGGGTTTCCTCTAGATACTCCAGTTTCCTACCACAGTCCAAAGACATAAACATTAGGCTAATTGCCCCTATGTGTGAGTGTGAATGGTTGTTTGTGTGTGTGTGTGTGTGTATGTGTGTGTGTTGGCCCTGAAATGGTCAGGCAAGCTGTTCAATGTGTAACCCGCCTTCGCCCAGAGTTAGCTGAGATAGTGATCCTAATGATAGTGATCATTAGGGTGTGATCCCTCTCTGTGATCCTAAAAGGATTAAGTGGTTCGGCAAATTAATGAATGGGTGAATATATATGTTGCCAATGAAGAAATACATTTTGCTGCAAAACGCCATTAGTACTACAGTAAATCCTAGTGGGGCTGGTGGTGTAGTGCTTAGGGTACTGGGCTCATGATTGAGAGGGCGTGGGTTCGAATCACAACTAGATCCCCACCGTGCTAAGACCCCTGGGCAAAATCTTAACCACAAGTGTGCCTTTGTCCACCCAGCAGTATAAATGGGTACCAGTAAAAATACTGGGAAGGTAACCTGTGATGGAATAGCGTCCCATCCAGGAGGAGTCGAACTCCTGGTCGCTTCATGCTAAGGTAATCGGGACCCGGCCCTGATGAGCCAGTAGGCTCGAGTATAAAAGCCCAACAGACTTTACATTTACTATAGCAAATCCAAGCCAATATGCATTTGTTTCAGGTGACTCTGGGCGAGGGTGGGGTACACCCTGGTCAGATCGCCAGACCAATGCAGGGCCAACACACACACAACCATTCACACTCACTCTCACATCTAGGGGTGATTTGGAACAGCCAGTTAGCCTACTGTACATGTCTAATATTATTCATTTTTTCCTAATAATGTATGACTTATCAGACTTTAAATGAGATCCGATTATTGGAGCAGGGATAGCTGGAGCTACAGTCACCGAGGCTGCTGAAATGTTCAATGATTCTAGAGGAACTGTATGGAAAGTTATGCAGGCTTTCCACAAACATGGTGGAACCAGCCTTCTGGTTTAATCAAGGCTTTGCAATCTATATCAGTAATATCAGTATATCTATATCTACAACAATCTATATCAGTATAAATGATCTATAACAGTTTAAATATTTTATAACATTATGAACAGTCTATAACCGTATAAATATTTTATAACAGTATAAACAGTCTATAACAGTATAAACAGTCTATAACAGTATAAATATTTTATAACAGTATAAACAGTCTATAACAGTATAAATATTTTATAACAGTATAAATATTTTATAACAGTATAAACAGTTTATAACAGTATATAACAACCTATAATAGTATAAACAATCTATAACTGTATAAACAATCTATAACTGTACAATCAGAATTTAACAGTTTATGACATTCTTTGGGTAGTGAGTAGTGCTTGTGGTGCTACTTCAGGGGGTGTCGTCCCTGCCTGATGCGAGACCTGGGCTCAGCTGGCTCCAGCTAAGAGTAGCTGGTAAGGGTCCCTTCTCAGGGTTGCGAGATGCTCATCAACCCAAATTCGGAGTGGAGGCCCGTAGGTGGTTTCTTGCATATTGAAGGTAGGGCTCCTTAGTCTTGGCCAACAGTCCACCTAGGAGAAGGAAAACTACAATTTCAAACCTCCGCTGCCTTGCGGCTATACCCACCCAGGGGAAGGCTACGGGAGGCAACCCATAAAGAAAATCAAGGAGTGTAGCCCCTCAGGTAGATTGTAGGTAGTATGCTGATAGTAGGTAGGCGGCTGAGGCCATAGGGTCGTCTTTCACTGGACCAAGGCAGCACAGGAACCCGGCTGCTCCTTGAGCGACTGGGCAGCCCTTTAGGATCGCTCTGCTTGCCTCCATAGCATGAGGACAAGGCTAGAAATGGAGCCTTAAAAATAGCCTGCCTTAACCTTCCCCGACCAGCTTACCGCAGCTGGAGAAAATCCTACATATGCAGTTGAACAAAAAGAAAATTAACAAATCGAAACCCAAGGTGACTTCACTCGCCCTCGGCACGTGAAACATGCGAACCTTTTTGGACAATACCAAAGCTGACAGACCTGAAAGGCAAACTGCCCTTGTAGCAAGAGAACTTCCCCGCAACAACATCGACATTGCAGCACTCAGTGAAACATGCCTACCTAATGCTGTACAGCTTACAGAACAAATCCCCTTCTTCTGGAGTGGTCACAGCAGTGAGGAACACAGAGAGGCTGGGGTGGGATTTGCAATCAAAACCCACATAGTGCCCAAGCTCACTAGCTTAACAGAAGGCTTGAATGATCGACTGATGACTCTCAAACTACCCCTGAACAACAACAAGAGTGCCACAGTTATCAGTGCATATGCTCCCACTATGACAACCCTGAGGAAGTGAAGGACAAGTTTTATGAGGAACTCGACGCCCTCATCACAGCAGTCACAAACTCTGAGAAACTCATCTTCCTCTGTGATTTCAATGCTAGAATAGGCACAGACCATCAAACATATGGATGACCCATTATAAGCTTCCAAGTAGGAAGCCTTCACCTCTATTTGCAGGGAAGTCCAAGCCAAGCTACGACTGATGCAGGATAACTGGCTGAGTAAAAAAGCTGAAGAAATACAAGTCTATGCTGACAGGAAGGATTCCAAACGTTTCTATGAAAGCCTGAAAGTTCTCTATGGCCCACAGACTTCCAGTTCCACCCCAATCCTCAGTGCATACTGGACAACACTCCTCACAGACAGGACCACAATCCTAGAAAGATGGGCTGAACACTTTGATGCTGTCTTGAACTGGCCTTCTTCCATAAATGACGACGCCATTCAACGTCTACCACAAGTCCAAATTAATCAGAAAATGGACATGCCACCCAATCTCCAGGAAACTGAAGGCTATCAGCCAGCTGTCCAGTGGAAAAGCACCGGGGATTGATGCTGTACCAGCAGAGGTGTACAAGCTAGGGAGCCCTGTCCTAACTCAGAAACTGGTTGACATCTTCCAAGACATGTGGAAACAAGGTGCTATGCCCCAGGACTTCAAGGATGCTTCTATTGTGCACCTTTACAAGAGGAAGGGAAACCACCAATCCTGTGGCAATCACCGGGGAATATCGCTCCTATCTATAGCTGGATCCTTGCCCGTATACTCCTTAACCGACTCATCAAGCACCTGGAACAGGGACATCTTCCTGAGAGTCAGTGTGGCTTCCGGGCTGGAAGAGGAACAGTGGACATGATCTTTGCAGCTAGACATCTCCAGGAAAAGTGCCAGGAACAGAACTGTGACCTCTATACAACCTTTGTCGATCGTACAAAGGCTCTTGATACCGTGAGCAGACAGGGTCTCTGGAAGATCATGTCCAAGATCATGCCTCAAATCCCCGTTGAGACCTGGGAAACCCTTGCCACAGACGGCTCAGCTTGGAGCAATCTAACATTTGAAGGGGCAAAGGCAGCTGAACAACGCCGCAAAGCAGCTGCTGGTCATAAGAGAGCAGCACGGAAAGCACGAGCGGCCAGCTCATCTTCTCAGCTGCCCACAGGCCCAAAGTGCGACACATGTGTCAGACAGTTCCGTTAGGATTGGCCTCATCGGCCACCTCAGAAAACACCTCACCAACAAATAGATGAAGTCATGGTCATCATCCAACACGATGGATGAACATTGTGACATTCTATAACTGTATAAACAATCTATAACAGTACAATCAGTTTTTAACAGTATATAACATTCTGTAACAGTATAAACAATCCTCTAACTGTATATAACAGTATAAACAGTCTATAGCAGTACAATGAGTATATAAAACAGACAATAACAGTTTATAACAGTAAAAACAGTCTATAACAGTACAATCAGCCCATAACAGTCTATAACAGCATAAACGATGTAAAGTCTATGACAGGTATAACAGTTTATAACAGGTTATAACAGTAGAAACAGTGTCCAGCAGTAGTAAATGGGGGCAGCCATAGCCTAATGGTTAGAGAAGCAGCTTTGAAACCGAAAGGTCGCTGGTTCGATTCCTGCACCTTCCTTTCCTCCACCTTCATGGCTGAAGTGCCCTTGAGCAAGACACCTAACCTCCAACTGCTCTCCGGGTGCCCCAGAATGTGTGGCAGCCCACTGCTCCGAGTGTGTGTGCTCACTGTTTACGTGTGTGTGTGTGCTCACTTTGGATGCAGAGGCAATAATAATAAATAATTTTCCTCCGCTTGGAGCTTGTACCAGTCCGTTGTGGTGAAGAGGGAGCTGAGCCAGGAGGCAAAGCTCTCAATTTACCAGTTGATCTACGTTCCTACCCTCACCTATTACATTTAATTACAGCAGACAGGGTTATAGATACTGATTCTGAACACCATATCCAGACAGTTCACACACACACACACACACACACACGCACACGCACACGCACGCGCACACACACGCACGCGCACACATGTACCTAAAAGTTAATGCCGGAAGTGCTTTTGACACTTTTCGCATCGCTCAACGCGTATCAGCCAATAGGATTTCAGTCTCTCCGAATCCGCCAAATCGCATGTGAGTATTTTGTCGGGTGGGCGGGATAACGGATCTGTTGTGTTTCTGGAAGCTACCAGCTGGAAAAGGGGAAAAGCGGCTCAGAATTTGTTTCGTTTTCTCAGATCATTTCCTGTCCTATCGCTAAACTGACTGTCCATTCAGTAAAACAGGTAAAAGATTATATTTATTAAAGCGCGAACATGTTAAAAACAAACCCGAAGAGAGGTCAGTATTGTAGTGGAAGTCAGTGTGCGAATGTATTAGCACTGGAAGCTAACGAGCTCCTTCACCATTTAAAATGGCGGCTTGTTATTGTTATTAATATGTACAGTTCATTGTTCCCGTCAGGAAATAACGGAATATTTTCTACCGTATGAACCAAGTTCGGATAATAAAAGTGCTGTTGTGGTCGTCATGACGCTGAGTCATTAGCTACCTAGCTTGCTAGCTAACCTGGAAACCTGTGTCTCCATTCTGGAGAAGTGCACTACCTAGGGTAGAAAGTAAAGGCACTCTGCGCCCTATCTAGTGCACTTGTCTTTCAATATGGCGCTGTTTGGGATGCAGCCGGTATGAAGCTACTTCTGGTTATAACCGTGTAGTTTTAAAAATACACATTATTCTCTTTATTTTAATCATTTAGCTTTATTTTAAAGATCTCGTCTGATATGTGGTATCTTATTTATCCAGATTTATTGCACAATATGTTAGTAATTGGTCATATTTAAAAGGAAACAGTTTATTTAGCTAATGTGTCCTATCTAACCATGCTAGCTTTTTATGGTGTTTGGCCTTTCCAGTTATTTATTCCATTAAAAAACTTAATGTTTAGAATAAAATAAGGATAAGGACCACTATTTACTTTTTATATTTTTAAATATTTTGCCTTGATCTTATTCTAGCTAGCAGTTAGTAATCTGGATATAAACATGTTATGTAATCAGAGGTAACATTAGTACAAGAGTTTATAAATAGTTTATTAAAACTCTGATGTGTGTGTGTGTGTTTTTTTTTAACCCATTAAGTAAATAAATAAATAAATAAATAAAGAGGCACTGTTAAGGGAATAACACCCTTCGTGTCGTGCTGCTGTGGGGAAATAATCACCGCTGGAATGGTGCGATGAAGCTGAATCACTGTTACTGATCTGGAGTGGATTATTTTCGTATAACGCCACGTGTGGGAGTGTTTTATTCCTCTAATTACACACCTCTTATTATATTTTATCATTCAACGCTACTTTTATTCTGGTTACATTTACTTCTTGTTATTACTTACCTTATAGCAGCTATAAACAGCCTTTCCTTTAACCCCCCACCCCCTCCCTTCCTCGAGATGTTAATTAAGGGTGGCATGGTGCTGTAGTGGTTCGCGCGTTCGCCTCACAGCAAGATGGTCCTTGGCGAGGGCGTTTGCATGTTCTCCCTGTGCTTGCACGGGTTTCCTTCAGGTGCTCTGGTTTCCTCCCAAAGTACAAATCCATGCACATTAAGCTACTTGGCTGCTAATTGCCCCTAGATGTGAGTGTGAATGGTTGTTTGTATTGCCCTGCAATGGACTGGCGAGCTGTTCAGGTTGTACCCCGCCCTCGCCCAGAATTGGCTGAGATAGGCTCCAGCCTCTCCGTGAACCCAATAGGATTAATCGGCTCAGCCAATAAATGAATGCTCTTACTGTACAAACATATTTTATATCCAGAGCAGTAAACAACACCTGACCAATCAGAAGCCAGAATCACACGGCGCTGTAGTATGAAATCCGATATATTTTACACGTTTATTAAACAGCCATGGAAGGAGGCTGCTGTGTCAGTGCTTTGTCACAGTTCTCGGTAACGTACCCAGCAGCTTTATGAGAAATGTAACTGTAAGGCGTATGGTGTATGTCTGAACCTGATCCTCCCTGTGTTTGTGTACGCAGGTGATTCTCCACGCTGCAGCTCCATGTAGCCATGTTCAGCTTCGAGGGAGAATTCAAGCGGACGCCTAAAGTGTCCCTCGGAGGGGCAAGTAAAAAGGTGTGACTCCTTTTCCTCTGGCGTCATTTCCTCCAGTATTTGTGTTCCACGCTTGTATGAATTCACCAGTTTTTTATTTAATAGGAACAAAAAGCCTCACTTCTTCACCGGACTCAGGAGGAAAGACGCAAGCGAGAGGTTCGTGTCCCACAGCGTTTACACGTTTTTAACCTGCGCTGTGTGTCCATCACCTGTACGTGATTATGGTTTTTTCTTCCAGGATGAAAGGAAAAGACTGAAAAACGCAATAATCATCCAGTCTTACATACGAGGCTTCCAGGAGAGAAAACGACAGGTATGTGGAACGTGCTAGTGTTTAATCCTGTACTGAAGCGCTCAGGTTAACGTGCAGCATAGTACCCCCCTCCCCCCTACCCTTTCCCCCTGTCAAATTTCGGGTGATCACTGTAGTAAAATTGGAATGTAAATAAAAACAATTCAGAGGTCAGTTTAAGTTCCATGGGTGTAGGGCGGCAAATAAAATAAAGGGATTGGGATGGATGATGATGAAGCATGTTACCATGACAACACAGCTGAAAACGCCAGCTACATAGGATCAGGGCGGTTCTTGGCTGTGTTTTAGTATTCCGACAGGTGTAGAGGTGAACTGTTTATTCATACATTTTTCTATAATCGTGTGTGTGTGTGTGTGTGTAGCATGGTATTCAGCGAAGCAGTTTCGACCACTGTGTATGTGAGAGTCAGTGTTCCTCCGGATCCATGCTCCCGGACACCGCACCGCTCACGCTGCTCATCCGCCGCCTGCTCTTCTTCTACCGCCACAGCGAGGACACACACCGGCTGGTGACTACACACACACACACACACACACACACTCACACAGACCTGTAATAGACATCACTGGTGTAGATCTGACTGTTGCATTATTGCTGTTATGTTGAGGGTGGTGGCGGCTGAGTGGTTAAGGCGCTGGGTTACTGATCAGAAGGTCAGGGGTTCGAGTCCCAGTACCACCGCGCTGCCACTGTTGGGCCCTTGAGCAAGGCCCTTAACCCTCAGTTGCTCTGTTGTATAAAAATAATAAATGTAAGTTGCTCTGGATAAGGGCGTCAGCCATAAATGTAAATCTTGGCACCCCATGAGTGTACCTTATCGTACAGCGCTGTTATAAATAATTTTACGATAGTAATGGTTCAGTGTGAGTAACGCGCCGCGCCCTTGGGTTTGCTGTTGTAGATCTGGCTGTGTCAGAGAGTAGTGAAGCACCACGCTCAGTTCGTCAAGCTGCTGGCTGGACCTGAGAGGGGCACGTGCATGTTCCAGATTAAGAGGCTTCTCGGACACTGCTGCAGGTGCCAAAACTTTTACACACCTCTGCACCTAGGATGATGTTCTGTGTTCAGTCATGAGAGTAACGCGTGTGTGTGTGTGTGTGTGTGTGTGTGTGTGTGTGTGTGTGTGTCAGGCTCCTGCAGCTGTGCGAGGACGACGGTGTAAACGTGGCGGTCCCCATGCGCATGCTGGAGGTGTTCTCCTCGGAGAAGATCTACCTGCCCCCTCTACAGGACGCTAGCGCCGCCGCGGCGCTCACAGAGCAGGTTTTGCACTATATGGTTCAGAAAGGTACTGCGCCCTGTGGCTCCGCCCCCTTTCTCAACGTCTTCCGCCGTACACGTGATGTGAGGTTTCATCACCTCTTTTTTCTCCCCAGGATACTACAGGATGCTGTACGTGCTGGCTAATCACAAGCTCCCGTCCAGTCTGGATTACCGCGAGGCCCCCTCCCTTCCTCTGGCACACACACTGCTGGAACACACACTCAAACCGCTGCACTTTACATACTCGTCCTGTCCTGCAGGTGCCAGGTACAGATACACACACACACACACACACACACACACACACACACACACACACCATCCACTGTGGCACAGGGATTTAGAGTGTGTGTGTGTGTGTGTGTGTGTGTGTGTGTGTATGTAAATAAACACTGTAAGAGATATTATGAATGGAAGAGAAATACGGAGTTATTTCTCTTTCTCTCTTTGTTCTCTACCTTTCTTTTTATCTCCTTCACTCTCTTTTTCTGCTCCCTCTTTCTCTCTACTCTCCACATTTCTTTTTATTTCTCTGCTCTTTCTCTTTATCTCTCTTTCTCTCTGCTTTGTCTTTTTTCCCTCTTTCATCCCTTTCTCTCTCTACTATGTACATTTCTCTCTAATGAGATCTGTGCTTTCTCTCTCTTTCTCTCCATGTTTGTTTCACTTTCATTTAACCTTCTAGTGTGTTTCTATCTCTTTCTTTTTCTCGCTCTTTCTCTTCCCCTCTTTCTGCCTGTTTTATGTGTCTCTGTCTATCTAATATTCTATATAATAAATATATAGAAATAAATTGATTTAAACACAATACAAATAATTCTCTCTCTCTCACACTCTCTCACTCTCTTTCTCTCTCACTCTCTTTCACTGTCTCACTTGCTTTTTCTCTCTCTCTCTCTCGCTCTCTCTCTCTCTCTCTCTCTCTCTCTCTCACTCTTTCACACTCTCTCCTTCTCTCTCTCAGGCAGTCAGTGTTCTCGGCCTTTACAGAAGACTTCATCTCTCCTCTGTTCACCGAGCAGATGTTTCACTTCTTCGTGCCGGCGCTGGCGGACCCCAGACTCCGCTTCCCGTTTCATGAATTCCTCTTCTCCCTGCAGAGCACCGTCTCCTCGTCCGACCGCGTCCAGTGTCACGCCCCGTCGCTCTTCTACTTCATCCTGTTGCTCGGGGAAACGGGCCTCGGTGGGACAGAGTGTGTGTCTTAAAACATGAAGGCCTGCTTTTACATCTCCATACTAACTGTGTGTGTGTGTGTGTTAGGCTCTTTGTCTGAGGAAGGACTGCTGTTGTATTTGAGTGCGCTGCAGTCTCTGCTCCCTCTGCTTCCCGTTAGCGAGAGTCACACCAGACCAGACGTTAACAGCGACTCGGAGGACGAGGAGGACACCTCGACACACCCTCCTTCGCTACAGGCACACACACACACACACACACACACACACACACACACACACACACACCCACACCTAAACATTAATGCTGTTTCTGTTCTCGTATCAGTCTTGTGATGATTTTCTGTGTGTGTGTAGGATGAGAACAGGATGTCGGTGCAGTTGATCACACAGCTGTGTGTACAGAAGTTGGACTCGAAGCAGCAGACGAACGCTCTGCTCTCTCTGGTGTGGAGAGACTCGGCCAGCGAGGAGGTGTTCACCATGATGGCGTCCATCTGCCACACCCTCATGGTGCAGCACCGCATGATGGTGCCCAGAGTCAGGTCAGCATACACACACACACACACACACACACACACACACACACACACACACACACACACACACACACGCTGAAATATTTACATCAGCGTATGATCTCACCCGTGTCCTGAGCACCCTTAGTCTTCTATTTCCTCCTCCTGCTCCTCTTCCTGGTGTTTTCTCCTCTTCCCTGCAGTAAATCATGCTCTGAGCACGTTGGCATTATGGGATATCTGTAGGAAATAATTAGCTCTTTTGCACAGATTCATTTCAGAGCCAGCATTACAGCAGTCGAAGGAGAGCACGGCGCTGATTTAAGAGCGCTAACGAGCGTGTTTTTTTTTTATTTTTTTATTTTAGTTATCAATTTATTCGAAAGTTAGCTTAAGATGACGCACCTCCGCTACAGGCTATTATATATTTTTTTGTCTGGTGGGACTCAGATTGCACACACTATCGTCTCGCGGTGTGGGTTAGAGAGGTTTTTGTGAAACAGGATGGAAGGGGTTCGAGTCCTCTACTGAGTGGAGGATGTTGTATTTCTGTCTTGTGTTTTGTATTTAAATAATTCTTTACTAACAGGAGGGCAGCGCGGTCACTACTCATTCATCAAGGTCATCTTCACTCCCCCATCATCACCGTGTGTGTGTGTGTGTGTGTGTGTGTGTACCAGTACTTCATTTGGTAATTGAAGTGGACTTTTTGTCCTCTCAGGCAGTAAATCAGCTCTTTAGGGCTTTTTGTCTCATTTCAATCGCACACTCGTGTTCCATAAAGAGCCGAAGCTCCGCCCCCTCCTGAAGGACCAGCTGGGATCGTAAACACGACATTCCTTTTATTTATCTCTGTCTGATATTTTAGTGTTGAAGTTATTGAGATGATCTGAGGAAACTATTTGGTTTTATTTATACTGTTGGATATCTTTGATGTTTAGTTTATGAAGTTTATTTATAGAACTGAATGTTTTACAGCACGGCGTGCATAATTCTCACATCTCATCCTCTTTCATATGAGACGTGAACAGATATATTATTAATAAACCCAAAATAATACCTAATACGCTTCCATAGGAACAGCTCACAGTACACAAGGAATACACTAATATTATAGTAATATATTAATTATACACAATAACAAAAAATAAACAATTATATTATAAATAATTAATAATAATGTAATAATAATAGATTTATAAAAAGGCATTGTTTAACATAAATAAATAAATGAATAAATACAAAAAAAAACCCCTAATAATAAGAACAAAAAGAATAAACAAATCTAAGAATGATAATAACCAGATTCATATTTAAAAAGACATTGTTTAAAATTCATTCATTCATTCATCTTCTTCCGCTTGTTCCGGGGTCGGGTCGCGGGGGCAGCAGCCTAAGCAGTGAGGTCC
>JBCNYH010000010.1:23741401-23759381 GCA_039654325.1 Tandanus tandanus
GGAAACCGGAGTACCCGGAGGAAACCCACGCAAGCACAGGGAGAACATGCAAACTCCACACAGAAACGCCCGAGCTGATTTTTTTTGTTCTTAACAATAAAATTATCACTGTTTATCCATTCGAAGTCCATAAGTTGCATTAAAATGGATAAATAGAACGTATAGAACAGTTGTTTAAGATTTACTTTAGTGTTTTGATGAAACATGTACCCTCAGTGTAAACTCCAGTACAAGTGTGGATATTTGGACAAGGGATCTGTATGTGTGGTCTTAAAAAAAAAAAATTAAATATGAAGGAGATGAATGTTCATATTAAAAGAATTCCACATTCTGTTAAATATAACATAAAGCAATGTTTATGATGTTAATATTACTGTTCATAATGGAAGGGGTAAGGTTAATAATATAATAGCAAATAGCTAGCAACAGACAAGAAAAACACATCAACAGTTTACTGTCTCATCATTCATTCTTTTTCTGAAGCGCTTAATCCTAATTAGGGTCAAGGGGAGGCTGGCGCCCATCTCAGCCGGCTCTGGGCGAGGGCAGAGTACACCCTGGACAGCTCGTCAGGCCATCGCAGGGCAAGTTTACTGTCTAATCAGATGTAATTAGCAGGGTTAGATCGCCCTCTTGTGGTGACTTTTGGTATAGAAACTCACTAAACTATTAAACTATTAAACATAAAGCAGGTAGTGACAGATTGTAAACCACAAAACAATATTTAAAACACATCTAAACCCAAGGAGAGATAATTATTGGTAAAGAACACTTCACACGTTCCAAGCAGCGACAGTCAAGGGCTTCACGGTCTGTTTCTGTTGGCGGCAGGCTATCCGAACCCAAAGATTCTAGGCACCTTTTGCTCCTTTCCCCGTCTGCCTGCTACCCTGAGCAGTGGTTCCAGAGCCACTGGGGACTGAGGGCCGTTGTTTTCGTGTGTCTCTCAGAAAATAATTTAATCATTTAAGTAAGTTGTAATATTTGGAGACATTAATTCAGCATTTATTTTTCTTCAACAGAAAAGGCCAGTGTGGCTGATGATACTGTATACGCAGAGGTGAAGCAGAACATGGAGGTAAGATTCATGACATTTACAGTAGAAATCTTATAAAATTTGTCGTCAAATCAGTTTGTTAGAGTTCCACTATCCATGTACAAAAATCCCACGTCACAGAATCTGTTTTGGCCAGAAGGGTCCGTCCATCACATTTTTAATGATCTCATTCTACTTGGCCCAGTTATGACAAGCTATCCATCCATCCATCCATTTGATGAGCAGATTAATCCTACTAAGGTCACGGGGAAGCTTGAGCCTATCTCAGCCAACTCTGGGCAAAGGTAGGGTACACCTTGAACAGCTCGCCAGACTATCGCAGGGCCAACACACTCACAACCATTCACACTCACACTCACACCAAGGGGCAAATTGAATTTCTGACAACCGATTAGCCTAAGGTGCATGTCTTTGGACTGTGGGAGGAAACCAGAGTACCCGCAGGAAACCTGTATAAACTCCACACAGAAACACCTTTGCCGAGGCCAGGACTAGTGGACCTGGTGTGGTAGAGATTAGCACGTCCACCTCACAACAAGAAGGTCCTGGGCTCAGCAAGGAGTGTTTCTGTGTGGAGTTTGTTTCCTCCGGGTACTATGTATGTTCTCTCTGTGCTCACGTGGGTTTCCTCCGGGTACTCCAGTTTCATCCCACAGTCCAAAGACATGCACATTAGGCTGATTCGCTGTTCAAAATTGCCCCTAGGTGTAAGCGTGAGTGGTTGTGTGTATTGCCCTCAGATAGTCCGGTAAGCTGATCAGGGTTTAACCCGCCTTTGAGATGAAATGACTTAACTATTAAAACTGGTAACTGGGTAAAGGACTGCAGCGGTAAGGATTGGAAGTCTTGGTAATAATACCTCTGGGGTCAGGATGGTGTGTACTGATTTATAGTACTTTTAATAATTTGGGCAGAGGGTGCATTGGCAAGGTGTGTGACTATCAACTTGGAGATCGCAGGTTCGAATCCAGGTTGATATCGCAGCCATGCGCGACTGAGGGTTCATGGGAGCTAATTGGCCATCCTCACCGCGATCACCAGTTATTCAGAGGTGTCTGTGAGCTCATTCACACGAAGGGGCAGATAGCACTTTCCCATCAAGTGTTTTAGGCCACCCACAAATGCGCATGCGCAGCAATTCATAAAAGGTGCGGGTGGCCGCATCGTGTGACAGGGAGGAGGCACCCCTCCCTCACTGGTGGTGGTCATATGTGACCCACGGTCATGATGTCACTGCGGTTCAGAAGGGTCAAACTACTCCTGAACATGTGCATGAGACAGTAAGTGCTACACAGTGAGCAGTCTGCTCCGGTCCTTGGCCTTTCTACAAAACAACACCAAATAAAAAAACAGATACAGGGAGAGTTCACTCTGCGATGCTGGTTAAGTTCTTTTCTAGAAATATCTTAGCTAGATTTTCATGAAAAAGGGTTGTTGGCAGATAAGCTACATTACTTGGAAATCATCGAGTGCCATTACGTTCAAATGCAGCGGCTTTGTTTTGTTTTGTTTTTTTTCTCCCCAAATTCAGTTGTAGCCAATCCCTACACATCAAGTTTTGCCTCCATCTCACACACAACCACCACCAACCAGAGAAGGGTGCAAGCAAGCACATGACCCCTCCGTGACATGTGATGCTCCCACCTGCATCTTTATGAACTGCTGCACATGCACATTCGGGGGCACCCTCACACACTCAGAGGAAAGGTGCTATCCGCCCCTCTGTATAAATGAATTCACAGACACCCATGACTGGATGCTTTCACTGGAAATGACAGGAAGGCTCCCAAGTGGTGCATTGACAAGATGCATGACATTCGACCTGAAGATCTCAGGTTCGAATCCAGGTTGATGCTGCCGCCATCGGCGACCGGGACTCCATGGGAGCTAATAGTCGGAGCTCTCATAGGAGGGAGGGATGGCATACTTACAGCGAACACCAGCTAGTAGCATTGATACATGTAGTGAGCTCCATTAAAATACGGTGTATTTATGTGCTCTATTTGTTCTGCAGTGAACCAGGTATGCAGATGAAGCCACGGCTATCAAATGTATCAGATGGAAAAAATTGTGACGTCTGTTTTTCCTGAAACACTTGCGCCATCTGAACGCTATGTTCTGAACTTTTCCGATAAGATTCTGCTACACTGGTGTTTCAAACGTGGAGGTGGTGAGAATTCACCCACTTCATTTACTGACTGAAGAAGCTATAGGTACCAAAACCGCAGTCTGTTTGGGGTTCGATCCAAGAGAAACGCTTCTATGATTAATTTTCATCACTGGACGTGTTCACACCAGGCATGCAGTACCTGTACGAGATTTCAAATCCAGATTTCAGTGTTAAGCACGGCCTGTTCCGAGTCCTTGAGTCGTATGAAGTATGATACAGAGAATTATTCAGATTGAAGGGGTTTTATCAGCCAAAGCTGGAGGCTGAGGTGGATAACCCCCTCCGAGACATGAATAATTCTCCATGTCATACAAAAGCAAAATTCTATAATGGTTTTCTTACTCATTTGTTGTTACTAATGGATTTTAATTTAGCTTGCGGAAGAATACCAAGAATTATTTGATGGCTTTCCACCAATCAGAAACAAGAATAAACTATGACCGAATAATACTTACAAATAATATATATATATATATATATATATATATATAAAATACATAATATTTGGAAGATGATCCGGATTAAATTCAGGATCCAGTAATTTTTTAAGTATTCTTTAAACTTTTTTTAATGTGATATTACAGCAGGCTCAGCAGTTGTGCAGTGAACTTTTATTTTTATTTTTTTCAGCTTGGAGGAGGTTTGCACTCTCCAAGTACTTCTAGCTTGGCAATTGCAGTACATGTATTTACTTTAGCTGCTAAAATTTTGTACACATTTTAAGACTTGTTATTGATCAAATACACTGATATATGGACCAAACAGTCACGCTGCAGTGTGCTCCTGTCTTCAGTTTTTCATTATTATTACATCATCTGGTTTGCATATTAGGGATCTAAGATTTAAGACAGTACATTTATTATGCCGCCATCTTGGTGAGACCACTTTACTGTTGAAAGTTGGGACTCAAATTGCATGAAGAGATGGGAAAATGGAAATAATTACATCTAAGATGTACATTTCATTAAAAAAAAAAAAGTCAGATATGCGGAGGGTTTTTTTTAATTAAAAAAATAAGTATCAGTGAAACTGTTTGTAGCGTTATGTGAATTTGAGGTATTCTTACCTTCTGCAGTAAAATCTTCAGGGCTTGCGAGCTGTGTCGGCTTTCAACGGCTCTTTTTTGAGATCTTAATGCAAGGTGGTCTCACCAAGATGGCTCCCACCCGGCTTCGAAATTTAAACACTAATGTGATAGCTAGTCTTTTTTTTTTTTTTTGGCGATCAGTTATTGAAACAGGCAGACGTTGTGGCTACTGCTTGGTTGAAGTGAAAGCCTGCACCCACACCGACCCTCTATGGATTTTAAGCAACACTGGCACACAGTAGGCCATTACAGACTGTGCATTTGTTTCCTCATGTAATGATCTGATCATGTGGCAGCAGGGCAAAGCCTACAATTATGAAAATTGGGATTCATTTCTTTCCGTAAGTTTTTATTGGAAAATGAGCTTTATAATAGCTGCTGCTGCATGTTAAAGTGGATACACCAGCATAACCACCCAAATGAATCAAAATGGAGCTATAGAGTGCATTTAACATCACAATCTCTAACAGAGAACCCGACCCCACCCCCCTCCCAACAAGCGTACACTTAAAACCAACTTCATACACACTCGGTTTATTTCAGTTTGTGTACATAAAAGAAACATTTATCAGCATCACATTTCATAAATCAGTTTCACACCGCTTGCAGGTTGCGTGAGTCACTCGTACATCAATGCAAAGTTGATCCATGAAATTCAGGATTTCTTCTGATTGTATATAAAAGTTTTATAAAGGATGCTCTAGATTTCTGACAGTCCAGATTCCTGTGGACCTCTGTTTCACATCACAGCATCATCCTCACATTAATACATTAATCCAACCCCCCCCCCAAAAAAGTTCACAAAAACAGGCACGACTCTTTCAGTGCGATAAAAGCTATTCTATTAAAATCTCTGAATTAAAAAAAACCAGTTAAAATATAAAAACAATGTGAACACACGGATATAAAGACAGAGCGGTGAGAAAAATAAAAACAAACGAAACACAAATCACCGGCCTTATTACTCATACACGAATGGACAGAGGCCATTAGGCAACTGTGACTAGCCCCGCCCATCTAAGCTGCTGGTGCATGTCGGACATGTTGATTTACTGACATCATTTCCTGGGAAAAAATAAAAAGTCAGATATGCAGAGGGGTGGGGTGGGGTGGGGTGGGGGGAAAGCATAGAGCTCGAGGTGTTTTACAGCCGAACAGCCATCTTGAATTAAACCTCAACATTTCCAGAACGTCCACAAGGGGGCCTCAGTGTCCAAACAGCCTTCCATGCGCAGACAGAAATTCTCACTACAATTACTCTATTTCCTAACATCGGACCTTTAATGGCTACAAAAGGCCCCGGTAAGTGAAATCCACCAGTTTATTAAGATCCAGGAAAGACTGCAGAAACGAGAAGAGAAAAGGAGTCATCTCTTTAGCTGAAGACCTCACAGGATTTACACACACAGGGCCCGGGGGAACCTGAGAGAGAGAGAGAGACACAGAGAGAGAGATTGAGATTCATTCTTCCAGTGTTGGAATTACAAATTTGCACAAGTGCTAACCTAAGCAAGTCATGTGACCTCACCTGTCCTCATTGATGCCATCCACTTCCTCCTCATCGTCGTCATCCAGCTCCATGTCCAGCTCGTTGTCAAGCCCACTGCAACCGTAGCTACTTAGGACACTGGACAGGGAAGAAATGTTTGATAAAAGATAAAAAATAAATAAATAAATATTTACTGCCCAGTGAGTCAAAATTACTTTGTGTTTGTGTGTGTGTGTGTGCGCGCGCGCGCGCTAACCTGACAGAGCGGCATGTGAAGAAAACAATGCGTTTGAGCTTCTTGTTGTAGAAGAAATAGTTGAAGGACCAGAGGTTGCCCTCCTCACCAAAAGGATCCGAATCTAGATCCGGGTTATAGCTTTAAAAGAAATTAACAATAAGAACAAAATTCCTCATCTATTACAGAAAGATTAAACCTCCCCACGACACAAAGTACAAAAATACATGTAGATTAAGGCACCGTTTAAAGTCGGACCTACTGATAGATATCTCTACTGATAGGTGACCGAGGCTGGTGCTGTAAGAGTAGCGCAGCTCCTTTAAGAGCTGAATCAACTTCAGCCCTGGAGAAAATAAATAAAGAAATAAATCTCCTGTTTCCCGACTACGGTCTGGAGTGAAAGCAGGAAAGGTTGACACTGAGTTTTCTTCTCATCGTTGATATCCGCCTTCATTCGTACCACCTTGTGTGGTTAGTTTAATTATCCGTGTAACGAGTTCATGTTCCGTGCTCCCATTCATACTGGTGTTTTGCTTGGCGAAGATTTGTCTGCCTACCCGAGTTAGATTTTTTATTATTTTTCTGTGCGAGTCTAAGTGGTGGTGTATGAGCTTTTTGTTGTTCAGTTTCTTAATAAATCAGCCTTTATTTGTGTTACATTTTATAAACGTAGATATTAAAAGAGGCAAGCTCACCTTTACCAGGAAAACACACACACACACACACACACACACACACACACACACCTGTAAATGTCACAGCTCTGCAGATTAATCTCCTGGTCGATGGCGTTCCACAGCTCTGGACCAAGAGTGTTAAACTCCTCTCCTACAGAAGAGTACAGGCTGCTGTTCACAGCATTGGCCACCTAAATTAAAAAACACAAACAAACACACAGATTAAAAAAAACAGGCACAAAAATTCTAACGTAGAACCGACAGCAGGAACTACTGAGCCCCATCAACACAACCCCACCTGTTTTAAGGAAGCATCATTCATAAAGTGATTGAATTAAACTAAAAACAAACAATAACATTAGAATGAGTTCGTCACTATAAACCTGAGATTTGCAGCCGTGTTAGCATCAGCGCTAGAGTCATGAAAATAAATTAACACCCACTAACCATTCAGAACCCACAATTCAACCAGTGCAGTAGAACACACCATGTCTGCATGCCTCCTCCATCTTACCATAAAATACCACCCCCCCATCCACTTTTCCCCCACAACAAACTCGCTCAACACTGAATAATTACACGAATGAAATGTCAGAATTTCCCTAAACACGGACATTCAACATCGAAGAGCTAGAAAATGATCTGTTGCGCAGGTCATTAACTAGCAGATCGTCGTCCAGACACACACCCAGTCCAGTATTTCAGCAGCTCAGGTCAAGCGCTCAATCACACACTTCCTGTTTTAGACAATTTCCTGCATTTATGTCAATTACTCAAAGGCTTGAAAGTGGAAGAGGTTCCAGCCTTACATACGTTCCTCAACAATGCATCTAAAAACTGATTTAAAAATATTAAGATCTCTATGAAGCGCCTGGGTAAAACTGCCCTACCTGGCAACCCATCATGTGGGTTTACTGTTCTACACGGCGTCAGATCTACTCGACTCACCCAGTTGAAGCTCGGCTCGCGGCTGAACTCGTGAGCTCGGGCGGCGCTGAAGTCATAGTCGGGACGGAAGGATTCGTTCAGCGTGGTGATGAGGTAGAACAGAGTCTTCCTGCAACACTTATCGCTCAGAGGGTTCTCCGCTTCATCACCACTCTTCCCCAACCTGAGAAAGAGAGCAAGAGAACAAGCGAGAGACCATGACAGTAAGATTTTATGAGGAAACGCGTCATCGACCTGCAGAGTTCTCATACCGAGATAAAGTGGTCAACAGGGACGTAAAAACACATGATGTACATGTGCGTGGTTAACCCACTTTATGATGCAACATCCGGGCTGTACGGCGCGGACTCTTGTTTCAGTTGTTCATATCTCTTACTTTTAAAGCCCTGTCCGCTCACACTGTGTGAAGATCATCAGAACATTCACGGTCACAAGGTACGTGGAACACCAGCCCTACTCACTGCACTGTCTGCTGGGAATTTAAAATCAGTCTGGAAAGCCCCGAGCTGGGCCATGCTACGTGCACCTCACCCAGCAGTCACGTACTGCTTCTCACACCCTGCCCGGGTGAGAACACCCGCACCGTCATGTCAGTCACGGCAGGATAATAATTCAACAAACTTTGGGGTTTGTTTTCTTATAGTAAAATCTAAAGTAAAACACCTCAGTAGTATTCGAACCCTGTCTGGATAACACCAAAAAGAAAGAAAAAGAGAAGAAAAAAGATATTCAAGCTAGCATAGCATGAGTCATGGTCGTCTAGCCTCAGCGTGAAGGAGCGCATCTTAAAGAGGGTTCTACGGAGTACCCTTCCACACAGAGCGGAGGCTTATCCAAGCCCACGGAAGATCTGTGTAAGATACAGAGGGGTGACATGTAGATTCTGATATTTACTGATCCAAGTGAGTGAAGGTAGAATTGATTGTAAGAGGCCTCCTGGGAGACGAAGAGTTGGAATGATAGACGGAAGGATGGACAGACAGACCCCCACGCAGACAGAAAGCAAAATACTCTGACAACCAGAGTTACTGTTCAGTCCCACCAGGCTTTTGTGTGACTGTCGGGGTCTAAAATGAAAAACGTTTCGATGATTTTAAGCTTTTGTTGTAATGAAACTGTGGGATTAAGTGAAAGTTGCTGAAATAGTTGCGCACGTCCTCATCTCGAGGTCTTGAAACATAAAGAAAGAAGAAGTGATGCACGCTGAACGCAGGTCCATTTTTGGGGGGTGGGGGCGGGGTATAATTGGTGAAATTTGCGGTAAAGGGTAACATGGCCAACGGGTAACGACGATTTTCTGCACTATAAACACGGTATTGTGTTCACGTTGCAAGTTTTTTGAATTGCGGTAAGAAACTCGTAACGTGTTCCTGAGCCTGAAGTTGCACCGAAAAACATTGCTGGTAACATTTTGGGTCATGCAACACCCGCTTAATACAATAACTGGCTAACATTAGCAGAGAATTTGTAGCAACCGATTAAAATTCCAAGGTTGCACAGACTGCATGATTGGTTAAATTTGTGTGAATTGGTCCAAGTGTGACATCACAAATTCCCCAAAGTGTTTAACTCCCTGTGCACAACATCACATTTTATATCAGTTACGCTGTATAACCTCAACAAAACACATTTTCAATCCCGCCCCTACAATCAGCCAGTTTCCAACCAGCCTCTACAGACACCAAGAGAAAACTCAGCTTGTGCTGTTTTTAGAGAAGCTGATCTATCAGAGCGAGTGCTGATTAATGAATCCTGCAGCCTGGCGTGGCAGCACTCTCGGGCCTGGTGTGTAAATGCTACTATATAAAAACGTGGCGTGTTGGTACTTACAGGTTAGGACTCTGGGCACTGCTGGTCTGCGGGGGTGAAAGAGCCTCCAGGACATGTGGCTCCCCCTCTTGGCAGAACTGCTTAAACATGTGCTTGTCATCACCAGCCATCTTGCACGAGTAGCTCTCGATCCTAGAAAAGAAAAAGGAAGAATGATTAAAAAAATCACCGTCACTTGTGGAGCGGATTGCTCACGGTGACAGGCGTCAGGGTGAGGGAGGGGCATCGCGCATCACTACGGTGGCTCCAAAACCAAACCTTATATTTATAGGTTTGAACTCAAAGTGGTGAGACGTTTCTTTTCCTCTTTAGTCCTGCAGGTGGCGATATTCACACACAGGCAGCGCAGAACCCCGTTCAGTTCAGCCGTGCAGCTCTTTTAGAGGAAGGTCCGCTTCCTTTCACACGAGTCGAGGTTTTGAAATAGCAGCAGAAGTTTCAAAATACTAAACAGAACCGCGATAAAAATGGCTCCTGGGTCTCGCGGTATCGCACCGAGTGTTCCCTGCTGACTCGCATCACAAGCAGCAGCCAAAAAACCAATTCTAATGACGCTCTCGTTTCCTGCACCGACGCTTCTGACCCCTGCGGCCGCCTGCAATTCTGACTGGGCTAATAAAATACATCACGCAAGAAAATTCCACTGCACATTTAACTCAGTCCGAGCCCGTCGCGTTGCCTCTCAGCACTAATGCAAAGTCCCCGAGTTAATGGAAATCAGCCTGGTGTCAGCGCTTTGAATACCAGCTGCTCTCAGGTATGTACTGTTCCAGAAATACTGTGCACCAGCCCGAAGGAATATCGCCGAGTTTAGACTCAACTCACACATCGTCTCTATAGTAACACCTCATTCATTCACAGAGACTCGGATAGCACATACCTCACATAACCCAAGAATAAACTATAAACATGGAAACAAATGATAGATTAGCTGCAGAGCTGGGCGATATGCACTACAGTGGTGTAAAGGTTCGCACATCCGCCTCACCGCAAGCAGGTCTTTGGTTCGAGTCCCAGGCCTGGCAAGGATGTTTGTATGGCGTTTACATGTTCTCCCTTTGCTTGCATGGGTTTCCTCTGGGTACTCTGGTTTCCTCACAGTCCATGCACATTAGGCTAATCGGCGGATTCCAGATTGCCCCTAGGTGAGAGTGCGTGTTGCCGTGATAAGTAGCCCTCCTTTGCCCAGAGTTGGCTGAGATAGGATCCAGACTCCCTGCGACCCCAGTAGGGGATGAATGAGGACAAGGAGGACGGATGAATGAGGACAAACTGCACGTCAACTTCTAGACGGAATAAAGCGGTAAGCGTTTGGTTTGATCTTTGAAGGAAGTGGAATAAAAGGAAGCAAATCGATCAGTCAATTCAGAGCAATCTGGGAAACAGTAGATGGTACCAGGGGGTCAATAAGCTCTCAGACTGGATGTTGTTTCAGGAGGCTCGGTGTTTATACGAAGGTTTATTTGAAGCTTGGATGAAATGTCACTCAGACAGACCGGGGCTGTGCTCAGAGTGTGTGTGTGCGCGCTGTAGGGTTATGTAAGAGGAGAGGTTGCACCAGGTCCACACACACACAACGCAGATCATATTTATAGGTGAAGGGCAAAAGTTCTGCAGGTTTATGGGGGTCATGTGGCGGAGAACATTCTGGAATAAAGTCTGTATCCACCCACAGTGCACAGAAATAAAGTTTGGCTCGTTTCCATGTGGACGCTGCAGTATTAACACTTCAGGGTTTCTCGCTTTATCTTGACACGCCGTATCCGTGAAACGCACCAACGCCAGAGTCAGAAACTCCGATGGGAATTTCAACCTGTACCTGACAGAAAGAACCGGTTTATTCCAAAAAACACCACGGCAGACACTGAGGTCAGTCAGACAGGGTCAGGACGTTTTCTCTGCAGGATGTCTGTGGCTCCATCGTCTGCTTGCAGTTTAAATCCAAAGTTGAAAACAGCAACCGGGTCGGCCTTCCACCGACTTCCTCCAGACCAGGAAGGTTCATAAAGCTCCACGAATCTTCATTTTCATCTTTAACTGTAGAGAAGCACCCAGAGCGCAAACCTCTGCCAAGCCAAAATACACACACCTGTTCAAAACACCCCTGCTGGGTCTGCTGTAATGCCACACTTCCAAAAAAACGTCCCGACTCACAATGTTAAAGAAGCCTTAAAAAAATTCCTGGATCTCCGAAATCTTAGCGGGGCCACACTACACTCCTCCACAAAAAAAAAAATTAAAAATAAAGCTCTTAAAGTTGGATGTCTGAATGGTACCATGACCGGTCAAACTACTCCTGTGACATCATCAGGGTTAAGAGCCAGGGAGCGCCGCTCAAAACCCTAATTTGTCGTTTCCTCGTTTTTAAACTCGCCTGCCATCCCAGTTCTCTGACCCGGGCATCAAGGAGCAAGGACTGAGGATACACAAGAGCAGCCTCCCCGGAAGAGCTGCACGTCAGCATGCAAACAACACGCCCCTTATATGACGTCGGACGCTTTGATGCAGCAGATCAGCAGCAGCCGCCACTCCGTGTGATGCTTCAGAGGAAACATCTTGTTTCTCTTAAAAACACGCTTCCTTGATTCCACGCTCCTGACATCACTTCGTTTCTCCACATATTTCCTCAGTGGGAGGGACTAGGACGTAAAGACGACGCACGAGTGAAGGAAATGAGGACGTGATTTAAAGGGGTTTGAGGAAACACCCAGAAAGACAGAGAGACACTGCCTGGGACGTCCCACGATTAATTCGCTTAAGTACGCACGCTGCAGTAGTTTGCGCAGGAGCGCACTAGCGCCCCCTAATTCTGCCGCATCTGTACATTTCAAACAATCTCCACTGAGGTCATGTGGTTTTTTTCTCAGAACAGTATTTTTTTTAGTATAATATAAATTGAGACGAATTTCGTTATCGTGAAAATATCACAAGGTCATTTCCAGGGTGCGTCGCCCCGCCCTAAATCAAACCGAGGACAACACACACACACACAAGCGCCTTGCAGGGGGTGATAAATATAATCTAAATATGAAACTGATCCAGGTGTAAAGGTAAAGACGACACTGTTAAACGTGAAGCTCAATCTAAACCTGATACTGAAATCTGTCTGTGTGAAAAATCCGAAAGCGATCGATTCCATTTTAACCATTTGATGAGTGACTATGTTAAAAACTGAGTCGTAGGAGGATGATGATGTCACCAAGGCCCAGGTTCACAGGAGGAGGACGGCTCTACTTTATTACTGGCTTCCCACTGCACAGGAAATGATTTAAATCTAAACCTTTAACACCTCCGACACAACGACCCTGTGAATAAACGGCCTTAATAAACTTGGGCTTCGATGACATCATCAGTGAGCCTCAGTTTTCTAATAACGGTCCATAAATCCGCTCTCGGCCTCGAGTTCTGCACACAGGAAGATCTTAACCTGGAGATTTGAGCAGAATTTAACTTTAAACAAGTTCCGTCGTGTCCTTTCGCTCGTCCTGTTCGCCAACAGCAGCTTTAAGCCTGTGAGGGAGTCAGGAGTGAAAGTGCTCGCTGGTTTTCTCTCAGTGCAGGGAAACATTTCAGTTTCCATCTGTTGTGGTCTCTCTCTCACACTCACACACACACACACACACACACACAGGACAGAGACAAGCTTGGACTAAAACCTGTGAAGTATTACATGTCAATCTACAGCACTAACACCTCCGACATCCAAACCCTGACGTCCTCCCGTCTTTAATATTTAACCCTCGCATGACTCACCGTATCTGATAACCGTCTTGTGCAGCCGCGGCCCGTCATAACCCTGAAGTGCACCAATAAAAGTCCACAATGCTTTTATGCAGGCACATATTCCAGGGCTGTGTGTGTGTGTGTGTGTTTATTTTTTTTTAAAGCAGGTTTGTATCAGTTTGCACAATTTGTTTACTGCCCTGCGCATCATGAGGCAGCATTAGACTCTCGCAGAGCAATAATTCAGGAAGGTCACGCTACAGGACTTGGCAGGGCTTATGGAACAAAGCCGCGCGCGTGTGTGTGTGTGTGTGGGAGAGAGAGAGAAAGCGCACGCGAGAGAGAGAGAGGGGTAACTGAAGGATACGGCATAGAAATACATGCAAAATGTTACACAATACCCCCATTCTGCGTCGCCGAGCTCGCCTCAAGGATTCATCGCTCACCCTCCCTCCCTCCCTCCCTCGCTCGCTCTCACCCACAAACACACACACCCCCCTAACAACCACATGTAATACCTAACAGAAAAACAGATCAGCATTTCTGTGAAAGCAACAGTTCTGTCTCAAAAAGAGACAGACGCGGTGCATCATCTGCTCACTCCAGGTGTTAAAACATTATTTTCCCCAAATGCCGGCAAAGCGACCGCAGCACATTCAAACGGAAAATACACCAAAGATCATTTAATCACCGTTTTTTACAGAGACTATACATATGATTATAACTCAGCGGTAATAAAGTAATAAGTGAATTGTCTTTAAAACACTCCAGCGCATAACAGAATCCGTTCACGGTCGTCTCTCCAGCGAGGGGTTAAAGTCCGTACAAGCGACGCTCAAAGGCTGATGATGGCGCCGTGACTGTACGGGGAATCTCCGGTCGACGCCACGCTGCCTGTCGTGTATCTACAACCCAGTGAATTGATTCATAGCGTTTAGCGCCTGGTTTTGTTTTGTAATTTTTTTGTGCGTGTGCGAACCACAGAGCCAGGCTTTATGACATCACACCAATAAATAAACGATACTCCTCTCCACCGTTCGGAGCTTTTTACTCATGACCGTACCGCCGGTTTAGAACCATGTGCACCTCTGATTAAAACTGACTATCTGTTCACTTCACTTCCCCTCAGCATTCGGTGCGTTTTGTTTACAGACAGTAATATCAGACTTCCACAAAGCTGTTAAACGGAATATAAACTCTGATCTGGGTGATTATTTTATATCATCTATAAAACTGGAAGATCTCACAGTAGCGTGATCGAGTTATTCCACGACCTCGAGTGAATATGATTAGATATCCTCACAAGGCAGAGCTCAGCAGGCTATAATCCATATTCGACGAGAGGGGGTGGGGAAGAACCGTTTAATTCGATTCTCTCATCACTGTAACACAATTCTTAAATTAATTTATCATATTTTTAAATATATTCTTACCATAAAGTAAGTCACGGGAGGACGAGCTGTTTAACGCAGAGCTAGCTAGCACGCTGAAGGCCCGTAAATGATTAAATACTTCTGTTAAACTTCAAAAGCGATTTCCTCGGAAGCTTTGCAGCTACACGTTATGGCACTTCAAGTTGCACTTGGTGGTGGTGGTAGTGGTAGTGGTGGTGTGGGGTGGGGGTGTGCTCTGTTCAATTCTTGAAAATAAGGAAATTTTTTTATCAAGAAATACTTGATCTTAGAGTCACGTCCTTTTCTTTTTACTTTCTTCTACGCTGACGTTGAGGTCACAGTATACCAGCTGATATCCCAGGAGTAGATTAGCCAATCAGAGCACAGAACTGCTAATATCTAGTGACCTAGAATAGAATAAATGAGGATACACATGCAGAGACTTTAATATGAAACGAACTGTTAGAAAACCAGGATAGAAAAGAAAAAAAATTTATCTCGGCGTCACTTTCAGAATTAAATCCATCCACCAGCGTAACTTGGTTTATTAAAACCGGTTCGTTACATCACAAACCCAACGTTCAAGTACAACCTTAACTCGGAACGTTTCACCTCTACATCTCAGGTTTCTATTTCTATATTATTCTGTACCTCAACTATTTTATGTGTCTCATCCTGCGAAGTATCAATAACAAGAAAAACTCCAGGGTGTACATCACGACAGCGCATCCTGGGGCAGACGGACGGACGGCGTGCGTGTACGATATCGAAGACGTGATCTAAAATAATCTCTCATACACGCCGAAACAGATACAACCGAGCAGCACACGTCAATCAACAGGAAGTGAGGCAGAGGATGTGCTTAAATATGTGTGTTGGTGTGTGGGCACAAAATGTTCAGGGTGCACGCACCGCCTCACACACAGCAGCACGTATATCCAAGCTGCACACATCCTTTCTGTGTGCACGCGTGTGTGTGTGTGTGTGAGTGTGTTAAGTAATGTGAGGATGTGTTACTGAAGCTGAGAAGCATGAAGAAGAAAATACCTGCCGAGGATGTGCGAGTCTCCGGTTTCCACACACAGCCGAGAGCTGAGCGCTTCAAAGCTCGAGTTCTCCAACAGCTTCATATCTGAACGAGGAGCAAACAAAACAACATGTGAGATACCGCGCACACACACACACACACACACACACACACACACACACACACACACACACACACACACACACCAGCTTTACGGGATCACACAGTGTAACTGCAGTACAATCAAGTGGAATAAGCCCAGATTTAAAGAGGGGGAAAGACGTGGCGTTCCTGAGGTCAGGTGGTAGAGTCCCAGAGCGGCTGAATGCCCCGCCCCCCACAGTAGTGAGACGGGCGGAGGGGACAGACAGGTGCATAGAGGAGGAAGATCTGAGGGGGCGAGAGGGAGTCGGAAGGTTATGAATGGATTTAAAGGTTCGCGGGAGGATTTTAAACTGAATGCGGACCTTAACCGGGCGCCAGTGAAGCCGCTGGAGGACAGGAGTCTATCCGGGACAACGTCTACATGCGGAGCGGATCGTCTCTCATGGAGGCTTCCATCCTGGAGCGCAGCGTGTTCAGCGGCCCAGAACCATACCGGCTTCGAGGTGGAGGGGTTGGGAATGAAAACGGGACAGTGGCGGCTTGGAGGTTAAGGCTGTCTCCGGATTACAGATCCGAGCCCGAGTCCCACCAACCTGCCACTGTTGGGCCCTTGAGCAAACCCCTTGAGCCCCACCTGCCCAGTCATATAAATTAATAATAAATAAAAAAGAAGCAAGCTACTCCGGATGTAAATTTCATCCGGTTGCCGTCTGGAACCTCAGCACTAGATGGCAGTAAATTTTACACACCACATCTTTAAACACTGGAACAAAACGTCGCCTTTGTTCTTACACACAAAACATTTCAAATCCCTGCTGAAGATTACAGGAAAAAAAACATGCAGAACTAATCTAACCCCCTCTTTATCTACTGGGTCACTCAGTGCTGGTTACACCTGATCACTGCTGGGAGTACGAACCCGTTACATCTCTGGTAATGTAGTAGAAAAAGGGTTAATCACCAAATTCTGATGTAGCAAAAGGTTCCTTTAATCACGAGATGCAGGAATATTTATACAGTCGAGAACTTAATGCAATAGGCGAGACAGAAAGTTACCACAGTGCAGGTAGACGCTATGAGATCACAAAGCACTCCGGGCCCATCTTTGTCACAATGTCCCGCCGGTGTGTCACATGACCTCACATGACCGCGGGGCCTTTTTATTTTTTAAATATCAAAAGCGAGGTGTTTTTAAATCGACCACGGAGGTTATAGGGCGGTGGTGGCTATGGTTAAGGCTCTGGGTTACTGATCTGAAGCTCACAAAGCGGCCACTGCTGGGCCCTTAACCCTGTAAAACACGTCACTCTGGATAAGGGTGTCTGCCAAACGCCGTAAACACAAGTCATGTTTTACCCTCGATCTGTGTGTTTGACTGTTAGCAGGATCACGAAAAATGTTTCTATCAGAGGCGGAGCTTCAGACAACAAAGACTCCATCCGTTTTTTAAAGCGAGTCGAGTACACCGAGCTGAAGGGGAGGAACGTGAGGACGGGTCGGGGAACGTCGTGGAGAAGACTTCAGGGTCGGATACACCAATGACCCTTTAACCCTGATGTCAATACCTCAGTATATTACTGGACTTATAACGAACCAACACCCGTCATGATGATGATTTAGGCTCAAATAAAAGCATTCAGTGTGTTTTTTCGTAATAAATTTACAGCATTTGGCAGATACCCGTATCCACAGCGACTTGTTTGGGGAGTTGCTGTTTTCACATCTCAGAATTAAGTGATGTTCTGGGTGAAAAAAACTGATTCAAACATGAAATAAAACACACCCCAATTATTATTATTATGACTATTATTACCACTATTCTTCTTATTATTATAATTATTGTTATTATTATTATCACTATTATTATTATTATCACTATTATTATTATTATTATTACATTATTATTATTATCATTACTATCACTATTATTATAATTATTACTATTACCACTATTCTAATTATTATTATATTATTATTACATTATTATTATAATCATTACTATTACATTATTACTATTATTATCACTATTATTATTATTACTATTATTCTAATTATAATTATTATTATATTATTACAGTATTATTATAATTATTACTATTACATTATTATTATCACTACTATTATTCTAATTACTATTATTATTGTTATTATTATAATCATTATCACTATTATAATTATTACTATTATCACTATTATAATTATTACTATTATCACTATTATAATTATTACTATTAT
>JBCNYH010000010.1:23806818-23824047 GCA_039654325.1 Tandanus tandanus
TCCTCTACTTCTTCACCCTTCTGATCACATTGGTGTTTCTCCTCCTCTTCCTCTACTTCTTCACCCTTCTGATCACATTGGTGTTTCTCCTCCTCTTCCTCTACTTCTTCACCTTTCTGATCACATTGGTGTATCTCCTCTTTCTCTTCTTTTTCACCCTTCTGATCACAGTGTAGTATCTCCTCCTCCTTCTTCTCTTCTTCTACTTCACCTTACTCATGATGTTGTGGTAGCCCTTCATCTTCACCTTTCTTCCCGTCTTCGTCTTTACCTCTCTTGCTGTGTTGTGAGATTTCGTCATCAATCTTCATTGTGCTACTCTGGATTATCGCTGTGTCCAAACTCTTAGTCCTGTTGTTGCTGGTCGGTGACAGGTTTTCTTCCTGGTTTGTTTTGCTTGGCTCTTCCTGGCGTTCGGTAAACTCAGAGACCAATGTGTTCATGTTTCGATGACTTGTTTCTTTGGACACGACATTGTCTTTATATATCAGAAATAAATATCCTATAAACCGGTACAAAACCATAAGAAACAGCCAGTTAATGTTATCACTGCACACTGAAACCAAGATCCAATATGTCTGATATGATGGTTTTATTTTTCTCCAGCTGACAGAAGTCTGCAGAACACATGTGATTATGACACCTGGAATGAAAAATAATAATGAAAAAATAATAATTTTTAGAATTTTACATTATTTCTGTTGGGTTTTTTTCAATACAAATGTAACTCTCAAAGTTATGCAAAATACATGCCACTAATAAATAAATCAAAATATATATTAAGGGCTTAAAACCAGACACACTTATGTCCATTTTTTAGGGGGAAAAAAAGAGTTTAAGAAATGAGATAAGACCAATCACTAGACCCATCTGTGTTCAATACGGAAAATAACGATTATGAAGCTCTTGTTTAAATGACAGTAAACAAAACACCCTTCTGAATTCATCTGTTCATTTTATAAACCTGCCTAATGTTCACGCCGAGTGTAGAGGTGCGTTTACTCGATACCATTGATGAGGAAATCAGAGAACATCGGTACACATCGGAAAAAATCAGTACACATCGGAAAGAACATCGGAGGACATTATAGAATTTAGATAATTTTGGTGAAGAGTGAAATATTTTGGAAATATTGAAACATTTGTCATTTTTTGTGTTCGGAGTACATAGCTCGGAATACATAGCTGAAAAAACTGAAGTAACACATGGTTAGTGATCGGTGTATCTTTCATATAAAATCTGGGGAAAATGGGAGCAATATCGAGAGACATTCCCGACACACTCCCGATAAATTTGGATGTTTTTTATATAATATCAAAGACACATTGGAAAATAATTGGTTCAAATCTAAGTGACATCAGAATAGATCGTAATAACATCGGATGAAACACTGAAATTACATCACATCAGGTAGCGATTGGAGAACATCAGTACATATTGGAACAAAATCGGCTGAAACATCAGATTAACATCGGTACAAATCATAGTGACATCAGTATAGATACGATAGATAAGATCATAATACGATCGGAATACGATCGGAATACGATCGGAATGTGCTCGACTCAAATCCACCTTAACTGAGACTGTGTCTAGGTGACATTGAATGTGTGTGATCTTCATGGTTAAAAAAAAGTATAAGAAATAAAATCATTTTTTTTTTAAACAATTTGAAACTGATTGTTTTTTCCTTAAACATTTTGTAAACTAACAGGGACAGAATGGCTCCGTTCTGAGCAGTTTATTGGCCCATTCTGTTTTTCTGACTCAGAAACCTGGGCATTACATTCATCAAAATGTCCAGAAGAAAAATCAGGAAAATGATTGTAAAACTTTACATTTCATTTTTATAAATTGCCATGTCTGGTCATGGGCGGGTCTGGTTTTCAGCCCTGGATATATGACATGATGATGAACGTTGTACGAACTCTGAGTTTACTCACTTTGTTGACTGCAGACAGTAGAGGAGTAAAAAGAAATGCTAATATCCCATGAGTTCTCCCAGGATTGAAGAGCATTCCTTTGCACTATCGAAGGCTGTACGGTTGTTTTGGATGCGGATGACTTGTCTTTGTCTTGGACGTGGATGTGTTCAGCTGTAGCGACTTGCACGCCAACTACATGCAACATCTCCCTTTCTGACTGGAACAGGAATGCGCTGTTTTCTCCTGGAAGCTCACGTCGCTCAGAAGGACTCGGTGGGTCACTCTCCTCTGGTCCGAGGGATTTGAACATGTGGTCTTTTATCCTGAAGGAACTTTCCATCTTTGTGTGTCCCTCCATCTTGGAACATGTTTCCACCCACTCCATGTTGTCTCTCAGTGTCCCCATCTCATGCTCTCTCGTTGTGCCGACTTGCTGTTCACTGGTGACCAACTGCAATGATTGACCTTTGTTTTCTTGCACCATCCGCTCAATCTTTTCCATCAGCTGCCTGACTTGCGTGCGATCATCCCGGTTGTGGTTGTTGAGCACATGGTACCTGTGCTCACACTTCTCCACCAAGCTTTGGAAGGGCTGCCCGTCACCTTTCAGGTAACCCTCAAATGATGTGGAACGCAGACAGTCAGATCTGGTGAACAGAACCATGGTGTGCTTCCAGATGTCATCGTTGAAAAGACTGAGAGCATCCGAGAGCCTTTGTGCAAATTTCTGGTTCCACCCTTGGTTGTGGGAGATGGGAATGGTCAGGAGCAAACTGTGGAACCCTTGAGATGCTGAAGATGCAAACCTGCATCCACTCTTCAGCAGTCTGAGGGGTACGTATGGGGCACAGTTTGAATCCCATCCAGGAGTGTCTATTATGGTCACGTTTCTACCCTCAATGTTCCCGAAACTCACCATTACATTTTCTGTGTCACTCATAAACACATCTCTGCCCAGCAACGTGCTTCCTGATAAGCTCTTTCCTGTCCATTCCTCTCCCATGAGGATGAGGCAAAGTTCTGCCTCTTGCTTCTTCTTCGCCATCTTCATGACGAGTCGTTTCTTTTGCCCCTAAATAAAAAATGTTTTTACAGTTACACAGAAATATGAACAAAATATATAATCATTTATTAATTCATTTGCTGAACCATTAGGGTTGCGGCGAGGCTAGAACCTATCTCAGCCGACTCTGGGTGAAGGCACCCTGAATGCCTTGCCGGATCATCGCAGGGCCAACACACGCACAACCATTCACATTCACACACTCACACCTAGGAGCAATTTGGAACAGCCAGTTAGCCTACTGTGCTGTCCTTGGACTGAGGGAGGAAACCAGAGTACCCAGAGAAAACCCACGCAAGCACGGGGGAGAACATTTAAACTCCACACAAAAATGCCTTAACCAATCCTGGGACTCGGACCCAGGACCTGCTTGCTGTGGGGTGGCACAGTGGTGCAGTGGTTAGCACATCCGGCTCGGCCGTTTCTGGACTGGAGCCTATCTCTGCCAACACTGTGACACTGGCCGAAGGCAGGGTACACCCTGAAGTGCTCGCCAGACCATTGCAGTCTCTAGCATACTTTAAAAACTTATTTCACACACACACACACACACACACACACACACACACACACATACAGTCTGTTGCTGGGATTGCTGGAGATGTTTATGAGAATAGTTATGTTATGATAAACTCAGTGGTAAAGTAAAAACTAGTCTGATTTATAATAACATCAGTACAAAGTAAAACAATCCATGTAAACAAACCCTTCCTGCTGTTAGTGTGCTACAGATATAGGCATTTTGCATTTACGACTTTTGGCAGACACTCTTATCCGGAGCGACTTAGATTTTTATTATTAATCCACCATTAAACGTTAAGGGTCTTGCTCAGTGGCCCAGCAGTGGCCCAGCAGTGGCAGCCTGCTGGAAGTGGGGATTAAACCCCGACCTTTGGACCAGTAAGCCAGATCCTTAACCACTGAGTCACCACTGCCTCAGACCTCAACCTCAACCTTACAATAACATTCTGGAGTAAACAGAACCACCAACTATCACCAACTTCCCATTAACTCATTCATGGAGATGCTGAAACTTAAGCATGTAAAAAAAAATACCCATTTTATCATAATCTGTTTAATTCTTACCTTACAGAGCTTTTCTCCGGTGGTGTTTGTCACTTCGGTTTGTACTTGGAGTAAACTTTCAGTTTGTAAATGTGTTGAAGCTGGCCGGATCTACCATCTATGGCACTGAGACCCAACCAATACCAGGCACCAACCACCAGGGGGCACTAAACATGTCTGGTTTCATCTTTAACCTTGAAATTATTTTTACGACTTTGATAATAAAAATAATAATTATTAATGGATTAAATTTATTTATCTATCTATTTTAGATGCAAGAATCACTCCTTCGTTTTCTGAGCCGCTTAATCTCACAGGGTCGTGGGGAGGCCGGAGTCTATCTCAGCCAACACCGGGCGAAGGCGGGGTACACCCTGAATCGCTAACCAGACCATCGCAGGGCAACACACACACACAACCATTCACTCCTAGGGGCCATTCACAGCTAACGTGCATGTTTTGGCCTGTGGGAGGAAACCGGAGTACCCGGAGGAAGCTCACGCAAGCACGAGAAGAACAATATGCAGGCGTTAATAATTTATGAATGAAAACTTGAGTTTACGTGTTTGAAGTTGCTTGTTTCAATATGGACCAATCACAGCGCAGGAGGCGGGGCAACGAGATCGTGGCGCGTGTTGATGACGTCATCACCGAGCGGCGGTGTTTATGTTTATTAGAGGCTGTGATAGCGGAAATGAAGCGCATAAACACCTAAATGGTGGGTGTGTATCGATTAGACTTCACTCTGGAAGGCTGAAGCTGTGAGTTTGGGTTGTTAAGGAGTGTTTTTAGTCGGTGTGGCTCGTGTTTGTGATGGTAGACGATGCTGTGGGTTCCTGGATAAGAGGAGCTTCAGGTCAACAAGCCGAAGGTCTGGTAGCTTCTCTTCTAACTTTCTAACCTGGAATGTTTATTTCTCAGTGTTATGGGGGGGGGAAACATATTTTACGTGGAAAATTCAGTGTTACAATTATTTAACTGTAACATCTTTTCCATATTCTTTTGTTTTTCTTGTTAAAATGTTGTTTTTATGTAGTTTTTTCATAGATAATTTGTGTTGTTTAGTAAAAAGTAATCATTCCTGAGTCGAAAAATATTCACATTGAGGTCTAAATTCTTTATTAATCAGAGTAATAGTAAATATATATCCTTTAAATAAAATCTATAAATATTCTTGATGTTAGTTTATCATTGTATGAGGTACCAGGTATTTATTCTGTAGTAGTGGCTGACTGGTTAAGGCAGGAGTCCCTGAAATGAAGGACGGGGAATGACAGAGGGACTATTTAATGACTGCTCCCTTCTCAGACGAATAACAGAGAACGACGGATACTAATGACTGCACCCTTCACTAAAGAATGACGAACGACAAGGCTACACACGTGGGACCGTAGAATGACTGCTCTCTCTTCAGATGAATGAGAGCGCTCCTATAACCTCGTCCTTCACCATGCACAAAAGCGAATGAGATTAAACACAAGGTTATATGAGCAGTATTGATGTTAAAAAAGGGTTACTCTACGTGTTAAATCGCGTTCGCTTGTTGGCATGGTGAATCACAGTTATGCGCTGCCTTTCGCTCTCATTCATCTGAAGAGAGAGCAGTCATTCTACGGTCCCACGTGTGTAGCCTTGTCGTTCGTCATTCCTTAGTGAAGGGAGCAGTCATTAGTATCCGTCGTTCTCTGTTATTCGTCTGAGAAGGGAGCAGTCATTAAATAGTCCCTCTGTCATTTGTCATTCGTTTTAGGGACTTCCGGTTAAGGCTCTGGATTGTTGGGGGTTCAAGCCCCAGGACCACCAAGGTGCCACTGTTGGGCCTTTGAGCGAGGCCCTTAATCCTCAATTGCTCAGTTGTATAAAAATAATAAATGTCAGTCACTCTGGATGAGAAGTCTGCCAGATGCTGTAAATGTATTAGAGTCTGATATTTGATGTGAAATTGTAGTAATGATTTGAAGAGACCTGGATGGGATTTTATAACTTACATTACACCAAGTAAGTGTTAATACAGTGCTAATAATAGTAGAGAATGTACAAAACAAGTTTTTGGGGGGTGGGGGATGATGTATTTTATATTCAGGATATTTTCAGAAAACGGTAACGTGATACAATTTATTACAATGTCACCATGTCACCTCGACCCTCTGAGAGTGTGGAGTGGTTAGTTGACAGTTTGTCTTCCTGTTATGTAGAGATGGTCCCATCTTTGGTGTGCCTGTGTGCACGGATGGTGGTGAGCGATCACGGGTTATTGGTTGCGTGGTTGAACTGTGTGCCGCGCGAGCTGTACAGGCCACTGCTGGATGCTGCGTTCAATCACTGTCGGCCGCTGGCCATCGGAGAGCTAGTGCAACGCTGGCCTGAGCGGATCCTCAACATTGGGGGACACAGAAAACCTGACCAGGTGCCACCGAACCGTCTGTGTGTCCAGGCCTTGCTGCTGGCTGTGGTCCGGGGCTTGACAGATAAGAGGTATCAACATGCGCGTGCGCACACACACACACACACACACACACATACACAAGCTTTGTCTGATTTAATATTGGTGTTTCAAAAGCACATGCAAGCAAGTGAAAGATGGGTGTTATGTCTGCAGCCAGCCCGCTATTCTATTTATGAAATATCTGACTGATTGTGTTTGATTTTTACTAAAAATGATTTTTGATTTATGTGATGTTATCTCCCCCATGTCTCTCTGGTCAGGTGTTGTCTGCAGGTATTGGATCTTTGCGGGCTGCAGTGCAAGGATGGCCACACGGATGACGCCATGGGCAGCTGGTCCCTCACCGTGGCTCTGTGCTCCACACTGCTGCAGGCGAGAAACATCGCTGCCTCCAGTGGGCACAGACGAGATGAGCGGGAGAAGAAAAAGAGAGGGCTGGAGACGGAGAGAGAGCGGGACGGGGCAGTGAAACGAGACCGAGCCGGACTGGAGAAGGAGGAAGGGGAGAAGATGGACTGTGCTGATAATGCAGCGCCTGAGCAGGGGATTTCACTCGCAGGGGAGGAGAAAGTGATGGGCGTGAGGAGGAGGATGGAGCTGCAAAGGAGAAAGGGCACTCAGCCGCAGCAGACTCCCAGCAGAGAGGACGTTCTGGTGGACGTCAGAGCCGATCTCTTTGTAAACGCGCGATCCTGGAAGCGTGTCCGTGGGGCGCTAAGCCTCACCGGACCCCTCCGGGTTCACTGCCGCTTTCTGCGTGTGGAGGAGCTTCCTGTGATCTCTATCGCCTCTCTGCTGCACCTGCTGCCCCAGGAGGAGCTCCTCGGACTGGATGTGCGCTACTCCAGCCTGGGCGTGTCTGGGTTAGTGCTACTGCTGCCTCAGTTAGCACCGTTTCCTCAACTCGGCTCGCTCCGCCTGCACTGCTGCAACCTGGATATGCTGCGTGCTCATTCCAGCCAGCAGGAGGCGTTGCAGAATGTGTCTCAAGGGCTTGGAGAGCTGAAGCGCCTGCGCAGGCTGACTCTCACGGCTCTGCGCCTGCCAGGACAGCTGCGCCTGCTGCTCAGGTACAACACCTTTTATTTAACAACAGTATATTGGTATGGAGGTAGCCATCTTTTTTTCCATATATCTTTCTGAAACAAATAACCAGTAAGAAATATGCTCAGGAATGCGTGCACATCATTTGTCCGTTAATTTTGCTTCCTTTCCTTCTGCAGTTCCCTGTCGGAGCCACTGGAGGCGCTGGAGCTGCCGTACCTCAGGCTGACCTCGGGCGACGTGGCCTACCTGTCGCGCAGCCCCCACGCGTCGTCCCTCAACAAGCTGGACCTGAGTGAGAACAGTCTGGACGAGTCGTCTCTGTACTCCCTGCGCCATCTCCTCGCCCGGGCCGAACGCTGCCTAACACACCTGTCTCTGTGTGGCTGCAGGCTCTCGGACGGCCTCCTGGGGGCACTGCTGCCTGCTCTGGGGCAATGCAAAGCCCTCCGCAGCCTCCACTTAGCACTGAATCCGCTCTCCAGGGCAGCGCTGGTGGAGTTAGCGAGAGCGGCAGCGTGCATCGGCTCCCTGAGGCTCCTTCTCTACCCTAACCCGCTGGAGGAATACGAGCCGGGGTTGCCCCCTCTGCCCTCCAGCTCACAGCTACTCACCTGGCCTCTTATCGAAGAGTCGGCGGTCAAAGAGGTCACAAGGACACAGTTGGACGAGGTTTTGAGAGACAAAGGACGCATGCAGGATCTCTTAATGACCTCTGACCTACTGAAATACAGCACTGACTTAGCAATGGATGATTAATGTGGTGATTAGCATGAAATTTTGTACTGACCTGGAGTTACGAGGCTAGTATTGCTAACACGCAGTGGAAAGATACCAGCTTAGCATAGAGAGTGAAGCATTTGTGCCCATTTTTATATAATACCGTATATCAGAGACTCAGTTTCAAGACTAAACGCTAAATTGGTAGCAATAAGCTGCTACATTAGCCTTGTAGCTCCTGAAAAACGAGAGACACACCTGCCTTGTTTGATGGAGGCGTGTCCTATGTGTGAGTGTCAGTCTAAGTGAAGGAGGCTTGTTCTGTGTGTGTCAGTCTCAGTGGAGGAGGCGTGGCCTCCTAAACACAGTGTGCTAAAACTGTGTTAAAAAGTGTTACTCAATCACACCACACGGCACTGAAATCGCACCAGAAATGCATCTTGCTTTTCTTTTGCTAATCTTTTTTGTTTACTGATTTAAATTTGTTTATAACTTGCCCACTATTGCAGCGTTCACCTCTTGAGAAATATACACCCCTGTAAATACAGTGAAATCCAACGGAAATAAAACACAATGTATCTGAAATGTATATAATCACTATAGACCATCACAAACCACAATCATTAAATACTCCAGCTGCTGTCAAAGCTTGACGCTAATTTGTCACGGTCAATCAACATCTGCAAATGTTCTGTCTCAGATTTTGCTTTTGATTGACAGATCTATCTGTCCGTCAGGTCCTGTTGCTGCCTCAAATGTGTTTTATTTCGGTGCTGACGTCAGAAAGATTAGCATCAGGGATGACTGAGGCTAACTCACGCACGCGATGGTGGATGGATGAATCATGTCACGGGAAGATCCGTGATCTCGTTTCATATTTGTGAAACATGCCAGATCAGTACAGTTTCATTACAGTCACGTCCTACACCAGGACACACTCTGTATTTCTGCTTTTTAATAAATACAAACCAAAGTGGGTTTTTTAAAAGATGCAACTGCAACATCAGGCTCATTGAGTGTGTTATATAAGTGATATAAATTGAGTGTGTTATATAAGTGATATAAACCACGACAGGGTGATTTTACAGGATCCCAGTGTGAAGTGGAGCTCCAAAGGGGTTATAACGACCATCTCACTGCACATCATCCTGCTTATTACACAGCTTCTTACTCAAGAATTCAATCATTTTACATAAAATGTGTATTCGAAAAATAACTTTATTGCTTCTGCTCATGATAGTGTTTATAACAATTATGCAGAAGTAACAGGCTGTTAAATACCATGATTGACCAATCAGAATGAAGTATTTAAATGAGAATATAATGAACAGAAATAAGCGGATGTTCTGGATCAAGTGCTATTCTCTGCATCAACAAATTACCTCTTAAAGTCGAACCAAACCCACATCCTATGTTACTTACTGATGGTGGAGGGCTTTCTGATTTGTCCCCTATTTAAAAAAAATAAGAATATGAGTACAGCAATAAACGAACAGTTTTAAAGCTTATGATATTTGTATACACAAAGCTTTGTGGGTGTTTCCATTTGCAAACAAAGCGGATATCCGACAGTGACCTAGAACACAGTGCTCACCAGCCTGTGTGTTTGTTGAATTAGAAATGTAGTGAATATTGGCACATGTATATGAAACAGAAGACTGGTGGGAAAAAGTTGCGATGCTTATTATGCAACAATTTTACGATATCTACGTGTCCTGCTTACTTTTACAGCCTTATGCTTGTTATTCCACCATTTGGACAGCAGTTTGGACAGGCTCACATTAACCTGTCACTAAGCCCTCCCACCCCCTCCCTTTTTATAGAATGTTCACCCAGTGATCACACACCTGTTCAGCAACACTGTTGCCCCTTCTGCAAGAGCTTTCTTGCCCGCTTGTATGCCCCTGTTCGTTTGGAACAATTCACTGGATTCAGTTGGATTCTCACAGGAGAGAGATAAGGGACCTCCTCTGCTAGGTGAAGGTTCCTCTCCCACTTCTGTCTGCTCCTTTTCGCTATTTATTTGCTGCTCCGCTTAATAAGCCTCCATTTACAGGCTTGAAAGCCTTGGACTTTATCCATTCTCCTTCGTTATTTTCTCTTTCATGTTTGTACTGTCTTTAAATTCAATGAATCAGCAGCCCAAAGAAATTAACCTAAAGTGATTGACAGGTAACGTCAATGTAATGTCAGGGTGTACCACGCCCTCGACCAGAGTCAGGTGAGCCTCCCCACGACCCTCATAGGATTAAGTGATTCAATGAATGAATGAATGAATGCAATAATTGAGTGTATTTTGATTGAGGTCGAATGGCCTAAAAACTGAGCTGAGTATAATATGATTTTGGGGGGCTGTCTTTCTTTTTCGTTCATAATTAATTACTCTGTTGATGGGCAGGGGTGCCTCAGTGGTCTAAGACTATGGGTTACTCATCCAAAGGTCTGGGTTCAATCCCCATGCTGCCAATGTTGGGCCCATGAGCAAGGCTCTTATTATCCTCAATTGGTGCCAAATGCCATGAATATAAATCTCAATAGTGTAAAAGTTTAAGCCATGTGGTTTGGAAAATCAAAATACTCTATAAAATCATTTTTAATATGCTGTTTGGATGTTGTTTCATAAAAAAATGAAACGTTTTTAAATACAAAATGTCTTAGTATACATTCCCAGATGTCATCACATGTAAAGTTCCTGCCAAAGAACAAAAAGCCAATTAGAATTGTGACACATAACAGCCAATCAGCATTGTGATGCATAACAGCCAATCAGCATTGTGATGCATAACAGCCAATCAGCATTGTGATGCATATCAGCCAATTAGCATTTGTGAATCATAACAGCCAATCAGCATCATGAAGCGTAACAGCCAATCAGCATTGTGAAGCATAACAGCCAATCAGAATTTCAATCAGTGTACAGTATTCTCCAAATTACTTCTATTCAATGGTTGGGTCTGGGGAAGGTGAGGGCTGCCATCTCAGATTAGAATGCACAACAAACAGAGTTTAAATAGAAATAAATGATGTGGAAAAGTAACAGGCGACTCTACAACAGCATGGAGACCTTACACAGTTCAGGATGATGTTAACCAGTAGATGGTTTTAAGGAATTTTTAACCCATAAAATACAGATTTCTAAATAAAAATGGTCATTTCATCACCTCTAACACCAGCAGTGATGTTTCATTCAATTAAATGTCATTGATTTCAATAAAGATTTAAATAAAGCATCGTTATAACTAGAAATGTACTGAGAGAGCGCAGATTTTATTCAGTTCTTCACTGGCCCAAAACCCACGTTGGGTTAAAATTTCCTGGAAATCCATCTGTTCCTTTTCGAGTCATCGTGGTCACAGACACACCGACAGACAGATGACTAATCTCATAAACACCCCCCCGTTCTGGTGGAGGTAATAAATCATGTAATAAAATAGAACAATAATACAGATTTAATACAAAAATAAAGACATCCTTTACATGCAGAAATGCTCTTGGACCTTTAACACGTTTCTGTATAAATGCAGTGAAAACCATGAAGTCGTCTTTTACTCCTGAGGCAAAAACACGTTTCATCCAACCAACAAAAAAGCACTTTTTAAATAATATTAATCAGATGAACCCATCAAGCGAAAGTGAGAACAACTGAACCCGGGCCATGTCCCAGTTCAGTGTGTGTTCAGAGTGTGTCGTGTGCCAGCGAGTGGAGTGTCTCCCGGTCCGAGGATTGAGGAAGTGTGAGGGAGGGAAGCAGGAAGTGGACCTCCAGCCTGCCTGAGTGTTTAGCCAGAGTGATGCCGGAGTACGGGTTCTGCTTGGTGGCGTCGCCGAACACGGCCATGGCGGATACGCTGCACGCAAACAGCACAGAGAGACATCAGACGAGAGTTCCGACAAGATCATGATATTTATTAAACTGTGTTATCTAATAATTCTGATATGACTCTGTGGTTGCTATGGTGATGCTGTGCTTGTTCTAGGCAGTACGGATCAGTGTGGAGGTCTTGAGTGATGAGCGGGGAGTCGTCTCTCTGTGTGAGGTCCCAGATGTTCAGGACAGATGTGGAGTCCAGAGAACAGAACACAGAGCACCGCGTCGGGGAAAACCCCACACACTGGAGCGGAGAAACGCCTGAACCCACGGCCCACTCACACACCGCCTCCTCACACGCCAACGCATGGAGACGCACTGAGCCGTCAGTACAGCCCACCTGTAGCACACACACACACAATGTATACAGTATATACATACACAAAGACACAGCGAGAGAGAGAGAGAGAGAGAGAGAGAGAGAGAGAGAGAGAGAGAGAGAGAGAAGGAGAGAGAAAGACAGAGGAGGGAGAGAGAGAATTAAAATTATTTAATTTTAATAAATGATGTAATTTAAAATTATTTTATTTTAGTGCCTAGAAAATTTATACTGTTGTTATTAATGCTTAATTCCTTTTTTATTTTTATTTATAAATTTTTTACATTTTATTGTATTTTATTTATTTATTTATTTATTATTAATATTTTAAATTATTATTTATTTATTTTTATACATTTTTTTTTCTCTTTTTCTTTTCTGAAACTGAGAGAGAGAGAGAGAGAGAGAGAGAGAGAGCGAGCGAGAGAGAGGCACACACACAAAGAGAGATGGACAGATATATAAATAGATTGATTGATAAAGAGGCAGAAATACAGACAAACAGAGAGAGAGAGAGACAGACAGATAGACACAGAGAGAGAGAGAGAGACATAGACACAGAGAGAGAGAGAGACAGACAGACACAGAGAGAGAGAGAGAGGCAGAGACACACACACACACAGTGATAGATAGATAAATAGAGAGAGACAGACACAGAAATAAAAAGGGAGGGATGAAGAGGTTAGTAGAGGTAATGAAGTGAGTCAGTGATCCTCACCAGAAAGTACGCTTCTCCAGCGGGGCAGAACTCCAGAGCCGTGACTTCCGCTGCTCTCTCTCCATCTTTAGACCTGTAAAGCTTCGGAACGGCTCGGAGTCCGTGTCTGGTACCATGTCTCACCAAACCCTACACACACACACACTTTCCTTTCACCCAAATTCACCACTTTAAAGCCCATAAACACGACTGCTTTCTTAACATGAGTGTAACATCAGACTCTTCATCAGTGTAGTTCTAGTTTTCTCCACTCACCATGTTGGTGCCGATGAAGTAGTGGTTAGAATCCGACGGGAGGAATTTCAGGACGAAGCTGAGTTGGGATGCGACCCCCATCACATCCTTGTCCACCAAAGGGACGGTCTGTACAGAGGAGCTGTGAAGGAGCTTCACTTTCCCACCTGGACGCAGACCTGAGAAGGACACAGGCTGTGAGGGCACAGCGAGGACAGCAGGCTGGGGACAGTGCGACTAGGACACCAATCAACTCACCCAGGTCTGTTTGGGATCCAGAATCATCGGCTTTGGGCAACTCGACTACAACCTGTAGAAAAACATTGGAAACAGTGTTGCTAGGCAACCAGGAAATATGGACACCAGTGCAATAAGGGGTGTCAGTTTGTATTTAGCTAGCTAGCATGTAGCGCTTCAGTCTTTTTATATGTAAATAAAAGAGGAAAGAAAAGATTGGAATCGTTAATGACAACAACAATAGAAACAACAACAACAACTACAATAATCATAATAATCATAATAATAATAATAATAATAATAATAATAATAATCGACTGACCCACAGGTTCAGGAGCCCGTTTTCATCCAGTGAACCCAGTTGGAACGACAGACCCAGAGACTCTGTGATTTACAACAGAAAGGAAGCATCTTTATAAAAACCAAAACAACGTTTCTAAAATGGGGTGGCGGTTAACACGGTCGCCTCACAGCACAAGGTCCTGGGTTCGAGTCCCAGGCTCAGCGAGTCTGCATGTTCCTCCTGTGCTTGCATGGGTTTCCTCCAGGTACTCCGGTTTCCTCCCACAATCCAAAGCCCTGCACATTAGGTAAATCAGCTGTTCTAAATTGCCCCTAGGTGTAAGTGTGAAGAGTTCTGTGTGTGTGTTGGCCCTGTGATGGACTGATGTTCAGGGTGTACCCAGAACTGGTTAAGTGTCTCCCTGCGAGTCTCCTTGCAACCATAGTAGGATTAAGCGGTTCGGCAAATAGACGGATGTGTCAAATCACTGATGCTTGCCTTATTTGGTCAGAGCTTCCTGTTTAAGGTAATCCTCACATTCTCTGACTTTTTCCTGGATTTTCTGAAACTGTGATTCACGGTGGCACAGTGGTTAGCACATTCGCCTCACAGCAAGAAGGTCCTGGGTTCGATTCCCGGGCTCGGGTGTTTCTGTGTTCTCCTTGTGCTTGCGTGGGTTTCCTCTGCGTACTCCGGTTTCTTCCCACAGTCCAAAAACATACACAGTAGGCTGACTGACTGTTCCAAATCACCCTTAGCTAGGTGTGAGTGTGAGTGTGAATAGTTTTGTGTGTGTTGGCTCTGCAGTGGTCTGACGAGCTGTTCAGGGTGTACCCCGCCCTCGCCCAGAGTCGGCTGAGATGGGCGCCAGCCTCCCCGTGACCGTAATTAGGATTAAGCAGCTTAGGGAATGAATGAATGAAGTTTTACCTTCTTGGTCTGGTAGTAGTGGATCTCTAAGTCCTGCTCCCATGTTGACCAGGACTGGCTCAACGGATACCACAGAGGAGGAATGCCCCGCCCCTGCTAGCACAGCATCTACACACACACACACACACACACACACACACACACACACACACACACACACACACACACACACACACTGTGTATTAGTGTGTAGTTGATTATTTTTCTGTAACAGTAAGACTCCGAGTGTTGAGTCGCAGGTGTGCTGAGGAGACCTAACTAACCCGTGGAGAATGTTGGGTAACGCAGTGTCCACTCCTCCTCACACACTCTCATGTGCGGGTGAGAACCGGAATGTTCTCTCAGATCCCAAACCAACACAGAACCCACGTCTGTCCCAGCAAACAGCAGCGTGGCTTTCCCAGGGCTGAAACAGCAGCTCCGCACCTGAGACACGGCCAAGACGGACACTCATACCTGCACTTGTCTGGGTGGGGTGTGTGTGCAAGTGTGTGTGTGTGTGTGTGTGTGTGCGCATGTGTACCTCAGCTTCATAGACAAGGATTTTCTGAGGTGTGGACGGCTCCCAGATGTTCCACACACAGATCAGCGTCTTACTGTCGAGGGTGACATCAATCGAACCGGAGCATCGGGCGTGAACGGAGAGCAAGGTGTGGGTCTGCGTCTGGGAGAAGTGCAACAATGTCACCTGTCGACCTGCGAGCACACACACACACACACACACACACACACACACACACACACACACACACAGACAAAGAAGCACTCAGTTAGATTTATTATTGTGTGTGTGTTTAAGAGAGAGAGAGAGAGAGACCTTGTAGAATGGTTAGTTTAATGTGTGTGTGTTACCCTGTAGAAAGTTCAGTTCAGTATTGAGGTGTACGCAGCCGTCACTGAAGGAGTGTGTGTGTGTTTGGGACTGCAGCTTTTTCACCGAGTTGTTCTCAGCGATGTTCTCCTCCAGCAATACAGCCATCACCTGTAACACACACACACGCACGCACACACACACACACACACACACACACACACACACACACACACACATTAGTGCTGGGTAAGGAACAGGTGTTTAGTGAAAGTAGAGAAATAAACGTACCTGTGTGGCAGAACGCAGGAACGCACTGAGCCTCTTTGAGTCTGCGGTGATCCTGGTCCCGGACTCGACTGATGCATTCTGGGAAACCTGTGGGCCTGTGGGCAATTTAACATCCATCAGTCCATCATTCTGTACTTAACACTCCCCATCTTTTATCATGTGTGTTGTGTTGTGTTAATCACCTCCACACGCGACGCTGGTCTCCGGCGGATGTTGCGTCCACTTGTCTGTGACATCCGTGTCCTCCGTCTGAGTGTCTCTCTCAATGTTGTCCTCGTTGCACTGCACGTAGGCCTGAAAATAACATTTTCCCACAGCAATAATATCAGTAAAACACTCTTCCACCACTTGCACCACAGCAACCTGACAACACTTACACCTTTCTATTTAAAGCAGCAGTCTCACTCGGCAGGGGAGTGTTAAAAGAAAATGAAAGGAAAGTCTTCCACACTCTCCTGTTACACAGGAAATGAGCAGGTTTTCATCATCAGGTGGTTTTTACTTACATTCTCAAAGTCAATCTGTTGTTTAATAGTTTACATTAACCTGTTTGAAAACGCCATCATTTGGAGTCTGTTTCACTCATGTGAGAGTGTAAACTCGTGAGAATTGGACGTGGAGGCGTCAGTTCTAATAAGGTACGAAAATGGCAAAAATAACAGTATACATATATTAAACTAACAGATCAGATATAAAGCAGTGAACCTCTGAATTAAATAACAGCAAACTACAGATAAAACTACATCATATTTACACACATCACACAGGCGTCTGCTCGTTTACGTCTACGAATAGTATATACCTCCGTTTTTATAGATTCTTTAAGGTGAGTCACATGCCACTCTGCGCAGTACAATAGTGCCCCCTGTGGGAGGATTTATTTTCCTTTTTCTTCATGAAAAACAATGCACATCAAAACCATTTCAAGAAATCTATTGTTATTACAAGGACGTATTGGATATATTCAAGCTTTTATTAAGTTCAGGTTTAATTCATAATTTAAAGGACGTCTGGAGAAGAGATACATTTTAATCCCTTCTTTACTGTTCACATGTGTTTCTCATTTGGCAAATGTGTTTGCGGATTGTTTTGAGAATCTGATTGGTGGATGATGTCGGATTGTTTTGAGAATCTGATTGGTGGATGATGTCGGATTGTTTTGAGAATCTGATTGGTGGATGAAGATGTCGGATTGTCTTGAGAATCTGATTGGTGGATGATGATGTCGGATTGTTTTGAGAATCTGATTGGTGGATGATGATGTCGGATTGTTT
>JBCNYH010000010.1:23962548-23973024 GCA_039654325.1 Tandanus tandanus
AATGAATGGATGGGTGGATGATTGGATGGGTGGGTAGATGGATGACTGGATAAATGGATGGGTGAAAGGATGAATGAATGGATGGCTGGATGATTGGATGGGTGGGTAGATGGATGACTGGATAAATGGATGGGTGAAAGGATGAATGAATGGATGGGTGGATGATTGGATGGGTGGGTAGATGGATGACTGGATAAATGGATGGGTGAAAGGATGAATGATTGGATGGGTGGGTAGATGGATGACTGGATAAATGGATGGGTGAAAGGATGAATGAATGGATGGATGGATAGCTGGCTGGATGACTGGGTGAATAAATGTTGAATGTGAAAAAATGTGACTAAACAGTCGTTTTTGTTTTATTGTTGCCAGATTAAATCAGATGTTCTCATATTTTTTATTTTTATATCATATTAACATATTAATAAGATGCACTGCTACACGCTCATATCTCACACTTTCAGAACTAAAGCAGTAAAGAAACTTTGGGCCACATGGGCTTTAAGGTGTCGCAGTTAATTTGGATGGAGTAGAGGAAATCTCAGCGGAAATGGTGGATGTTGATGAAATGGCGGCTCGGTGTCACTCATCACTTTGCGCTTTCTCATCGTCGGTGAGAAAAAAGAGGAATTAATCCAGACCTGTTTAGAATTTGAAGTAATATCGGTTCCTGGTGCTTATTATGATGATGAAAACTTAACACGGCTTCTTCCTGAAGAAGACGAACCCCAAGCTGCACCTGGCGGCTCTTTACAATCACCGGCGTGCGCTTTATTTCGGACCACGCTGAGATCTTTGATCAGAGATTCGTGTTGTTTATCGGTCGCTCTGTGGGGCTAGTTTGGGAAGTAACCTTTGATGATTTTATCTGATTGCAGGCACTTCAGATTCAGCGGGTTTGAGGAAGCCTCTTCTACCTTTCTGTGCTTTGATCAGTATTCTTCACAAGTCTCGCATGTGCATAATAGAGTCCTTTATATTCACACACACACACACCAACATGTCGCAAATATGCATGGACAAGAGGCTAGTCGTGACCGTCGAGACTTTAGTGTGTATTAAACAGTAATGTTTGTTCTTTTGTGCTTTTTCTTTTAACTCAATGACGAATAAATCCATGTGCACACACTTACTGTACCCGGCTCGATTCGAGCAACTCAGCCAAGTCTTCAGATTGTTAAGAGTTTCCAGGTTGATATTTATCATCACTAAAGGGCTTCCAGAACATTTGATTAACGCTAGTCATCTCATCTACTTTTAAACCCAGCTACAGCAAACACAGACAGCACTTAATCAGCTCCGGTCCATCCGGACTACCTGATACAAGGACGTCATTATATATGACCTCGGCGTCAGTCCGCTCACAATATCCTTCATATTTTATAGATGTAGTATCCTTGCTACCTCCTTTCATACACCTACACCTACATCATTCTGCAGGGGGATACTGTAAATACCTGCGCTTGGCGTGGGCGTTTCTGTGTGAAGTTTGCATGCTCTCCGTGTTTTCATGGGTTTCTTGCGTGGGAACTCCAGTTTCCTCCCACAATCTAAAGACATGCAAATTTAAATTGCCCCTAGGTGTGAGTGGTTGTGTGTGTGCTGGCCCTGTGATGGACTGGTGAGCTGTTCAGGGTGTAGCCTGCCTTCACTCACAGGTCCATCCTCTCCACGACCCAAGAATGATAAAGCGGTTTGTCCAAAATAATAATAATATAAATGATCACTCTCATTTCTGTGGGATGTCCCATGTAATGGGCGGACCACTTTAGTGATGCCCCACTTAGGGGCTAGACTCCGTGTCCCCCTGTCCCTCTGGCTCTTTGTCACGCTGTCCTGAGACTTTGTCAAATGACCTACACACTCTGGTATTGTCATCATGGCGGTCCCGATGGTTGAGGAGTAACTGTTTGGCCCATGGACGCTCAGACTGGATTAGTTTTATCTGGAACATTTTATCCATTCATCTGTGATCTTCTTCGGGATTGTTAACTTAAAGCTGACGAGCTGGGCTTTAACCGGCAAACTGACATCAGTCAAAGCAGGCAAGGATTTAACTGAAACCTACTCAACCTCAACTACAGCACAACTCTAAAGACTACGTGAGAACACAGAGGGCGGCAGGGTGGTGTAGCAGTTAGCACATCCACCTCACAGCAACAGGGTCCTGGGTTCTCAGCGAGAGCCGTTCTGTGTGAAGTTTGCACGTTCTCCCTGTGCTCGTGTGGGTTTCCTCTGGGTATTCCGGTTTCCTCCCACAGTCCAAAGACCTACTCATTGGGCTAAGTTGCTGATCCAGATTACCTCAAGGTGCGAGTGAAGAGTTGTGTGGATGGTGAGCTGTTCTGGGTGTACCCCGCCTTTGCCCAGAGTTGGCTGAGATAGGCTCCAGCCTCCCCATGACCCCAGTAGGATTAAGTGGATTCAATGAATGAATGAATAATTATTATTATAGCAATCACTGGTTCATAGAGGTGCACGACCTCCTTCAACAGACCATTTTGTTTTCTTTTCATTATTCTGTTTTCTCCATTCAGTTCTACAAAAATAAATAAATAAATAAATCCAAGTAATATGCTTTAAAACAAATACTAAAAATGTGACATCATACCAATGTCCTATAGCAGGGCACAACAGTCGGCACTGCACGCACTCGAATGTTGCCCCCGTCCCCAGGTGTGTTGAAATATGAATCCTTTCATCAGGTTTCCATGTCAACACATCATCACGGATGTGCCTTTAGCTAATTGAGAGCTAATGAAGTCCTGACATGCTTCAGGAGACGATGCTGAAATATTCACGTTGCTATGCATCCGTTCCGCCTTTCATGCAGCTCTCAGTCAGTGACCTCTCACTCCAACGCACGCCCAGGAGCATCCCGAGCACGTCTGAGTGGACGTTATGGCATGAGTGGTGGGCGAGAAAACCTCTCAAGAATGCCCACTGATGTTCTCAAGGAGTGAAATATGCAAAAAAGACGACATACGGGGGCGGGCCTCGTCTCCAACATGCTTTGTTTTTTTTTTGTTTTTTTTGCTTTCTTTCCATTTCTCTGCTTTTTTTCATGTTGTGGAATTTGATTTTATTTTTACAGCCAGAGGCTCATCAGGCTGCGAGGAGAGATGGAGAACAGGCTTCCTGCCTGGATGCAAAATTGTTTTGGCAAGACTCGGCGGTGTCTCGGCTCTGTAATCGTTCCAGCTGACTCACTGGGTCAATACACGAGGAGACGATTCTGCCAAGAGGCAGCTTTGGCTTTGAGCATGACGGCATGGATGAACACTGCCCTATAGGCACTGATGGAGAGTAAAAAGTTGCATATTAACATCACCAGGGCTGAAAAAAATCTGTTTGCTAGCAAAATATGAGAATAGACCTTTTTTCATGTTTTAAATAAGGAATTATAGAGAAATAATCAACAGTGCTGTGGTGTGATGGAATGAAGTCACTGCTTGAACCCTGAAGTTGGTTATTTTCCTAAACAGAACAGCGTCAACTGGTTTATTTCTCTTCTACTCCAGCTTCCGTTTGTTCGATGGTAAGGTCAGTGTCTGATACCCCTGTTTAATCTCCAGCATTGAACTCAAAGAACAAGACACCCACCAATCGCATCATTCATTCCTTCATTCATTTGCTGAACCGCTTCATCCTACTAGGGTCGCGGAGAAGCTGGAGCCTATCTCAGCTGACTCTGGGCGAAGGTGGGGTACACCATGTCACCAGTCCATCACAGGGGCAATACACACACAACCACTCAGTTTTCAATTCAGGACGAGAACAATTTTGGATCCAACACTTCTTAAGGCAGAAACCCGCTGAAGGCACCCCGATGGCCTACTCTTTATGAATGACAGCAGTGGTTCTTTTACATGCTTCTCACCACAGACAGTGAGAGACATGGCTGGCCTTTGATAACCCAGTTAGCTGCACTGGGGGACAACAACAGTGACTACCACTCGGTGAGAGTGGGGCTTGAACCTCTGACCGTCGGATCAGTAAGACAGCACCTTAACCACCGGGCCACCATGATGCTAACTGGCTATTATATATCACAGTGCAAATTGGCTGATTACATACCACAATGCTGATTGGCTGTTATGCAACATGATTCTGATTGGCTGTTATGCATTATGATGCTGATGGGCTGTTATGCATAGTGATTCTAATTAGCTGTTATCCATCAAAATGGTGATGATGCACCATGATACTGATTGGCTCTTATGTATTGTGATGCTGATTGGCTGCTTGCATCACAGTGTTGACTGGCTGTTATGCAATGTGGTGCTGATGATTGGCTGTTATATATTACAATGCTGACTGGCTGATTATGCATCTCAGTGCTGATTGGCTGTTATGCATTGTGATGCTGATTGGCTGTTATATATTTGGGCGGAACCTGATGTGTGCTGATATTTGGAAATACTACACAAAAACAGGTTCTGCAGACTATAATGTTTATTTACTTTTTTTTTTTTTAACTGATCAACATCCAAACATCACATTAAAATTATTATAATTTTAATTATTATTATTTTTGGCTTGGCTTTTTTGCTTTTGCTGATTCTTCCAGGGAAACATCACACATTTTTAAAACATTAACAAAATAATTAGCTATAAACAGAAAATAAACACAGACAACTAAAATCTCATGGGGAGCTCCGCCTTTAGGCACTGCATAGATCTGCATAAAACAAACCTGTACTCGAGTGAGAGCTGACCAATCAGCTTTCAGAATTCCGCAGTGCTTGGTATGCTTGAGTAAGACACATGGGTACCAGAACGGCTATATCTAATAAACCAGTGTATTTGGCTATTTGTATTGCAGACGTGGTGCTCAGGTCATGTTGATCTGACTGAAACAAGATGAAATAACAGCCACGGGTGTTTACAAACCCCAAACAAAAATGATATTTTATTGTCAGTCCCATTTCCTTATTTCCTGGTTTCTTATTTACACTCCCGCCTGTCAACACGAGTGTCCCCGAACATGGAGCAGATTTTAAATGAGTTTCTCCGAGAGGACGGGGAAACGCAGGCGAACAGCAGGCGGCTGCAGAACCGTGATGGTCTTTACTGCATGAACACGGAGGAACGTTACATCGCAGCCAGCTGGGAATGAAATGCTGAGGGTTAATTGGAAGGATTAACTTCTTCCACTAACACAAAAGGGAAAAGTGGACAAAATGAGGCTTGGCGAGGACATTGCATGTTCTCCCTGTGCTTGTGTGGGTTTTGTCTGGGTTCCCCGGTTTCCTCCCACAGTCCAAAGACATGCACATTACATTTACATTTATGGCATTTGGAAAACTCCCTTATTCAGAGCGACTTACATTTTACAATCAATTTTTTTTTATAAAGCTGAGCAGTTGAGGGTTAAGGACCTTGCTCAAGGGCACAACAGTGGTGGTACTGGGGCTTGAACCCCCAACCTTTGGATCAGTAAGCCAGAGCCTTAATCTCTGAGTGAGCTACCGCTGCCCTTATTAGGCTGATTGGATGTTGAAAATTGCCCCTAGGTGTGAGTGAGAGTCTGAATGTGTGTGAGAGTGTGTGTGTTTTGGCCCCTTGATGGACTGGCAAGCTGTTCAGGGTGTACCCCACCTATGTCCAGTGTTGTCTGAGATAGGCTCCGGCCTCCCTGTGACCGTAGTAGGATTAAGCGGCTCAGCAAATGAATAGATGAATGAAAATCAACGTTTATTTGTAGGAAATTCTGTTACACGGTAACAGAATCCCAGTCGTCTCTGTGTCTCAGTGCATGATTTTCGAAGCTTATTTATATAAATGTTGGTATATGTTGGTGCCGAAGAGGAATTAATAATAGTCTTTCGTTTAATAACAAATGAGTTTATGAAGTGTTTTTCACTTGACTTTTATTTCCATTAGTTATCATTAGCTGCGATTACAGGAGCTCTGATTCATGACGTACTGTGAGACGCTGTGTGATTACTGAAATATTTTTCCCTGATTAGTTTTTCCATTGCTTTCATGCTGTTGGTTAATTATAATTTTTAAATAACCTTTAGAACACTCCACTATTTTTCAGTGGTTTCCTCCTACAGACCAAAGACATGTGCATTAGGCTAACAGGCTGCTTAAAATCGCCCCTAGGTGTGAGTGTGAGTGTGAATTGATGTGTGTGTGTGTGTGTGTGTGTTTTGGCCATGCAATGGTCTGGTTCAGGGTGTACTCCACCCGTGTTTTCCAATGTCGGCAGAGATAGGCTCCAGCCTCCCTACGACCCTAATAGAATTAAATGGTACAGCAAATGAGAGAGAGAGAGAGAGAGACTAATCATATAAATTCATCTCTCAGAAACAAACCCTGAAAGGATGAATGATGATGTGTGAGGTGTAGTGAAAAATAAAATATTATAAAACTTTACAACAAACAATAACACATATAAATAATATAAAAAAGCCTAATTAGTGTGCAGACAACATGAAATAGGTGAACACAAACAGGCAGCAAGCCAATGATGGGACAGGGGCGGAGACATGACTACAGTGTAAACCAGAGGTGCTTCTTAAAACCCTTAAATTGCATCATCGTTTTCCTCGCTTGTGTCTCATCCTTTTGTCTTAGTCCCTCCTACTGAGGAAACATGGAGAGACAAGACGTTTTCTTTGAGGATTTATGTGGAGTGACCTCCACTTCTTATGAAGGTGGCACAGCTGGACCAACTGTGTAAAAACATCCAACGACAAATCATGGGCGGGTTATTTATATGCTGGCGTGCAGCTCTTCCGGGAAGGCTGCTCTTGTGTATCCTTGATCATCACTCCTCGGTTCTCGTTCTCCGATACAGAAATACGAGAATTGAGATGATGATGGCAAAGATGGTGGACCGGAAGAACTTCTAGTTCAAGTGAGAATCGACGCGTGAGGAAATGACAAATAAGGGTTTTGAGAAACACCTTGGTGTGAAGGTTCTAAGCCCCTGTCACACAAAAGGTGTACAACACGTCCACCATAGAAAAATCGGACAAATTCTTAGGACAGTTGTAGGCACGTCATACGAAACTCACCTGCTGCATGACACAAAAAGCTCAAAATGTTTTCCATCTCTAGTGGTAATTCCTGATGTCAGGTCCATTTCGTAGGTCTGTTGTGTGAAGCCCTACGACACCCTACAGCTGTGTTATGATAGCTATACGGGCCATAAGGGCTCAGTGGTTAAGGCTCTGGGTAACAGATCAGAAGGATGGGCCCTTGAGTAAGGCTCTTAACCCTCATCTGTTTAGTCATACGAATGAGATAAAATGTAAATCGCTCTGGATAAGGGCGTCCGCCAAATGCCATAAATAAAGAATATTATATGATTTTTGGGTCATCTGAGGCATTTAGAATAATATGGTTTTCTTACAATAGTCCTATGATTGCTCTACGTTAAACCCACAGGAGTTCCTTACATACACACCTGTACCGTATGGTTGGTTGGCTGTTTTACCTCAGTGGTAGGTTGGTTATTTTCCTCAGTGCAGACGTACAACACGTATTTTACATCTGAGCGCGCTACACAGCCTTCGAATCCATCTCACCCAAACCTATGTCGGTCTCTTCTGTCCTAACTCTGCTCAATTCGTACAACAACCACAAAACAATTGCATGTTGTTTGTCAAAGGGGTTTTACTAACCACAAGGTTGGAGGTTCAAGCCCCAGTACCACTCGGCTGCCGCTGTTGGGCTCGTGAACACCATCACTTGTATGAATGAGATAAAAATGTCGGTTGGTCTGGATAAGAGTGTCGGCCGACTGCTGTAAATCTGAACCCTACATAAGCAGGATGGCGTTCATCGCCATAGGAACCAGAACGTGAAGGTGAAATGATGTACATGACGTATACAATGAGCTATTTGTGAAAGCAAGAAACTAAAGTGCAAAACCTAAATGTATTTATTTATTTATCATTTGGTTAAACCCTTTCATTCATCCGTTTCACTCAAGGTTGCCTTACAAAGTATGAAACATGAAAAAAAAAAAGGATCATATTCAGGAAAGGAAATAGTTTTTACTTGAAATTTGATAAGCGTTTTGTCATAAAGCGACCTGTAACATCACTCCTAAACCTTCATGTTCTTTCATAACGTTTCCTCTTGTAAGATTTTACTTTCCTGATAGACGGAACAGTACGTTAACTGGCCTTGCAGACTTGGATTCTTCTTTTCTCAGTGATTAAACACGGCGAGTGTGGATTATGTTCACACATGTTTTTGCTGGTCATTGATCAGGAATGTGAGAAATGTTAACCGAATGAGACCAACGTAGCACTGCGGCTCAAGATTCTCATGCTAACGTGGCTGTTTAAAGGCGTCTCAGATATGGCCATGACTAAAGTACTGAATATTTCTTTGTTCAGTGTGGAGTTTGTGTTTTATGTGTGTATCTCTGACTTTCTGTGTTTTGGTGACAGGTTATACATGGCAAGATGATGCTACACAGCAGGCGATATCCAGAGAACTGCTAGCGCTGCCTAAGATCCCCCTACGGCACCTCAGTACAAACTTTCCAGCTTTCCACTTACGGTAAGTTGGTGAGTTTGTGTTTCAAGGCAATAAATGGATCAGATGCTACTAAAATTTTATACCCCCTTCTCACCGACGCAACTTTCACACGGATACCCGCAGTGGCTCGAGGAAGAACATCCTGCGGTGTAGATGCGGAAACAGGTTTTTTTCCCTCGTCCTCATCCTCTTCCCTTCGAAGGCATGATTCTGCAACAATAGCTGTGGTGAAGATTCACAGCCTTTAATATCACGGAAAAAACCTATGATCATCGTGAGCATCGTATGGTGCCACCAGTGCTGGTCGATGTTCACACGTTGTTCATGGTCATATGATGCTGGCGGTGGTGTCATCGTATTGTCACGTGGGAATGACACGTTTTTGGTCTTTCCACAGAAATGTGGCAGAAAAATCAACAAGAATTTACCGCGAGTAGCTGCAGAAGGCTGCGGTGTTGTCGGTTCTCTGCGGCAACTTGCAACGCACGTGACATCAAGTTGCATCAGTGTTAGCATTTTAAAATGTAGTTATCGTATTTTATTAATTGGGTGCCAGCAACAAACAGCAATAATATATGTATTTAAAAAATGGGTTGTTGCATTTTCTATACCGTTCTATACACGATCGTGCTGATACCGCTAGCTAGCTTAAGTTAGCACAGATGTTTAGTGCTAGCTAAGTAAGATTACCACAGAAGGTTACTGCAAGTAGTTATGACAGAAGGATACTACTAGCTAAAGATACAGGTTACTGCTAACTATCTCAAATTCTAAAGTTGGGGTGAAAGTTGATTGGTTGAAAAGTGCACAGTAATCCGTCTCACCATTAGCTTCTATCCCACGGGTATCAAAGCGCTGCAACACCGATGGAAGAAGTGTGTAGAATGCGGGGGAGACTAGGATGAAAAATAAACCAGATTTGGTCAAATTGCATCATGGTCCACCTATGAACTTTTCAGACCACCCTCATAGTGTAGGGTGTTACTGCTAGATAAAACTACACTACTGAAGAGCTTAGTGCTTGTTAAAATCGCCCCAATAGATCACCGCTAGATATTTAAAATTTATCGCAAGTTGCTGCTAGCTTAATTTACCACAGAAGGTTTCTTATAGCTAAAGCTAACACAGGAAGTTGCTGCTAGCTAAAATTATCTGGGGAGGTTACTAGCAACTAAAGTTAGCACAGGAGGTTACTGCTAGCTAAGGTTACCTCACGAGGTTACTTATAATTGAAGCTACAACAGGAAGTTGCTATTAGCTAAAGTTACCACAGGAGGCTACTGCTAGCAAAGTTCTCCACAAAAGGCTAATGCTAGCTAAAGTTACCCACAAAAGGCTAATGCTAGCTAAAGTTACCCACCAAGCTGGAAATTGCTAACATTAGCGGAGGACTTTGGCTAACTTGTAATCAAAACTCATTTAACTCAACATGTCGGTTACTGAGTCTCCTCGCGTGTGAGTAAAGTGAGGAAAGGCTTGTAAATACGTTATAAATACTTATGTTAGACTAAGAAATATTTTTGTTAGCCAGATTAGCACAGTTGGTTGAAAGACTGTTGTTTATATTATGTCGAATTGAATGTATTGTTATTTAGAATGATGAAATGAAGGTAACATGTGATTTATGTGTAATTAGACACATGACAGGATATTTTTGTATAATTTTTTTTTAATTAATGACAGCCTTTTTTTCTCCAGGGCTCAGGCTAGCAATGGTAACAGCAGGAAGTACCTACAGGAAGTTGGCCTGTTACCTGCAGAGGTCCCTTCCTTCAAACAGGACCTTCAAGGAAAGGTGAGGTTTTAACTAATGTATTTACCTTTAATTTCTCCTGAATGGTGATAAAGGTTTTGATATTTATCGGGGTGGGCATGGGTGTGTGTGTGTGTGTGTGTTGGGGGGGGGGGGGGGGGGGGGGGGTTTTCCTTTTTCACACGGTTTTCCCCCCCACCCCAACAAACTTCCCCCCA
>JBCNYH010000010.1:24006569-24029644 GCA_039654325.1 Tandanus tandanus
TTTATCTCTTTCCCTATGTGTATGGAGAGGGGGGGATAGCACACACACACACACACACACACACACACACACACACACACACACACACACACACACACACAAAGGCCACGCCTTCTTCACTGAGATTGACACACACACAGTAATAATTTTTGCAATTTTTCCATTTCAAAGTAGCAGATGCTAAAGTTTTGGATTAGTCAGTGTGCATATCCAGAGTTTTATGTGTGTGTGTGTGTGTGTGTGTGTGTGAGTGTGTGTGTGTGATTTTACCTTTGAGCTGACTCTGATTAGGCCCCAGGCTGTGTTATTCGTGCTGAAGTGAAATTCAGGCTCTGATTACTTGCGAAGTCGAGGCGACCTGCTCCTCGTCTCTGCAGGGGGTCTGTGCTTCGTGACGTCTTTTTCAAACACAGAGTCAGAGCCGGCAGAAGAGGAAACTGGTGTGTGTGTGTGTGTGTGTGTGTGTGTGTGTGTGTGTGGTAGTGGGAGTGAGGGTGTGTTCGCCTCTAATTACCTTACACAACCTCATGTAGATTTGTTCCAAGAACAGTGCAAAGACATGCACATTGGGCTATTTGGCTGTTTCATGTGTGGGTGCGAGTGTGAATGGTTCACGGTGTACCCTGCCCTCGCCCACTGTTGGCTGAGATAGGCTCCATCCTCCTCACGACCCTAATAGCAGGATTAAGCGGTTTGGCGATCACAAAAAAAAGCTGTTAGCACCTGTAGAGAGCTTAATATCATTCGCTAGTATGTTGTTAGCCAGCACGTGCTGGAAAATTGCTAAATAAATAAATAAATAAAATATACTATGTATATTAATTTTTAAACTAGTATTTATTTTACTTTTTATTTGCCTAGCGCTCGTACAGGAAGCTAGCGCAGCTGAGCATGATGAACATTCAGTTCAGTATAGTAAGCCACACACAGACTCTGGTACACAAACACTGCTAACAGGAGCCCTCGCTGTGTGTGTGTGTGTGTGTGTGTGTGTGTGTGTGTGTGTGTGTGTGTGTGTGTGTGTGTTGGACAAACCTCTCAAACACTTCCTGAATCGAAGCAGATTTGAGCAAGGATGTGGCGAGCAGTCAGGCAGTCTTTGCTAACAGACAGGGATTAGCAGAGGCAGGCGTTGTTTTCGTTGGTTAATTCCCTCTCCGGGGAAACGGGGCTGAATAATAATATCAAGTGTGTGAATGTGAAATGGTCGATGAAAGTGAGAGAGATTAAAAAAGTGACAAACACGACAGCTTGTCAGCGAGACACAGAAGCCACGTGCTAACAAACTGAGACCGCAGAGTTTTAGCGTGTGTTCGCCGTGCTGTCCGGGGAGATTAGCAACGCAAACGGAAAAAAAAGTTTAAATTTACCAAACACACACAATGGTGATATTCTCATTCATATACTTCTAAATATAAAGTGAGGGATACCACGAGGTGGGGCTAGCACGGGGCTAGCGGCTCTTCATCAACTGTACATTCAATTGTACTTCCACAAAAACACTCGCGTTCTTTAGAATTCATCCAACATTTACATTAAAGTTCTAAAGTTTAATTTTAGAGGAATTTTATAAATGAAAAAAACAGTCACAGTAAATGCTCTGATTGGTGAGAGGCAGTGATCTCATTCCCCCATTTAAAGGCAGAACTGTAATGAATCTCTTCAGAGGCATCTGTTCTCACAGATCTCTTTAGAAGTGGTGTTCTGTTCTTTTTGTTTAAAGACAATGCTTTGATTGGACTGTTTAGAGGCAGTGCTCTGGTTGGACTTTTAGAGGCAGTGCCCTGATTGGACTTTTAGAGGCAGTGCTCTGATTGGACTGTTTAGAGGCAGTGCTCTGATTTGACTGTTTAGAGGCAGTGCTCTGATTTAACTGTTTAGAGGCAGCGCTCTGATTGGACTTTTAGAGGCAGTGCTCTGATTGGACTGTTTAGAGGCAGTGCTCTGATTGGACTTTTAGAGGCAGTGCTCTGATTGGACTGTTTAGAGGCAGTGCTCTGATTGGACTGTTTAGAGGCAGTGCTCTGATTGGACTTTTAGAGGCAGGGCTCTGATTGGACTGTTTAGAGACAGGGCTCTGATTGGACTGTTTAGAGGCAGTGCTCTGATTGGATTGTTTAGACACAAGGCTCTGATTGGACTGTTTATAGGCATTGATCTGATTGGACTGTTTAGAGGCAGTGCTTTGATTAGACTTTAGAGACAGTGCTCTGATTGGTTTGTTTAGAGGCAGTGATCTGATTGAAATGTTTGGAGGCAGTGCTTTGATTAGACTGTTTAGAGCCATTGCTTTGATTGGTTTGTTTAGAAGTAGTACTTTGATTAGACTGTTTAGAGGCAGTGATCTGATTGAACTGTTAAGAGGCAGTGCTCTGATTGGTTTGTTTGGAGGCAGTGCTTTGATTAGACTGTTTAGAAGTAGGGCTCTGATTGGTTTGTTTGGAGGCAGTGCTTTAATTAGAATGTTTAGAAGCAGGGCTCTGATTGGTTTGTTTAGAAGCAGTGCTCTGGCTGGATCGTTTTAAAGCAGTGCTCTGATTGGAATGTTCATAGGCAGATTTCAGATTGCTTGTATAGAGGCAGTGTGCTGATTGGACTGTTAAAGTCAGTGCTCTGATTGGACTGTTTAGAGACAGTACTGTTATGGGACTGTTTAGAGGCAGTTATCTGATTGGAATGTTTAGAGGCAGTTATCTGATTGGAATGTTTAGAGGCAGTGCTCTGATTGGAATGTCTATAGGCGGTACTCTTTTTGGACAGTTTAGAGACCTGTGCTCTGATTGGTTTGTTTAGAGACAGTGCTCCAATTTAAATGTTCAGAGGCAAATTTCAGATTGCTAGTTTAGAGGCAGTGCTCTGATTGGTTTGTTTGAAGGCAGTGCTCTGATTGGAATGTTCAGAGACAGATTTCAGATTGCTTGTTTAGAGGCAGTGCTCTGATTGGTTTGTTTGGAGGCAGTGCTCTGATTGGTTTGTTTTGAGGCAGCACTCTGTTTGGTTTGTTTGGATGCAGTGCTTTGATTGGTTTGTTTAGAGGCAGTGCTCTGATTGGTTTGTTTGGAGGCAGTGCTCTGATTGGTTTGTTTGGAGGCAGTCCTCTGATTGGACTGTTTAGAGGCAGTGCACTGATTGGAATGTTTGGAGGCAGTGCTCTGATTGGTTTGTTTGGAGGCAATGCTCTGATTGGAATGTTTAGAGGCAGTGCACTGATTGGAATGTTTGGAGGCAGTGCTCTGATTGGTTTGTTTGGAGGCAGTGCTCTGATTGTTCTTTTGGAAGTTGCACTGGGTTCCATGACAATGAAGCAGGGCATTGGTGGCGCAGGTGGTTAAGGCTCTGGCTTACTGATCCAAAGGTCAGGGTTTCAAGTCCCAGTACCAACAAGCTGCCACTGTTGGGCCCTTGAGCAAGGCCCTTAACCCTCAACTGCTCAGTTGTATAAAAATGTAAGTCGCTCTGGATAAGGGCATCTGCCAAATGCCATAAATGTAAATGTAAGCAGCAGAATGATATTTTGGTGTTGCTTTGATGTCATTCTGATGATAGAAATCTTCCTGACGCAGTGAAAGATGATGTAGCGAGTGAAAGTTAGCATAAACCAAGCTAATGAATAAAAGCTAACCTAGCCACTGTAGCTAGTAGCTCTGTTCATCCTGATCCTCACTCCAGCGTCACTGTTATTGACTGCTGTCAATCAAGTCAACTCATTGGAATACAAGGACACGCCCATTAGGACTGTTCTTGTTTTAATATTTGGAGTTTTATCACATTTGTTGGATCTGTGAAAAATAAATAAATAAAAAATGCTTTTTTTTAAGGTATCATTCCATTATAGATCCACAGTGTGTGTGTGTGTGTGTGTGTGTGTGTGTGTGTGTGTCTGTGAGTGTGCTCACAGGAGTGTTTTGTCTGTCCATAATGGCAGTGCGTCGTGTGCCCATAATGCCCCCGCTGAAAGGCGCCGTGCTCTGCTGAATAAAGAGAGCGAGAGAGAGAGAGAGAGAGAGAGAGAGAGAGAGAGGGACAGAGAGAGAGAGAGAGAGAGAGAGAGAGGGAAAAACAAAGGCGGACTTCCTGCACTTCAAAGCAGGCGGATGACATTTAGGGCCCTCGGTGTTCAAAGCTCCCTTTCTGCTTTTGTACTTCCCTCTTTGAGTATAATTAATAATATTTCCTTTCACGAAAAAAAGAGGAGACAAGGCGCGAGCAGGATTAGCACCCCGCTTCATCCCATCTGCGCTTATTTCCTTATGCAGGTGTTTTTATTATTATTATTTTTATCATTTTTTCCTTTTCCTTAATGCGTGTTCTTTTCTACTGCGCTGCTGTCATGTTGGTCAGGAGATGAAACTCAGTCCTTTTAGGAAAAACATGGAGTGATGAAACATAGACATGTACCGCTGCTGTATTTAAAAACCAAACGAAAAGAAAAACATTAACTGCTTTTTCACTGATATTAAACCACAGCTCTGTTTTTGGATCTCAGCTGAACCGCGAAACAACTGCTACGATGTACAGTGTGAAAAGAAATAAAGCGCTGCGTGTTCAGCTTTAAGAGAAAAATCATCAGTGATGCATTATGGGAAAGTGTGAACAATACCCTGACCACACCCGTGCACGGATTCTCACCAAACTTGGTGGCAACACTGCCCTACCTGAATCCCAGGGATGATCTGGTTTTGGAATGTTAAGGTCAAAGGTCAAGGTCAGAGCAAGGTCAGAAAGTTTTGGAGACTGGGCGCTTATCACTTGGAAACGGGTGCTGATAGACATGCCGTTACTATGGAACACTAATAGGAAACCATATATGGACTTCCTGATGAGACAATTAGCTTTGACCTTGAGTGACCTTTAAATGTCAAACCCCAGCTGTCTCTTAAATCCTTCAAATGAAATAATTTTGTCACATTCATGTACTACAGAACATTCCGTAAGATGAGCACATGGGTAATTAAAACCAGTACCAGTACCAGAACCCATAGAGCGTCTATTTACTGCATTATCTATGCTGCGTGGCAGAGGTACCTTGCACACTTCGAGTGGCCTAACAGTTACAAAATGTATTTCAATTTATATTTGATGGCAGGGGGTTTCGGTGTGGAGCTTCCATGTTCTCCCTGGGCTTGCATGGGTTTCCTCCGGGCACTCAAGTTTTCTCCTACAGTCCAAAGACATGCACAGTAAGCTAATTGGCTGTTAGAAATCACCCCTGGGTGTGAGAGTAAGTGTGAGTGGTTGTATGTGTGTTGGCCCTGCAATGGACTAGTGAGCTGCTCAGAGTGTACCCCGCCTTCACCCAGATTCGGCTGAGATGGGCTCCGGCCTCCCCGTGACCCTAATAGAATTAAGGGACAAATCATTGAATGAAATAATGATTTTTGGGACATTAAACGAAGGATAAATTTACTTTTTAGGGATCTTCCTGGCCTGTAAGGAGGAAAACCCTACAGGAAGCTGAAGGTAGTCTGGCTGTAATGTAGCTCATCCATCGTAGCCGTCAGTAGACGTCCAGGGCAGTGGGGATGAAATATCAGATGTGGTTGGTATCAAACAGCAGCGATGTTTCCTAAATAATTTCATAAAAGAGAAATAATAATAATAGCTTTCGCCTTTTCGATCTGTACAGTGCTACATGGCGTGGCTGGAGAGAAGATGGATAGAAGCATGTTTTTTTATGTATTGTTGGTGTTTTTTTGTGAGCAGAGACACATTACTGTCCTTTACTGCACTGAACACCATCGATCCACGCTCCAGTCTGGACCTGCCGTGGGCGGGATTTGACATTTGATTGACAATTAAAGCTGAGGCATTGACACAGGAGGGGATAGGGATGTTAAATTGGCTTCTCTATCTTCATCACTGTCACTCAGGAGCTCCTCTCACAGCTCACACAGTCTCACAAACTCTTACAGAAGACACACACACAAACACACACACACACACACATGCTTTTTACACACTTGATATTGTATATTTCACCCAAGTTCATGGTTTACATTCATTCATCTCCTAAGCCGCTTAACCCTAATTAGGGTGGCGGGGAGGCTGGTGCCCATCTCTGCCGACTCTGTGTGAAGGCGGGGTACACCCTGAACAGCTCGCCAGACCATTTCAGGGCCAACACGCACACAACCATTCACACCCACACTCGGGAAGGAGGAAACCCACACAAGCACAGGGAGAACATGCAAACTCCACAAAGAAGTGCCCCGAGCCCGGGATTCGAACCCAGGGCCTTCTTGCTGTGAGGCGGACGTGCTAACCACTGCGCCACCGTGCCGCCACATAATTTTCATATGGTTAATTTTTTGTTCATGTGATTCACTGATTGATTCATGATTCAGAAATTCTTATATGATTCATTAATTTTCGCATGATTCATTTTTCATGTATACTTTTTTTTTTACATGAATCATTTATTTCCATATGATTCACTAATTGATTCATGATTCATCCATTTACACATAATTCGTTTTTTTTATGTGGCGGCACGGTGGTGCAGTGGTTAGCACGTCCGCCTCACAGCAAGAAGGTCCTGGGTTCGATTCCCGGGCTCGGGGCGTTTCTGTGTGGAGTTTGCATGTTCTCCCCGTGCTTGTGTGGGTTTCCTCCTTCCCGAGTGTGGGTGTGAAAGGTTGTGTGTGTGTGTGTGTTTCTGCCCTGCGATGGCCTGGCGAGCTGTCCAGGGTGAACCCCGTCGTCCCCCAGAGTCGGCTGAGATGGGCACCTGCGACCCTAATTAGGGTTAAGCGGCTCAGAAAGTGAATGAATGAATGCATGATTTTTCATGTGTGTTTCATGTGCGACTCATTTATTTCCATGTGATTCCTTAATTGATTCACGATTCAAATATTTTCACATAATTAATTTATTCCGAATGTGCTCCAAATTTTTTATATGATTCATTTATTTCCACATGTTTCATAGACTATCAGATGATTCATTACTTTTGAGCTGTGAAAGTTGTAAATCATATCATTTGGTCTCAACTTGTATATCTGTCAGAAATGCATTGCAGCTTATAATTGAAAGAATACCATACCTACAGTAAAGCATGGTGGGGGTAGCACCGTGCTGTTTGGTTGCTCCGCTGCAGCCGAGGCTGGAACACTTGTTAAGATAGGAGGAAAATGGATGGTGAGACATACCCGCACATTCTTCATGATTTACCATCTCAGAGCTTCAGGTTTTTATTTCTTTCTTTATTTTCTGAATTATTGTTATTATACCTTTAACTCGGTGGTTATAAGTGTGTCTGTCTCCGTTTCAAGCTGCAAAGCAACAGAATGTGAATATGTTTGTGTGTGTGTGGGGGGGGGGAGGGGGGGGGTGGGTTGATTCTTTTCTTTTCCATACCCACTGTAGAACTTCAATCTGTCCTTTTTATTTTCCCCTGAAACAGAGGTCAGAACGTTCCTCCTGAGTCACACTTTACCTTCAGCTTCCTGAAATTGCCACATTTGAAAGAGCACCTTGTGATTCTTCTCTCTGAACCAGTGGTCATGTGGGCATCCTTCAGAAAAAGGAGAGCGAGGTAGAGAGAGAGAGAGAGAGAGAGATATGAATTATAGATCAGTCCTGAGAGGAATATCTCGCTTTTCTGCTGTTCGTCTTGAGCTGGCTGTTTTAATCGATACTGCACCCTGTCACAGGTCACCTACCCAGCATGCACTGGGGCGTTGCAGCCTGACGCCCTCTCTGTTCCTTTAACTGTTATTCCGAAAAGGAATGAAATTTCAGTATCCTCAGGTGAGAAACTGGTACAAATATCTAAAACGTACATATTTAAATAATCCTGCACAGTATCGCTCGTTTATTAAAGATTTAATGATTTATTAGAGAAAATGATTTATTACATAATGGATTATAAGAGTTTTACTGATCTAGTTAGTTTCTACACAAATATAACCACACAGCTTTGTTGTTTATCACATCTTTGTATTATAACGACAAATCGAACTACCTAATTAACTAGGTAAGGCTAGCTCTTACAATAAATAAACTGTGTAATAGAGCCAACTAGTTAATGCTGTTTATCGGGTTAAGGTCAAACTGACTAAGATAGATAGCTAGCTAACTAATCTATATCAAGTTAAGACCAAGTAGTAATACAGTAATAGATCTAGTTCGTTTACTAACCAATGTGTATTCTCAACTTAAAAGTAAATTAGGTAACTAGCTAACTAGCTAACTAACTAACTAACTAACTCACATATTAGCTAACTAACTAACTAACTAACTAACTAACTAACCCATTATTTGATTACTTACCTACCTAATTAAATACCCACATACCTACCTACCTAACTAAGAAGAGCTACCAGGTTAGAAATAAACTGAGTAATGGAACTAGTTATGAAATTAATGCTAGCTGTTAGGTTTAGGTTCAAACTGACTACCAGAGATAGTCGCCTAAATTATGTTCTTTATCAAGTCAAGACCAAACTGAGTAACAGAACTAGCTAACAAGCTAATGCTTATTTCTAAATTAAAAGTAAACTGAGTAATGGAGTGAACTAACTTACTAACTCCTTGACTAATGCTCACTTTCAGTATAAAACTAAACCGACCGATAGAGTTCGCTTGATAGACCTAGATAATTGATTTAGATTTTAGTGAAATAAAATAACGTTTATAAAATAACTTTTAGCCGAATATTCATCACGTTAGCGTCTTTACCTACACAATAACATTAATAATTAGCATGTGTGCTTATTTTGAAGTTGAAATGAAGTAAGAGTGTTGGCCGACTGATTAATGCTAGTTATCAGTATAAACCCGACGGGTGATGCTTGCGCTTTTTCTTTCTTTTAATGTGAATTAAAGCTTGAAAAATCACAGAAAAGATAAAAACCCCACAGAAACCCTGAAGTGTAAACTCTCCTCTCCTAAAGACTCTCCCGCTACCCAAAGGTGGCGATAGCGCTAACATCATTCAGGATGGAAAACCGGGTGCCCAGGCTAGAAGTCTTGGACAGTCACCTGTCAATCAAACATGCTCATTAGAATATCTGGCCACGCCCATATGTCTGAAAAGAGTCATTTTGGTTATTATTTCAATCCTAACGTTGTGCATTTGGAATTGGTGTCACCACATTCCCGTAACAGATGCAGTGGTTTGTGTTTTATAAAAGTGTAGAATATCACAGATTACGTTTCTTTTTCTCTCCACTCGCCTGTTTGTGCTGCGTCTCTCACCTCCAAAGTTTAACAGTTTAACAGCTTCGTAATTAAAGTGTGTTAATAACCAGAGTCAGAGAAAGCACTTTACACATCATTAGCCTGCAGTGCTAACACCAAAAGGTGTGTGTGTGTGTGTGTGTGTGTGTAGGGGGAGGGGTTGTGTAAGGGGGTGTGGCTGCAGGGAGGAGAGTGTGTTCAAGTGTATGACAGTACCGCAAACATGTATCTCTACTGCTCTAATTACTTTCCTACAGAGCCCCATGGCCTTCTGGGAATTTTCTACTTCACACCACACCTCTGTGTTCCAGTCGGCACACACCAGGGACATATCGCTCTTCTCTCTCCCTCTCTCTCTCCCTCTCTCTCTCTCTCTCTCTCTCTCTCTCTCTCTCTCGAACCCCTCTCCATCTCTCTGTCTGTCGATTCAGCTGAGGAGGTGTTGCATTATCACCTGAAGGTGTAAACAGGCGACGAATTGCCTTTTCCTCACCCCTCTCTCTCTCTCTCTCTCTCTCTCTCTCTCTCTCTCTCTCTCTCTCTCACACACACATACACACACACACACACTGGTACTGTGGTTGTTGGGATCCGTTTTGTCTTTGCACGCTGTTTCTCTCTCTGCGTGTCATCTTTCTGTCGTTCGCTCGTTTCCTAAAGAAAAAGTCAGACGAACACGACGTTACATTTGAATCCGTCTGCACTCCATCGGCTCGGACTTGTTCGTTGTTTAAAGTTGACTTCTTTACTGCTGATTTTTTCTTGGAGGGATGAAACCGATGCAACAAATAAAAAAAATTATAATCTCACTCACCCATTTGCCGAACTGCTTAATCCTTCTAGGGTCGCTGGGAGACTGGAGCCTATCTCAGCCGACACCTGGCCATGGCAGGGGAACACACTGAAAGCTCACCAGGCCATCGCAGGGTCAACACACATATAACCATTTACACTCACATCCACACCTAGGGGCAATCTGGAACAGCTGGTTAGCCTAATGGGCATGTCTTTGGATTGAGGGAGGAAACTGGAATACCCAGAGGAAACCCATGCAAGCATGTGGAGAACATGAAACCTCCACACAGGAACGCCCTTGAACCCACAACCTTCTTGCTGTGAGGCAGACGTGCTGGCCTCTACACCACCCTGCGGTGAAATTATTAGTAAAGTGGTAGAAATTTTAAACATTCCGCAGTTAAATGTTCCGGGTGTTCGAGCTGCCTCGGCTCACAACTGTACTACTCCTTGTTGAGGTCTTATAGCAAGGAGGTCTCACCAAGATGGCCGCTGTACGGCTTCACAATTGAAACCCTAATCCACCATCTTTAATCCAGTCATCTTTTTTAGATCAGTAGATTGTAGGCATGCTAATAATTTATTAGCTAGCTCTGCGCGGAGTCGAGGTCATCGTGTTCCTTCTTCACTGAACTGTTGGTACCTGATTGCGTTAAAGTCGTTCTCTTTTCATTTTGTTCTTTTCCCCTTTCATTTCATTCTCTCTCTCTCTCTCTCTCTCTCTCTAATGGGGAATGGCAGAAGGTTAACGACTCTTTAGTCAGTGCAAAGTTTCCCAAATTTGTCCCCTAAACACTTTGTCCTTGCGCACTCGATGTCCCTCACCTCCCTTCCACGTTGCTCGTCTCTAATGAACCAGAAATTTTCCATCTATTTTCACTTTCTCCAGCTGTATGCTAATAATTGTCTCTCCGGGGCAGAATTATTCGGGTTCTGAGGCACCGAGTCATCATTAAAAAAATACAAAAAAAGTGCCATAACGCACTCCTGTTGCCTCCTGTCCTCTGTGATAAAGTGCACTTGAATATATCGGGAATAAAACCCCTTAGTACTCCAAAGCGATAAAGAGACGTCGAATCCTGCAAACAGGAGCCACTGAAGCTAATTCGATTCACAACAATCCAAAATAAACTGCCTGGAACTAGGGGGCGTGTTGCGTGAATGACATCAAGAGCGACATTTTTTTTCCCGAGAGGAAGCAATATGTCAATGTCTGCGTTTGTGCACACGCTAAACGTTTTCACAGTGCAAACAAACTCTCAGAAGAATAAATGGCGGCGGAAAGTCGCGAACAACCCGGGTCTAAAGGCGGCGAGACGGCGCGGGAAACTTTTCCGATATGAATAAATGAATAAAAGTGTATTGATGAGGTGAACGTGTGTTATGTTAATAAGGCACAATATGTATAAAAAGAAGTTCAAAGACTCTGTTCGACGTGAGCTGAATCTTTAGCCTCACAGCACTAATAATAAAAAAACCTTTCAGATTATTTTATCAAAGCAGCACTGAAATAGGGGCGGCACGGTGGCATGGCGGTTAGCATGTCCGCCCCACTGCACTAACGTCCTGAGTTGGAGTCTTTGGGCTCGGTGAGGGTGTTTCTGTGTGGGGTTTAGATGTTCTCCCTGTGCTTGTGTGGGTTTCCTCCAGGTACTCCAGTTTCCTCCCACAGTCCAAATTTTACACAGTAAACTAACTGGCTGTTCCAAATTCGGGAGATCGACAGGTGGATCAGTGAAGCCTCTGCTGTAAGGCGGAGCTTGTACCGGTCCGTCGTGGTGAAGAGGGAGCTGAGCCGGAAGGCCCTCACCGATGGTCACGAGCTTTGGGTAGTGACCGAAAGAACAGGATCGCGGATACAGACGGCTGAAACGAGCTTCCTTCGCAGGGTGGCGCGGCTCTCCCTCAGAGATAGGGTGAGAAGCTCGGCCATTGGGGAGGAAATTGGAGTAGAACCGCTGCTCCTCCCAAACGCCTCGGTGTCCCCCCGGAAGAGCTGGAGGAAGTGGCTGGGGAGAGGGACGTCTGGGCCTCACTGCTTAGGCTGCTGCCCTGCAACCCGACCCCAGATTGAGCGGAAGAAGAAGATGATGATGATGATGATGAACTAACTGGCTGTTCCAGTTTGAGTGTGAAAGATTGTGTGTGTGTTGGCCCTGCGACTGACTGGCGAACTGTTCAGGGTGTACCTCTGAACAGTTGGCTGAGATAAGCTCCAGCCTCCTTGCGATCTTTGTAGAATTAAGTGGTTCCGCTGACGAGTGGCGAGTCAGTCATTATATTAATACATCATTCAAATAACTCAAATAAGACTCAACTCTTCTCACTTACTCATTCGCTGAACCCTTAATCATACTATAATGTCGCAGGGAGACTGCAGCCGATCTCAGCCCAATCTGGGCGAAGGCGGGGTTACACCCCGAACAGCTCGTCGGTCCATCACAGGGCCCAAAAAAGCACGGCGAGAACAAGAGAACCCTATAGACTAATAAACCCCAGGACCTTCTGGCTGTGAGGCCGATGTGCTAACCACTACGCCACCGTGCCGCCCATAATTCCCGTCCCATACGTCATATCTTCTTCTTCTTGTGATAGGAGGTTTTATTAGGAGCGAGGGCTGTGAGCCCGATGTGTGATGTTTGACGTGATTTGATTTGTATTTCCGTCAGAGCTCGAGACATAAAAATGATCAGGAGTACACTGTGCCCTACATACCCCTGCGTGGCAGTTTAGACGATAATTATAGTTATTGTTGGTTATTATACCAGGAATAAGCCCGTGGTGACAGAAAGCATGTACTTCACGGCTGTAAAGAGTGCGGCGGCGCGGTTGTTTTAGCAACATTCCGGTCTGATTACGGTGAGAAAATCAGCCTTTTGTGTCGGCCGTTAGGCGTTATTTGGCCACCATTAACTTTAAATGTGAAGCTGGGGTTATTTTATCTGTTATTTTACCAGCTGCTGCGGCTGCCTAATTTTATTTGCTGTCCGTCCTCCTCCTTTCAGAACATTTCCACTCGGAAGGAAGCTTTTTTTTTTTTTTTTTAAGCAGATTGTGAGTTCTTTAGATCCGTTTGGACAGACAGCTGCCAGTTTATGATCAGACGTGACTTCTTGTATTGGAAAACTGTTATAGCTGCTGCTTTATGATGCAACAATTTGTAATCATTGCTACTGATTTATACTCTACAGTGTCTATCCGGAGGAATTCAATCACTCCTGGCAAACAGAAAGAAGCAAATAAATAAAGGAATTAACCCCCCCCCCCCCCCCTGTGCTTTCTGTCAGTTCATCCTGGTACTTCTTATCTTCACCGAGAGCCCCGTTGGATGAAAACGCAAGCTTGTGCAATCAAACCCGCTGATTAAATTACAGTAGCCGTAGCATGCGTGAATCTAAAGTGAGGGTTTATCGAGTTTAATGACGGATACAGATGGAATAAATCCCCACTTTATATTCACACATGCTGTAATATGATGCTGTAGATCTCTATAAATAAATTTATGAGCCAGTAATGTGATCGTATCACCAATCGCCGTCTGTAGGAAAAACAAACCAGCGTTAATCCGAGTTCTCACACAGCAAGAAATTAATCTCGTCCAAATAGGGCCAAGATATCCACTGGTTATGGAAACGTGTGATAAACAGGTTATGTTGGATGTGGATGGTGGGGTTTTTGTTTGTTTGTTGGTTTTTGGTAAAACATATTTTTGAGAAGAGCAAAACAGTCCTGGGCTCGAGTCCTGGGTTCGCCTCGGTGGCGTTTCTGTGTCTTCAAAAACATCTACATTAGGCTGATTGGCTCTTCCAAATCGCCCCTAGCTGTGAGAATGAGTGTGAGTGTGAATGGTTGTGTGTGTTGGCCCTGCAATGGCCTGGCGAGCTGTTCAGGGTGTACCCCGCCCTCACCCAGAGTCGGCTGAGATGGCCTCAAGCCTCCCCCCGACCCTAATTAAGATTCAGTGGCTTAGAGGATGAATAAAAAAATGAATATTTTTGAGAAGATAAGCCAAAAAAACCCCCCCTGCTTGACAGTATTGGCACCCCACCCACCTCGCATCACTTCTAGTGTAGGGCTTACCTAATACAAGACCCTTTCTGAAACTTTTTTCATTACATCTCTGGTTTTTAATCAGACACAAATGTCAACATATGGAAAGATGTGTATGATGTTAGAGAAATTCTTCCTGCACCGAAACAGGGCGGTAAAAGTTAACACTAAGGCAAATAGACGTGCAGGCAAATCAGAGCTTTATGAACTAAAGCAACACAGAGTCCACAAACAAGGTTTTAATGCATGAATGCAACTCGGAACCCCTCACCTGGTTCAGTGCTTCATAGCCACAGGCCTTCCAAAGCATCTCAAGGGTCTCCACTGCACAGGACACACAGTATGAGCTTTGCTTTCAGCGCACAAGCCAGTGTCAGAATAAATGTGTGTAACACAGGTCCTGATGTTGACCTCACGTTGTCATGTGACCCACTGACTCGCTCATCCGGCACACATTTGACCGTGCTATGCTCCGTTCGACAGGAAACAATCCATTTTGACCAACCAGCATTCAGAATTCAGCAGCACTGTGGGGTGTATTTACATTTTCTCTTTGTTCTTAACAAGCGGAGAAGACACCGTTTGCACTGCATTAAACTGGAGACTGATAGAAACTGGAGTGAAATGGAGATCAGACATCGTTCAGCTTCAGCGGGTTTACAAAGAAAAATTTCTTTTCTGTTCTGTTCTTGTGAAAGTGACTGGAAAATTTGATGGTCCTCACGTTCCGCCATATTTGCTCATTTAGCTTCTGTCAGTTCAGAACGCAGAAGCTCATTTGCTCAACACACACACACACACACACGTTCCTGACACACTTCAAATCCAACATTTAGACCTCTTTATCTACGTTTTCCACCGTACCAGGAATCCTCTTTTCCTCCATTCCAGCAGTAACTCAAATAAATTCCTAGAAAATGGCAGTGTGTGTGTGTGTGTGTGTGTGTGTGTGTGTGTGTGTGTGTGTGTGTGTTCAGCAGGGGCTTCTTCATTAATAAAGCCAGTGGTTTTCATCGCATGAATGACATCGTGCCTCGCAGCAGGCTTTCTTTATCTCTCTCGAGAAACAAAATGGAAAACCTAGCTCCAGGGCGGCCATTTTGAAACGGCGCTGCTGCTGCTGCTGCTGTCGCCGCCTGCAGCTGCCGCCGCTGCTGCTAATGATTAGGCCATCCAGAGCCTCCACTTATCTCCTCGTCCCACACGATAACGTCTTATTAAAGATTCCCCTTCTCTCTTTATTGAAGAGAAACGCCTGGACAGGAGGGAGGGCCAGGAAGAACGCGAGGGCTGGGAAGGTGGGAAGGGACGGTGACGGAGACGGAATCTGAGTGTGTTTGGTGAGACACAAGGTCATGAAGGAGTGATAGAGTAATGCATTAAGAGTGTGAGCTTTGGCACTGATATGATGGGTGACATCTTCGAGTAGGCCGGCGTGTCTCTCTCGTTCCTGCGCTCTCGTTCCTGGGATGAGTGACGCTTTGTGTGATTCCTAATGACAGCTGGAACAAATGGGCTGTAATGAGGTGACCTTCCCATTTTTTTTCTCTTTCGCTCTGTCTATTCTTCTCTCTAACACCAACGCATGACGACTAGCCTGGCTTGCTCAAGAGGATTCATGACGCCTTTTGATGAAGATGTGCTCAGTTTAAACCAGGACTGCTTGCATTTGGATATTTTTTAATAGGGAAAATTCCCAGAGTGCAGCAGAAACGCTATTTCATGGAATGACCCATGTTGATAACGTGTTTATATCCATCTACAGGAGAAGTGAAGATCCATTTCTAACTCATCTACTAGCAGCCAAGTCTCCTCATCCGGGGTTAACCAGAGCCTGATATGAGATCTTTGGTTGGACAAATTTTACAATGAAACTGGACAAAAGTTCTTCCTTCATAGAGTCATTTTCAGTAATTCCAGTCAGGGTGCTGCTGGATCTGGAGCCAATCCCAGGAATCCAGGGAATGAGGCAGGAAGTACCAGGCAGTGGTGCCTCGCTGGTTAAGGCTTTGGGTTACTAATCAGAAGGTCAGGGGTCAATCTCAACTACCACCAATCTGCCACTGTTGGGCCCCTGAGCAAGGCCCTTAACCCTCAACTGCTCTTGTGTATAAACAAGATAAGAAGTGTAATGCTTTCACTGCCAAATGCTATAAATGTTACTGTAAATGCATCCCTGTGGATCTCAGCGTGAAACCGAGGGAACAGTAATACGTCAGTCCAGTAGGTGGGAGTAGCTGCAGAAGGTGACCAGGTATAGAAGCAGGAAAACCAGAGGAAGACTTTTCATCCTCTTGTCTAATTCTTCTGCTGAAGTATACCGCCCCTTTGCCGGCCGTCCCAATTCTATTATTTGTACATCAAGATGCAAAATGCGAAGACGCTCGCTTCTGATGATGGTGGTACAGCTGGACCTTCTGCATAAAAGCATCTAATGTCATATAAGGGGGCGGGCTATTTATACGTTGCCATGTAGCTCTTCCAGGAAGGCTGCTCTCGAGGATAATCAGTCATCGCTCTTTATTCAGCAAAGCTGGCGGACCAGAAGAACTTTGGGTTCAAGCGAGAATGGAGGCGCAAGGAAACAACAAATAAGGGTTTAGAAATGTACCCTGAGTGTTCAGATACAGCCACTGTTTTTATCTTCTTCTTGTTATTTTTGGGGGATTTGTCTTTCAGCGCCTGCTCTATATTGCCCCCAGAAGGTCAGACGGGGTAGTAAAATAACGCCATACCCCACACCAGCAGAAAACTGAGGACACTTTAGAGACATGCACATGAAAAATGCCTTCATTTTCACCTTTTAACCTTTTCGTGTTTCCAAGATTAAGTTCTTTTTTCTTGTTTAATTTTGGCTTCTTCAACCTCATATTTTAGACATTTCTCTACATGAACTTGGGAATAGTCAGATGTATTCTTCATGGATATGTACATGTTTTTTTTTTTCTGTCAATAAGTACATTTGGAATCGAGCCCCACTGAGCGTCTGAACCTCATTCCCACCTCCAAACCAAAAATGGCTGCCCCCCCACGGTGTCTCATTCCTTCTGGAGTGTGCAAGTTGCAGCTGGTTCCCTGAGTCACTTCCAGAAATCAAACATCAGAAATGAGCCCAGTTTCTCTCAACACGTCTCCCTGATAGATATTTTTATGTTGATAGTTTTCTTCAGGATTATATCCTATTTAAGAGAAATACTTTTATTATTTTGCTAATTTCTCGTAGATCTTGTGAGAAATCTGTCAGTAGCCGTACTTACAGTGCTCTTTCAGTTAGAAAAGAGATTGTGGTCGTGTTAAGCCTAACTGTATCTGTGTGACATCGCTGAAAATGTGTCTACGTTAATACGTTAACCTCGCAGCTCGGTTCACAAATCGATTCTAAAATTATTAACAACAAGCTTCAGCTGACTGACAAAACTAGTGACACGTGAGGGTTGGTTGCTTTCTGGTCTCCCAGTTTGCTCTGCACATCCACCCATCCATCCACCCATCCACCCATCCACCTACCCATCCACCCATCCACCACCCATCCACCTACCCATCCTCCACCCATCCATCCACCCATCCACCCATCCACCACCCATCCATCCACCCATCCATCCACCCATCCACCTACCCATCCACCCATCCATCCACCCATCCACCACCCATTCACCACCCATCCACCACCCATCCATCCACCCATCCACGTACCCATCCACCCATCCACCACCCATCCACCTACCCATCCATCCACCCATCCACCACCCATCCACCTACCCATCCACCCATCCACCTACCCATCCACCTACCCATCCACCCATCCACCACCCATCCACCTACCCATCCATCCACCCATCCATCCATCTACCTACCCATCCATCCACCCATCCATCCACCTACCCATCCATCCACTCATCCACCTACCCATCCACCCATTCACCACCCATCCATCCACCCATCCACCTACGCATCCACCACCCATCCACCTACCCATCCACCCATCCACCTATCCATCCACCTACCCATCCATCCACCCATCCATCCATCTACCTACCCATCCATCCACCCATCCATCCATCCACCTACCCATCCATCCACCTACCCATCCACCACCCATCCATCCACCTACCCATCCACCACCCATCCATCCACCCATCCACCTACCCATCCACCTACCCATCCACCACCCATCCATCCACCCATCCACCTACCCATCCACCTACCCATCCATCCATCCACCTACCCATCCACCTACCCATCCATCCACCCATCCATCCATCTATCCACCTACCCATCCATCCACCCATCCATCTACCCATCCATCCACCCATCCACCTACCCATCCACCTACCCATCCATCCATCCACCTACCCATCCATCCACCCATCCACCCACCCATCCACCCATATAGCCATTCATCCACCCATCCACCTACCCATCCACCACCCATCCATCCACCCATCCACCACCCATCCACCTACCCATCCATCCACCCATCCATCTACCCATCCACCCATCCACCTACCCATCCATCCACCTATCCACCTACCCATCCACCCATCCACCACCCATCCACCTACCCATCCATCCATCCATCCATCCATCCATCCATCCACCACCCATCCACCTACCCATCCATCCACCCATCCATCCATCCATCCACCCATCCATCTACCCATCCAGCCATCCATCCACCCATCCATCTACCCATCCAGCCATCCATCCACTCATCCATCTACCCATCCACCTACCCATCCATCCATCCATCCATCCACCTACCCATCCACCCATCCAGCCATTCATCCACCCATTCACCACCCATCTACTTACCCATCCATTAACCCATACAGCCATCCATCCACCCATCCACCTACCCATCCATCCATCCACCCATCCATCTACCCATCCAACCACCCATCCATCCATCCATCTACCCATCCACCCATGCACCACCCATCCACATACCCATCCATTCACCCATCCACCTACCCATCCACTCATCCATCCATCCATCCATCTACCCATCCAGCCATCCACCTACTCATGGGTATGAAATATGAATTTCCATAATATGAAAGCAGCATATTATGTATAAGAGACCACTTTTCAAACAAAAATATACTGAAGGCTGCTGGGATTTACATCCAAATAAAGAATCAGGTGTGAGAGTCAACATTTCCAGGAGAACTGGGGCTGGTTCTGTAACACCCGGTAGATACTGTACTTGTAAAACTGCACAAACTCGACCTGATGCTGTTATATTTTTAAACAAAGTCATCACATTATTATTATTATTATTACATACTAATATTGAATTAGTTTCATTTATTACTGTTTACTGTGCTTCATAGAATTCTTATGTAGAGATCTTTAATTTAATGTCATTATTTATATGTTAATATAAGGCATCTTTGTTCTACACCATTCCTTTGTGTACAGTATCTACCGAGTATCTTACAGAACCAGCCCCAGTTCTCCTGAAAATGTTGACTCTCACACTTGATTCTTTATATGGATGTAAATCACAGCAGCCTTCATTATATTTTTAATCTGAAAAGTGGTCTGATACGTAATATGCTGCTTTCGTTATTCACACACTGTACTAACATTTTTTTAAATGTAACATTTTATTTTGTGCTGGAAAACTAATGTCTGAAATCTAAAGTGTTTTTTTGTACTAACTCGCCAATATACAATTTATAAAATAAAAATCTATAGCAAAGTTTGTACTAAAAAAATAGGGTGGTATATTATATATCAACCCATCCATGCACACTTCCATTTATTTATTCATCCATCCATTCATACATCCACCTGCCATTCCATCCATCCATCCATCCATCCATCCATCCATCCATTATGCATACTGCCCTTTTGAGTGAGACGGAATGTTTTATTGATAAAATTGTGAATTTTTAACTCGTAATCATTACTATTCAGAAAGTAATAGACTACATTTGCCAAAACAAACTTTGAAGTCTGATTTCATAAGAAGCACTTTGAAGTGACTACCCAAACTAGACTCAGTGCCTGTAAGTTGATGTCCTTCTTTAAAAGGCTTAACTACGCAAACATTTCTCTGTTCATCAAGTGCTACGGGAGTGTTTATTAGATAGAATACGGTAAACAGTTTCCAGGCCACGATCTAACCAGGTGCGAGGAAGAAGTTGCTCAGTTTTATTTCGATCATATTGCTCTATTTGAAACGATTGTTTGTAGGTGATGCGGGGAAGGGAGGGGAGCGGTTGTTGTTTTGTTGTTTGGCAAGTATGTTTTCCCTTGTTTTTGCTTTTGATATCGTGATGATTGCGGTCGCTGTGAAACAGGATTGCTGAGCTTCAAAGAGCTGCGATTACAAATCCTTCCATCATGAGCTGAAAGAATGATGGTGCACGGTGCTTTAGTGCCATTTAAATTAGAGACGGCAAACATGGAAACATGGAGAGAGAGAGAGAGACAGATGATTCAAACCTTTGCTAATTGGGTCTCCTGAAGGAGATCAGCCGTAGTGCGAATCTAGAGGATAATTTGCTACTACATTGGCAGGTGGAGCGTCTACTGTCAGTGTGTACTCAGTAGGGAGTGTGTGTGTGTGTGTGTGCGTGTGTGTGTGTGTGTGTGTATGTGAAAGATGTGTCCATGCATGAATGTGTTAGAATGTGTGTATCCGTCTATGTGTATTAATTGCCGTTTTGTGCGTATGGTGTGTGAGATAGCCCTAGAGAGGATCTTCTGCTGGCTGGATGCCCATGAGTTGTGGCACACTGCCAGATGTATTATGAGTCTCTCACCCACACACACACACACACACACACACACACACACACACACACACACACACACACACGCTTACTCAGTGCAGTCCAGTGAGCTCTGAAAGCTTGTGTATCTCTAGCTAATCCCATTTTAAAAGCTACTTCAGTGCACTGGCTGCAGGTAGTGCATTATATCAGCATCCCTGAAAGACAGACCAGGAGTAATTAGACCCAAAAGTACACCGTGAGTAATGCGACCAAAATCCTGACTTGAAGTAATGGCACCCGGACAAATACTCATCCTAATAAACCATGTATGTATTCAAAGTTGGAGTAATTGGGTCCAGAGCGAGACTAAAGGTAACATGACTCAAGACAAGACAGCACCAAGAATCTGAGTGATCATTCATTTATTCATTCATTTATACGAACTGAACCGCTTCATTCCACTGGGGGTCACGGCGGAGCCTATCTCAGCTGTCACTGGGCAAAGGCAGGGTATACCCTGCCAGCCCATCACAGAACCACACACAACCATGCACACCTAGGGGCAGTTTGGAACAGCCAGTCAGCCTAATGTGCATGCCTTCAGACAGTAGGAGGAAACTGGAGTACCCAGAGGAAATCCAAGCAAATGGGAAAAACATGCAAAGTCCACACAGAAACACCCTCACTGAGCTCGGGACTCGAACCCAAGACCTTCTTGCTGTGAGGGGGACATGCTAACCACTACTCCACCATGACACCCTTGATAAAATTCATTCATTTTCCAAGCCGCTTAATCCTAATTAGGGTCACCAGAAGGCTTGCGCCCATCTCAGCCGACTCTGGGCGAGGGCAGGGTACACCCTGGACAGCTAACCAGACCATTGCCGGGCAACACACACAACCATTCATACACTCACACCTAGGGGTGATTTGGAACATCCAATTAGCTTACTGTGTATGTTTCTGGACTGTGGGAGGAAACTGGGTACCCAGAGGAACCCACGCAAGCACAGGCAGAACATGCAAAGTCCACACAGAAATACCCAAGCCCGGGATTCGAACCCAGGACCTTCTTGCTGTGAGGCGGACGTGCTAGCCACCGTGCCGCCCTTGTTAAAAGTCATGTCCTATATTTCCGTCCAATAAGTCGTAGATCCACTATATAATTATAGTGCAGGTCACATCAGACCCAATCCAAAGGAAAGACCCACAGTGGTGAGAACAAGACCACGCCGTGATTGCGATAGCCCACAATGATCATGTAACAGGATCTTTCAAATGACATCATCAAGTTTACTGGTGACACAACTGCTGTGGGTCTCATGAGTAAGAGCAGCAGCAGAGTCACCAACCTGTCTCTGAGCGTGGACAGGACAGAAGACATGGTTGTTGACATCAGAAGAACACAGAGTGACCACTCTCTACTGTCCCCCCCCACCGGCTCATTCACGGAGACTGTCAAGAGTATAATATTGCTTGGGGTTCATCTAGTGGATGAACCCCAAGCAACCTGGTCCCTCAAAGCCAGCTCCATAGTCAAGGAAGTCCAGCAGTGTCTGTACTTCCTGTGAAGGCTGAGGAAAGATCATCTCCCAGGACTCATCCTCATAACATTCTTCAGAGGGATGATCGAGAGCACCCTGATTATGGAGCTGGTTTGGGAATTGCGAGACCCTACAGCAGATAGTGAGGAACAGCTTAGAACATCATTGGAATGTCTGTTTCCTCCATCACAGACATTCATACAATTTCTTCACCCTTCTACCAGCGAGTGCAGTGGTGGCTCAGTGGTTGAGGCTCTGGGGTACTGATCCTGTAGTCAGGGGTTCAATCCCCAGTACCATCATGCTGCCACTGTTGGGCCCTTGAGCAAGGCTCTTAACCTTCCAATGCTCAGATGTTTAAAGATGATAAATGTAGGTCGCTCTGGAAAAACTGTACCGAAGCATTCAGCCATTTAAAGCCAGACTTGTAGCTGTTTCTCCCCCATTACCAAGGATCATTTTTAGACAACCAATGCAACTTGGAAACGCCACAGTGGTGTAGTTGTTAGCACATTCCCCTCACTGCAAGAAGATCCTGGGTTCAACATCTGGGTTTGGTGAGGCGTTTCAGTGTGGAGTTTGCATGTTCTCCCTGTGTTTGAGTGGGTTTCCTCCAGGTACAGTGGTTTCTTCGCCCAGTCCAAAGGCATGCACATTAGGCTAACTGGCTGTTCCAAGTTGACCCTAGGTGCAAGTGTAAATGTGAATGGTTGTGTGTGTGTGTGTGTGTGTGTGTGTGTGTGTGTGTGTGTGTGTGTGTGTGTGTGTTTTCCCCACGCGG
>JBCNYH010000010.1:24138370-24151635 GCA_039654325.1 Tandanus tandanus
TGAGAACCCCCAGATCTGCTCCTTTACCTAATAGGCTTTACCTAATAAAAGGCTATTAACAGAATGCTTGACTAAACAAGTAGGTTTTCAGCCTAAAAAATGGCTTGGAGAAGGATTTATTTAGGTGATACTCCAATCTTGCCTTGGTGTTGGGCTGCTATATCACTTTAGCGTAAGGAGACATGTGAATAAACAGCTGGGAAAAACTGTCAGTTTGCAAAACCTCACTCAGTTTTATTTTTTCTCAAGGTTTAAGAAATTAGACAATCAAGCCACACCCACCATCCAATCAAATCCCGATCCCTCTGATAGTTTGGTAATCAGGTAACGGCTGTGGAAATGTTTTCAGAAGTATATATAGTAGGAGATATTCGAATGACACCCTGTGAAGGATGTTCGGAGGCCGCTGCACAAACATATAGTCTACCTACATCACTCCAGCACACCTGGCTCCGCTTCCCCAGGGGATTAGTGTTCAGGTGAATCCCAGAAGGCTGATGCATGCGTGTGTGTTCTGATGCGTATGTATAATTGCAATCAACCCTGTTAATTGTTAAGCTGTAATTGTTGTTTACTTTTGCTTTGTGTATCCGTTTCCTCTGAAAGCTAGACGCTAGGGCGTGCGGGATATCTCGCTCACTTTGTTAAAAGTGCACTTTTGATTGAACTCTCCGCTCACGCAAATTGATTACGTTAATGCGTTTGATGTCACCCGACCTTCCTTAGCAACCGATCCGCACTAACTAATGGGAACGCCTCTAATTGAGGTTAGCGGTTGCTTGTATTTATCATTTTGCCAATTACTGAAGGGAAAAAATAATGATTTTAATTGAATGAACTCCATACGGCTGAATCGGAGGGAGCTGGAGCTGTGCAGACTCGCAGAACGTTCATTAAAAACACTCGGTTTGGATTAATGATGAACATGAACCAGTCGATCCCTGTCGATTATCTTGGTGTCTGTCATTCTTATTAAGATAAGCTCAAAAAAAAAAGAAACGATGCTCATAGTGTGAGTATTCCTCCATTATCTGGAAGGTCACCTGCTCCAGCGGCATGAATGGCGGGATTTGTTCTGCTCCAGCAGTGCGATTGTTTGCTGCTTCGGCTTCGACCTTTGCTTAACCTTGTGCGGCGATGTTAGTCACTGGCAATATTTGATCACCTGCTTGGGAACAATTGTATTAGCTCATCATCAGACGGGCTCCAGTTTGCAGAGCCATTACTCCATAATGATGAACGAAACATCATGACTTAGTAGCTTAATGAGGTAATGAAGCAGAAGAAGCACATCAGAAATCATTTTTACGATTCTTAAGCAGCCGTTTAATGAGAGCACTGAAATGGAACCACGGAAGAAAAAAACCTGGTTGTGTTTGAGGTTCTGGGGTTGTAAAGTAGAGAGAGAGTGAGAGAGAGACAGAGGGAGAAAGAGAGAGAGAGAGAGAGAGAGAGAGAGAGAGAGAGAGAGAGAAAATATGTCGTGGGTCATGCACCGGATCCATTCAACCACATTGTTTTTTGTTTTTTTAACCAGTGACTGTTTCTTTTTTCTCCACCCATACTTAAGACAGCACGCCTCCAGAATCCACCAGAGTGGCCACGGTAGTCCCAGCAATGGTTCTCATGTATCAACCACGTAAAGTGAGACCTTAGAGTTAGCTATCTCTAGTATCGGTAATAGTGTTGTTATGGTTACAGCAGCCGTAATTACATAAAGTTTCTAAAAGTAAATACACAAATAAATAAATAAATCTCAAATATCACAAAGATGTATTTATGCCTTCATGAGACCCGTTTTTTTCCCCAATTTGATGAAGCCATTATATCACAAACTTGAAATGGAAGTCACATGACAACACATTAATAGCAAATAGAAACGATCATCTCATCATATGAACTGCTTTATCTTTTAGTAGAATCACAGGAAGCTAGAGCCCAACCCACCAACCAATCGACTCCGGATCCTGAACATCTCACCAGGCTACTGCAGGGCCAACATACACACAACCATTCACACTCAAACCCGGGGCAATTGAGAATACTCAATTCTAATGTGCATATCTTTGAACTGTGGGACGAAACTGGAGTACCTAAAGGAAACCCACACCAGCACGGGGGCATGCAATCTCCACGCAGAAATGCCCTTGCCGAGTCCGGCAAGCAACAAAAAAAATAACTGTCCCAGAAGAAGAAATCAAACTTTAATATCAGTGTGATCACCAGCAGACGATTCTTAGCTGTGTTTTATCAGCTGCTTTTAATAGTGCTGTTACTTTGTAAAAAATAAATAAATAAATAAATAAACTGGAATAGAAACCCATGAAGTGTGTGGCTGGCAGTCAACCATACCCCCCACCCCCACCCCCATATGTAAGCACATAAGGTGCTCTGGGGGGAAAAATGAATGAGTAAAGAAATAAATGCCAAATATGTACGCACTCTTAATTAAAAACTGAACGGAACCGCCATGCAAATGATCAGTTGGCTTTTTGCTGTTGATCTCAGGTGTCTTGGTGAAAAAAAGCCATGAATTCAGTGTAATGTCGTGTTTTTTTGCACCAGTCTTGGCGGCGTATTTCACTTTAATGGCTCTTGAGGGACACGCTGAACGTGAGTGTGATTAGTTTATGGTCAGGACCATTGTGTTTTTATTGCCCCTCATAAAAGTCAGTGTTTTCCCCTTATTTTCCTAACGGCCACAGTGGGCCATTATATCTCCGAAGGGCACGGAGGAAGTGTGATTAGGAGAAATGGAGCGAGAAACAGCAGCTCAGATGGAGCTGAAGAGAGATAGAGTGGGAGGGACGACAGCGAGCCGAGCGATCGAAAGGCAGGGCGGTGGGATGAACTTAAACTTCACTTAGAACTAGGAATCGGTTTGGCTAATAATAGCCAGCTCGGTCGCGAGGGAACACTCAGTTAAGTGAAACATATGCTACGTTTACGTCTCTTCAGAATTATTGCCTGCGTCCAAGTGGCACTAAGAGCCCAAGTGATACCCCATGAATATTTCACTCTAAAAGAGCAGGAAAGAAATTCAGGATGATTCGAGCGTGTGTGGGAAGAAGGACTGTTAGCTAAGGGTCCGCTACTGACCAGTAGGTTGTGAGGTTACGTCTCATGACTGCTGGGCTTCAGGGTTTTGTACAAGGTTCTCCACTACATGGTTAGATCGGATACCTTAGATATCTGTTTGGAATTTAAAGTTCGTTGGTTGGATATTTTTTGTTTATTAATTCATGCATTTATATATCTGTTTGGTTTTCTGTTTGTTTGTTTGTTAGATTGTTTGTTTGTTTGTTTGGTTGTCTGGTTATATATTTTTGTTTGTATGTTTTGGTTAGGTATTTTTGTCTTTTTTTCTTAGGTTGGTTGGTTGGCTGGTAGGGTGTTTGTTTGGTTGCTTAGGTATTTTTGTTTGTTTGTTTGTTTATTAGATTGTTTGGTTGGTTTGGTGTTTGGTTGGTTGGTTAGATATTTTTGTTTGTTTTTTATGGTTAGGTATTTTTGTTTGTTAGAATGTTTGGTTGGTTTGGTGTTTGATTTGCTGGTTAGATGTTTTTGTTTGAATATTTGGTTGGTTTGTTGGTTAGATATTTTTGTTTGATTGTTTGTTTGATTATATGTTTGTTTTGTTGATTGGTTTATTTGGTTGGTTAGTTGGTTAGAAATTGTTGCTTGTTTGATTGATTGAGTATTTGTATGTTTCGTTGATTGGTTGGCTGGTTGGGTGTTTGGTTGGTAGATTAGCAATTTTTATATTTGTATATTTGTTTGGTTAATTAGCTTTTTTGTTTGTTTTGTTTGTTTGTTTTGTTTTTAATTACCTTTAATGCTCAGTCAGATTGAGAGCTGAAACATATTCAGCCAACCATTCATTTACACGCCCACAGCAAGAAGGTCCTGGGTTCGAGTCGAGAATTTGCATGTACTCCCCGAGCTTGTGTGGATTTCCTTCGGGTACTACAGTTTCCTCCCATAGTCAAAAGACAGCCACAATATGCCAGTTGGCTGTTCCAGATTGCCCCTAGGTGGGGATGTGATTGTACATGGTTTTGTGTGTGTGTGTGTGTGTGTGTGTGTGTGTGTGTGGGTGGGTGTGTGTACCCCGCCTTTGCTCAGTGACGGCTGAGATAGGTTCCAACCTCCCCATCACCCTAGTAGGATTAAGTGGTTCGACAAATGATTGAGTGAGTGGGGTGTTGATTTCCGCAGGACTTTTTTTTTTTACATGAATTGTTATAACTGCTTACATGATGATGTCTCATGGCTGTTCTTTTTGGTTTGTAAATTATCTTGTAAGCCGTATAGGATTTTCTCCATATCCAAGAATTAGAGGCTGTTTTGTGTAGACTTGTGAGGTAGAATCCCAGTGATAATCATGTCAGTTGTAGGTTGTAGCACTATAAACTGTGGAAAAGGGAAAGGGAACACCAGGGTGGGGCAGCAATACTTATGCAAAGTATTCTAAATATATTCTCCTGCTTCTTAAGTTTTCTTTTTTGCCCCTATCTTGCACTGTTGTATGGAGTTCGTGTGCTTTCTTGTGCATTCTATGGATACTCGATATCTGTGGATTTATAAATGATATAAGCTGTGAATCTGTCCGATTCCTGTAGATCTGGAACTCTAATCTAGACGGTATTTCAGAGGCTTAAAAAGATGTTTGGCTGTGTGCATTTCCAGGTCAGTGTATTTCTGTCTTGAGCTGAAAGTTTGTTTTTTGTTTTTTTCATGTCTCCACTGCTATAGATGGTGTGGGAGAGTGGCTGCGTGGTGATCGTCATGCTAACGCCAGTAGCAGAGAACGGGAACAATCAGTGTCAACAGTACTGGCCGGATGAAGGGTCGGACCTGTATCATATCTATGAGGTAACGTACTTTAATTATGTCTTCCTGAGATTTTTAACCCTGGTCTTGCTTTGGTCCTGGAGTATGTCAGTATTGACCAGTTGTGGAACTCCAAAGCCGGGGTGGGAATTTGCAGTTGTAGGGCATACACCAACCTGACAGCCTGAAGCAGGATTTTGTTCAACCGCTAACCGTACACACTTTCTTTGATAGTCAGATCTTGGCAAAGGAATTGATTCCAGGGAGCTTAGATGAGGCTTAGCACTAAACATAGCAAGGTAGTGGATCTCTATGAACAGGGTTCAGGCCATGTAGTGCAGAAAAGCTTCCAGAGACGGGAGAAATATAAAACACAGCCATTTTATGGATAAAGAGTTAAATAAAGTATGTATATCCATTAAAGCGGATACAAGCAGCTGAAATGAGCTTCCTTCACAGGGTGGCGGGGCTCTCCCTCAGAGATAGGGTGAGAAGCTCGGCCATCCATGAGGAGCTCAGAGTAGAACCGCTGCCAGTTGAGGTGGCTTGGGCATCTGATTAGAATGCCTCCCGAACGCCTGGTGTGGTGTTTCGGGCATGTCCAACCAAGAAGAGACCCCGGGGTCGATCCAGAACATGCTGGAGGGACTCGCTGTCTCCGTCTCCCCAGAAGAGTTGAAGAAAGTGGCTGGGGAGAGGGACGTCCAGACCTCACTGCTTAGGCTGCTGCCCCCGCAACCCGACCCCGAAATGATGACTATCATAAATGATGGCTATCCTTTTAAGTGAGACTTTAGCTTTTTACTTGTGAATAAATTCTGGAATAAAGAGTAGAGCATCATGTATTTAGACTCTCATTCTAGCTTAACTTGAAAGTATGAATTAAACGGCCAACAGATGACGTTCCTTGTCAGTTCTTCAATAAGAAAACATGCCTATAAATATCTGAGGGACGTTTTTATCTCCCAAAGCATTTAATCTCATAGCAGGGATGCAGTCATTCTCTTTTGCCTCCAGGTCAACCTGGTGTCAGAGCACATCTGGTGCGAGGACTTCCTGGTGCGCAGCTTCTACCTGAAGAACATCCAGACCAACGAGACTCGTACCGTGACTCAGTTCCACTTCCTGTCCTGGATGGATCAGAATGTTCCAGAGTCAGCTCGAACCCTGCTGGACTTCCGCAGGTGCGTAAACACAGCTTCCTACTGGTTGGAAACAAAGGGAGGGGTCATGGCCTTCACTAAGGACGGCATGTTTTACCTTTGGTTCGGTTTTTTTTTTTTTGGAAGTGTGTATTACAGTGAGCCCAGCAGGGGGTGCTGTGTACATTTTGCTATTTGCAAAAGGTTATGTGTGGATGGTCTTCGGGCAGCACGGTAGTGTAGAGGTTTGATTCCTGGGCTCGGTGAGGGTGTTTCTGTATGAAGTTTGCATGGGTTTCCTCTGGGTATAACGGTTTCCTTCCACAGTCCAAAGACATGCACATTAGGCTAATTGTGTTCCACCTACGTGTGTGTGTGGACTTTTTGATGGACTGGTGAGCTGTTCAGGCTTTACTGCACTTTCTCCCAGAGTCGGCTGAGATAGACTCCAGCCTCCGTGCAACCCAAATAGGAGTAAATGGGTAGAAAAATGGATGGTCATGAAATTTCTACCAGAGGCGGGGCATGGGACAGGGAAGACTCAGTTAGATTTTGGAGATCACAGTGGCACGTGCAGGTCCGTGCACGTCCGTGCACGTCCGCCTCACAGCCAGAAGGTCCTGGGTTCGATTCCTGGGTCCAGGTGTTTCTGTGTGGAGTTTGCATGTTCTCCCATGCTTGCGTGGGTTTCCTCTGGGTACTCTGGTTTCCTCCTACAGTCCATAAACATGCACAGTAGGCTAATTGGCTGTTCCAAATTGCCCCTAGGTGTGACAGCGATTGTGAATGGTTGTGTGAGTGTTGGCCCTGTGTTGGTCTGTTGAGCTGCTCAAGGTGTACCCCACCCTCGCCCATAGTCGGCTGAGATGGGCGCCAGCCTCCCCGCGACCCTAATTAGGATTAAGCGGCTTAGAAAGTGAATGAATGAACGATTCCAGGAATTATTCTAAGGGATTGTTTAACATTGTGAGATTGGTGGAGGTTTGCACTCTTGGTTTAGTCTTTTCCCAATGAAACATCTGCTTTTTGGGATAGAAGTTGGAGTTCCATGCTAATGACCAGGAGGTGTCTAAGTCTCTGGGTTCCTAAGGAAGATTTTTAACTTTCTTGGGTTGAAGGTATCTTCATAAACATTCATCATTCCAGTTGACTGTAAGACTCATTTCTGATTTTGGTCTTCAAGTCGTATAAATGCAGGACTGTTTTTCTTCCAAAAAAAAGTCCATTAAAATCCAATTATTGGGGGTTTTTTTGGTTTGTTTTTTTGCATGAGAGCAAATCAACAGCAGTCGCTCTGTTACAATCCTTTAATCAGACACTTCGGTTAAATGGAAAAACATTCAGCTATAAATCTATAGTGACGGAAAAGCCGATGGCAGCACAAAAAGTCCTCATTTTTCTTCTGGCATTAATGCCTTTAATAGAGGGAGAGAATGCACACTCACAATGGGCCAGTTCACGTCTGCTTTATCACCGAGACGTCCATGCCACTGGTGGGTAAATAATACTCTATCGCCAAATCTGCCAGCCTCCTGTTTGCTTTTCTTCCATCTATTTAAGCCTAAATGGGAAAATTTTTGGTAACAGCAGCACATTTTTCTCCATTTATGTCAGATTATAGTCTTTTTATAGAGGTGAAGATCAAAAATAATAGCCTTTTTCCTTCCTTTCTTTCGTCATGTCTTTTTTAATGTGCTTTGGCTTTCGGTTTCCTGTTTAACCTTTTAAAATAAACCCAGTAATTGGACGAATCTGTTCTTGATGTCAGTGTGGTCTCCTGATCATAAAATCATACCATTCCGCATATTTTACTTCAAAAATAAAGTTTTGAATATTAAACATTTATGATTGGTGGAGTGTCTACTGTACGCATGTCCCTGTGATTGAGCTGTTGCTATAGAAACAAACTTCTGACATGTGGTGTAGTGGTTAGCATGACAACTTCACAGCAAGAAGGTCCTGGGTTTGGCGGGGGCGTTCCTGTGAGGCGTTTGCATGTTCTTCCCATACTTGCGTGGGTTTCCTCCAGATACTCCAGTTTCCTCCCACAGTCAAAATACATGCATACTGGCTGGCTAATTGCTAATTGGCTGTTCCAAATTGCCCCTAGGTGTGTCTGTGAGTGCAAAAGCCTGTGTGTACCCTGCCTTCACCCAGAATCGGCTGAGATAGGCTCGAGCCTCCCTGTGACGCTTGTAGGATTCCTGAGTTCAGCAAATGACTGAATGAATTCTTATAGAAATGCATCACAATGCATGCATAAACATAATGAGGAACACTTTCTGACCAATCAGAATCCAGCTCGCTGCCATAGTTTGGTTCCAGTGACTGGAAATTTCCAGAAACTTTTGCATGGGTGGCACAGTGGCATACTGGTTAGCACATCCGCCTCACTGCAAGAAGGGCTCGGGGTGTTCCTGTGTGGAATTTGCATGTTATCCCTGTGCGTGTGTGGGTTTCCTCCGGGTACTCCGGTTTCCTCCCACCATTGAAAAACATGCACAGTAGGCTGATTGGCTGTTCCAGATTGCCCCTGGGTGAGAATGTGAATGGTGTGTTGGCCTTTTGATGGTCTGGCAAACTGTTCAGGGTGTACTCTGCCATCACTTTGTGTTGGCTGAGATGTGCGCCAGCCTCCCTGCGACCGTAATAGGATTAAGTGGCTAATGAGTGAGTGTCTGTTTTGTCTGGCATGGACTAATTTTATATCTATTTGGTTGCTTTTTATTTATTTATTTATTGTTATTATTATTATTATTATTATTATTATTATTATTATTATTAATAAAATTATTATTATTATTATTATTATTATTATTAATAAAATTATTATTATTATTATTATTATTATTGTTATTATTATTATGGAAACCCAATGGAACATGTTTCTCTCTGAATCAGTCAGGAATATTCCAGTTTTCTCTCAGTGCTTGTATTTAGTTCATTCTTCCTGATCTATTCCTGTTTTTTTCTTTTTCTTTTCTCTCTTTCTTTTTCTTTCTTTTTTTTAATGCTCAGGTCTGTTCTCGTGGCCATTTTGTTTATTTTTCTGTATTTTTCTACATATTTTTCATACATTGATTAACAGAAGTACTACCCTCACTCATCTCTCTCTCTCTCTCTCTCTCTCTCTCTCTCTCTCTCTCTCTCTCTTTTCGGTTGGCCAGCTAATTAGCGGTTGCCACTGTCATTTTTGTGATGTTGCAGCTAGTTATATGAGCCCAGTTGCATAGTCACAAAAGTGATCATTGGAAATTGCATCTCTTCTTCCAGGCCCTGCACTCCTCCTTCTCCTCCTCCTCCTCCTCCTTCTCCTCATCCTCATTATCCCCCTTATCCTCCCTGCTCCTCCTCTTCATTATCCTCCTTATCCTCCTCCTTCTTCTTCGCTTCCTCCTCCTACTCATTCTCCTCATCCTCCTTATCCTCCTCCTTTAATCTCACCATCTTTTATTCTAATCCCTCATTCCTCCTTTTACTCCTCTCTTCATTATACCTAAACATTTTTCCTTTTCTATCTCCACACCTTATGTTTTGCCCATCTTTCCTTCTGCATTCTTCCTTCTGTCCCTCTATCCATTACTGTGTATATTTTTCCTCTCTGTTTTATCATCACTCCAGCTATCCTTTTTTATTTCATCCCACCGTGTGTGTGTTTAGTAGTGCTTTCCCTTAACCCCCCCCCCCCCCACCTTTCTGTTTCATCCTTTCGCTTTTCTACCTGCCAGTATTCTTTCAGTTTGTGTCCCTCCATTCCAATCCCCTCCTTCCTTCTCATTCCTTCTCTTCCTTCTTCTTTGATTTTTCCCTTTGGTTCCATTTCTCTCTCTCTTTGGTTCTCTATTATCTTTTATTTGCACGTCTGCCTAGTTGATTTTTTTTCCTTTTAGTTTCACCAGTTCATTCTGTCTCTTCTCTTCTCTCTCTCTCTCTTTTAGATATTCCTATCTCTGTCATACATTTTATAAATATTTCTCTCCACCATCCAATCTGTCTCTCATCTCTCTCTCTCTTTCTCTCTCTCTCTCTCTCTCTCTCTCCCTCCCTCCCTCTCTTTCTGTCATTTAAAAAAGTGCAGGAAGAGTACTTATATTTCTTTTTTCTCTCTTGAAATTAGCATATTTTTTATTGCAGATTTTTTCTCATTTTCTCTTCTTCCTCTATTTCTTTTTCTTTTTTTTGAAGGAGGTCGTTCTAAATGAATAATCCTTCGATAATCGTCCTTAATGGATATGTTTTTCTCATTTTCCATAGCACTGGTAAACAGCCTTGAGGTACTCACTCAGATGTGAGTGTACAAGAGAGAGCGAGAGAGAGAGAGCGAGAGAGCAGAGGGGGTGCACATTGAAAGGAAAACACAAAAGCATCACACCGAACTCTTAAAAAAAACACAAAATTAGGGCTAAGAGATTTGGTTTCCATGGTAACCCCAAAGGCGGTGTAAAAAGCATGAGAAGTGTGAGTGAGTGTGTGTATGTGTGTATCGGGGGTGTTTTTCCACTCAGGCGTGTAACATTGCTAATTATGTGTTAATGGTAATGTGTCCCAGCCCACTGTGGTGTTCGTCACCACTTTAACAGGGTTTATCAGTCTCATTTTCACTATTTTATTGTTTTATTGCACAAACATTATTTCGTGTAGAGCATTTTATTACAACAATGAGATGTGACAGACAGAAATCAGGGTTTCATAGCAGTGGTGGCTTAATAATAATAATAATAATAATAATAATAATAATAATTTCAATAAATTATCATTAATAATAATAATAATAATAATAATAATAATAATAATAATATTATTGTTATTATTATTATTATTATTATTATTATTATTATTATTATTATTATTATTATTACCACCACGGTGGGCTGGGACACATTACCATTAACACATAATTAGCAATGTTACACGCCTGAGAAAAACATAATAAAAACATAATAATAATAATAATAATAATAATAATAATAATAATAATAATAATAATCTCAATAAATTATTAATAATAATAATAGTAATAATAATAATAATAATAATAATAATAATAATAATAATAGTAAAATGTTATTATTATTGTTTTTATTATTATTATTATTATTATTATTATTATTATTATAATTATAAATACGGTTTCTTAAAATGCCTTCTGAATTTATATTCCTTACACACCGGTATATGCAGCAGACACACAGGATTCGAGCAGACAGATAAACACACTCTCTGTCCATTCACTGTTAATCCACCTCTTCTCCGAATCAACCTCTCATTTTTTTTTTAAAGTAGAAAGAGACATTTTGTCCAAGTTACCGGACTAATGTGCTAATAATAAGAAGAGTATCGGCGGGAAGAGCGTGTGGTGGGTGGAGACTTCAAAAGGTGATTGGTTCATAATAGCATGTGACAGTGAGGCGGGGCAAACAGAAAGAAACACTTGTGACAGAATCATGCAAAAAAATATTGACCAATTTTTTTAAGTAATTATTTATGTAATAATATAAATTTTTTTACTTAAAAAAAATAGAGTAGCTAACTCAAAGTGCCAGTTCAAAGTGTCTCGCGAGCCACCAGTTGAATAGCCCGAGTGTGGTGTATGCATAGAGTACCATGTATATATTAGTGTAGAGTGTATAGTGTAAAGGACAGTGTGTATTGTATGTGATAATGTAGAGTGTATGTATTAGTGTAAAGAACAGTGTAAAGAACAGTGGATAGTATATAGAGCACAATAAACTATGGAAGAGTGTGCAGGGTAAGGAACAGGATATAGTGTTATAAACAGTGTGAGGATTAATAAACAGTGTACAGAACAGTTTATTAATATTAATAACAATACTTTATTTAATATAGCACTATTTCCCTTCCGTCCGTTAGGGCTTTACAAACTAATTAAATAAATAATAACTGAACTGAAGAAAAGTTACATCATGTAAGATTTAAAATTAGAAAACATTTTGCTAAACTGTGATAAAGACATCAGTTCAAAAGTAAACAGTAAGATCAATTATATGCTAGATTAAAGGATATGCCCTGAGCTGTGGATTTAAAGTATCCAAAAGACTTTGCATAGCACAGACAGTCTGGCAGTGAGTTCCACAGAAATGGTGCAGCTTAGAAAGAAGACTGCTGACCTTTTTGCTATAAATTTAGTGATTTACATTAGGTACTTTCGGTACTTTACACAATTTCTTAGCTGGAACGTAAGGCTACCAACTATCACTAAGGTAACTAGGTTATTGGCCATTAAGAGCTTTGTAAATAAGTAACAAGATCTTATAGATAATGTGATAGTGTTCAGGAAGTCAGTGCAGTCGGTTTATAATGGGGGTAATGTGGTCAAATTTCCTACTTCTAGTCGGGACGGGCAGCACAGTTCAGAAAATTCCGTCAGTGATCTGTTAAATCTGTGCAATGATCTGGAGGACATCAAAGCATGAACGAACAATTCATTGTCTAATTTCGACAAGCAGCCTTTAATCACCATTAAACTGCACAAAAACAGGCTACGCTAATAGTTGTGTCATGCTTATCAAGAACATATTCTGATCAAACACAAAACAGTGAATAGTGTATTAAACAGTGTGTAGTGTACAGGGTAGTGTATAGTGAATTAAACAGTGTGTAGTGTAAAGGATAGTGTATAGTGGATTAAACAGTGTGTAGTATACAGGATAGTGAATAGTGTATTAAACAGTGTGTAGTGTACAGGGTAGTGTATAGTGTATTAAACAGTGTGTAGTGTACAGTGTAGTGTATAGTGAATTAAACAGTGTGTAGTGTACAGGGTAGTGTATAGTGTATTAAACAGTGTGTAGTGTACAGGGTAGTGTATAGTGAATTAAACAGTGTGTAGTGTACAGGGTAGTGTATAGTGTATTAAACAATGTGTAGTGTACAGGATAGTGTATAGTGTATTAAACAGTGTGTACTGTACAGGGTAGTGAATAGTGTATTAAACAGTGTGTAGTGTACAGGGTAGTGAATAGTGTATTAAACAGTGTGTAGTGTACAGGGTAGTGTATAGTGAATTAAACAGTGTGTCGTGTACAGGATAGAGTATAGTGGATTAAACAGTGTGTAGTCTACAGGGTTGTGTAAAGTCTATTAAACAGTGTGTAGTGTACAGGATAGTGTATAGTGAATTAAACAGTGTGTAGTGTAAAGGATAGTGTATAGTGTATTAAACAGTGTGTAATGTACAGGGTAGTGTATAGTGTATTAAACAGTGTGTAGTGTACAGGATAGTGTATAGTGAATTAAACAGTGTGTAGTGTAAAGGATAGTGTATAGTGT
>JBCNYH010000010.1:24171199-24186191 GCA_039654325.1 Tandanus tandanus
CCTCACTGCTTAGGCTGCTGCCCCCGCGACCCGACCCCGGAAGAAGCGGAAGAAAATGAATGAATGAATGAATGAGTTTTTTTGTTTGTTTGTTTTTTTAGTCAGAATTAGTTTTTTTGGGATCCCGAGTTAATATTTGACGCCTAGAAATGTTCTGTGAAGTGAACTTTCATGATCGTAGTGTGGTGTGTGTGTGTGTGTGTGTGTGTGTGTGTGTGTGTGTGTGTGTGTGTGTGATTGGTCAGTGTGTTACAAGCATGTAGGAAACATTAGTAAATTATGATTAGCGCAGAGTGTGGCTTAATATTCAGTGAGCATTTGGGTGAAATACGGGTAAGGGTGAGGCAGGAAACAGCCAAGTGAAACACACACACACACACACACACTGAGCACCATTATGTGGTGTTGTTATTGGTGAAATCAAAACACACAGAAAGCGTGAGTGATACGTCCACAGAGTGAGATGAAAACACATTTTATTGAACCAGAATTTTTATTTACACAAAAATCCTATTCACATTTATATTTACGACATATCGATATGAAATCATATTAATGCGATATTAATCATTAGTAACAGTGTCAGAGCTGGAGGTTACGTAACAGTCGCATGAATAATCACATGTGAAGCCACATCGCTGGTAAACCATGCAGGAGTGATCCAAAAGAACAGCTAATAATAATAATAATAATAATAATAATAATAATGAACATTAAATTCATGTGAGATGAGTCAGTACGGAACGTACAGGAGGTGTGATGAAAGTGGAATTCAATATTACAGTTGAATGGACAGCCTCTACCCTGCTTAAAAAAAAAAAAAAAACACTTCCTGGATGAATGTTCTAGTGAGTCACATGTTTTGGTGGAATGTTATACAGAGACGGAGCGAGCCAGCCGTCCCCCTGAACACTGAACATGACTTGTGTTCTTGCGTTTTGTGCATTTTTTTATTTTTTTTTTGGTCTTCGAGGCTTTTTATATTATATTTATTTATTTATTTGCTGGAATGGTCACATGTTGTTGATTCGCAGGAGCTGCTCCCTACCATTGACTGTAAGAGACTTCAACTGGCCGTCTTCCTCGACCTCCACTCGCTCCTGACCGTTCTCCACAATGCTACACACACACACACACACACACAGAGCATCATAAGTATACCTCGCAGTGACATGCGTGTCCATCAGGCTTCACGTCTGCTGTGGTGCGAGTGTTCGGTACCGTTTAGTGGTGATCCTTCTGCCGTTGATGAACTTGGTGGAGGTAGACACAGAACGGACATTTCCCATCCCGCCTCCTCCTCCTCCTCCTCCTCCACCACCACCGAACGATGAGGAAGAGAAAGAGGTGAAGCTTCCTCCACCCATCGGGCCGATGGACATGAAACCTGAACGAAGGATATTTCAAGGGTATAAAGATATTTTAATTTCACATCATAATACTTCAAATCGCCCCCTAGTGTGAGTGTGAATGGCTGTGTGTGTTGGCCCTGCCATGGACCGGCGAGCTGTTCAGGGTGTACCCCACCTTCACCCAGAGTCGGCTGAGAAGACCCTAGTAGGATTAAGCCGCTCGGCAAATGAATGAATGTATTGTGACGTAATAATAGCGCCATTATATCCTTATATTGTTAAGGTCTAATAACGAGACCCCCAACAAATAAAAAATAGACCACAGGGGACCATATTCATGACATGTGAATATAGAACAAGCATAGCAAGTTTGAAAGCCCCAACTTCAGCGCGCAGCAAGTAATACGGACAGACGGACAGACAGAATCCATTCCTATAGCGCCCAAGGCACTTTGTGGGTGGGAGCTAAAATGCTCACAGATAACTTGCAAATTGGAGCATGGGGAGAAAAAAGAAGAAAGAAATGATTGGCAGGAATATAAAACAGGACGGGGTCTTCCCTGGAAACGTAATCTATTATTTATATCTTTGGTACAAACCTAACGAATACAGTGCCTGTACAGCTGTCTTCCCCCTGGGTATAAACCAGATGTTAGACATGTGTAAACTCCATCAGTACAGGGCAACCTGTCTTCTTTATTCCTGTACTGGTCAAACAGTGTGACTGCTCTAGTTATCATTTAAAGAACAGAAATAAAGAAATCAAACCATCCTTATGGTGCCAATCATTTCACAGCCTGAGAGGAATTAGTGACACCCCACCAGAACCCACATTTTAATCCCTGACAAATAATGCGTTCACCTCCAAAACGTCTCCTGCCCCACTGATTCTGAGACGTAAACACACGAGACGTGAGTCACACGTGTAAAATCCTTCACATCCACCACCACACCTACCGGTCACTACCAGCATCATGTGATGTGATGTGATGTGATGTGATCTCCCCTCCACCGTGCACAAACCTGAGTCGAAGCCTGAGAAGCCGCCTCCGAATGAAGAGAATCCTCCAAACCCAGGGAAGAAGGAGTCCACAGTTCGACTCCTCACGCCTCTCTGCCTCCGACTGCCACCAAACCCACCAAACCCGAAGAAATCGTCAAACGGGTCGTCTCCTGAAACACAGAGAGGAGTGTGAATATCAGCGGGCCTTCCAGTGTGCTTGATTTCTGTTTGGCCCGGATTGCTCCTGCTCCTCTCACAAGCGTTATTTTTCTAAATAAATACAGAAAACCAGAGATGCTGGAGATGCAGCGCCTCTGTCCTGTTGCTCTTTATTTATTTCATTGCTACTCTAGCACTATTAATAGCACTATTTAGCGTTGCACTAACAGTGATTAAACTTTAAGAGGATTTTGTTTGAAGTGCTCGAACCCCGACGCAGAAGCACCCTGTTTGACGTTACATTTATAGATGATAAAATCGGTTACAGCTCGTAGGAACCGTTAGAGAAGACATTCTTGGCTGCTGTACACAGTGTCCTTTAGTGTCTTCATGTTGCGGAGGCTGTGATGAACAGTTGATATAAGGGCATGTGTTTAACGCACCCAGACACGCTAAATATGGCAAGGGCACTTCCACACAGCCGAGAAGAAACTCTGCATCACCCCACAGGAATGCCTTCTCAAATAGCTCCTGTATAAAACACAAGCGCCTGAAGCAAGCGGAGAAGTGTGCCTGCGTGCATTTGTGTGTGTGTATGTTTTAGTGGTATGTGTTCTGTTGAAATATTTAGGATCGGCATGTATGTGCGTCTGTAAACCCTGAAATCAAAACAAGTGTATTAGCATATTAGCACTGAAAGAGAAGAAGGATGTGTTTACTTTTGTGTTGCAACTGTTTGGGTAGAGAGAAAGGAATAAACCCAGCCAATGTGAGTATGTGGGTGATAGTGCGCATGTGTGTGCGCACGTGTCTTTAAGTGCTATTTTGATGCTCATTTCAACAATGTTTTTAACGTCACACATTTTTTCCCGGCATCAAGACACGTTTTCTATCTTTTAGTTCAATCACACTCTGAACAGACCTTCCATCCTCACACACACACACACACACACACAGTGTAGGAGATCTGCATTTTAACATCACGGCATGAAAGAGAGAGTTATTACTTTAAAAAATGTTTGACATGCCAAAATGTTTGTCCTCCTTAACCCCCCGCCCATGAACTCCCCTCACTGAGTAAATTTTGTATTTAACCAAAAAAGGTCATATTCTCAATAGTCAGATGTTTTGAATATTTATTAAAACATCTAATTACTACAACAACCTTCTCACAGCACGTTCTCAGCAAGAAGAAAGAACTGAAGCTCATGTATGTGTCCTAACATCATCTACATCACAGAAAGAAACATGATGAACCATCTAAATCTACAACCATGAGAACCTCACTTTAAATCTCCACGCCAGTGTCTGGAACGTCAACTCATACCACTGTCTGGCCTTTTAACCTCCAACTCAGCTCTATATACAGACACCGCAGTCTGAAAAATGTCTCAAATTCAGCTCCAGAATTATTGTCACCCCGAGAACAAAACCAACTACAAGGGAGAAAAGTTTTCACAGTCAATTAGACTCATCTCACATGTAAGTATAACCTGTAGTTACAGTACATTCAGGTCAAGACTTCGCAAACCGTTTTCTTAACAAAAAACAAGCTAAAAGATAATGATACACTAAAGGAGTAATAACAGTACTGAGAGTACTGTACTACGGAGAGTACTGTACTACTGAGAGTACTGTATTAATGATAGTACTGTACTACTGAGAGTACTGTATTAATGATAGTACTGTACTGCTGAGAGTACTGTACTACTGATAGTACTGTACTACTGATAGTACTGTACTACTGATAGTACTGTATTAATGCCAGTACTGTACTACTGATAGTACTGCATTAATGATAGTACTGTATTAATGATAGTACTGTACTACTGATAGTACTGTACTACTGAGAGTACTGTATTAGTGATAGTACTGTACTAGTGATAGTACTGTACTAGTGATAGTACTGTACTAGTGATAGTACTGTCGTATGCTCAGGCTTACAGCACTCGCATCTCTGTAGACCCAAACTTTCTATCTCTGATTCTACCATCAACATCATAGTTTCTGGCAGAAATATCACTTCAGATCAAACAGCATTTTAAATGACATTCTGATGCCTAACAATGGATTTTAGTTGATGTACAATTAGAACTTGTACCAGGCCGTTATTTGGCTCCGTACGTTAAGGCCGCAGTCACCAAGCAAAGTTTAAAGATAATCCCTTAAAGCGTTCGAGATATCATGGTCTGAAGCATGGCTGCAGTGACCTTGACCTTTAACCTCCAAAATCTAATCAGTTCTGAGAAAATCCCTCAAAGCATTTTTTGAGCTACTGCGTTTGCAAGAATGGGACGGACAGACGGATAGAGGACCTGAAAAAAGAATGCTTCTAGTCCTGGCTATCGCTAATGCTGAAGCATAATAAAACAACCAAAAGATTAGCTTTCAAACATAATCAGCCCATTTCAAAAACACACTCGATGTATAAAATGATGGTACAGAATAGCCTTTTTTATTTATTTATTTTTTAATTACTTAGTTTTAAATCACAAACTGATTATACCTTTATGTCCTTATTTTTCATTCTGGATGAACTGAAACTAAACACATTTTTATAAAAATACATAAGAGAAATATATATAAACTATCTTCTTGTTGTTTTCCCTCAAGAAAAGAAGAGAAAACTCTTACGGAAGAAATCTGCGAATGGATCTCTGCCTCCGAAGAATTCCCTGAAAACGTCTTCGGGGTTACGGAATGTGAACACGCCACCACCAAAGTGGTCATCATAATGTCCTCCTGATGAAAGAAAAAGTTTATTTACAAAAGGAAAACAACACATTCGAACCAGTACAGAGAATGGAAATGCTTTATGTTGATCAGGCGGATCGTTACCTCTTCTTCCACCACCAGACAGCGCGTCTTTGCCGTATCGGTCATATACATCACGTTTGTTTTCTGCAAAAACAAACAAAAAACTTATTTAAAATAAAAGAGCAGAATGTTTGTATCCACTGGATTTACATTTACATGTTTAATGTTTAAATTAATAAACAAATCTGGTTTGTTTTTGTTTTGTTGTAAAACTGCTTAGTAAAAATGTCAATTGTTAAAAAGTGCTATACAGAAAGAACTGAACTGAATGCTTACATATTTAAAGAAAGAACTGAGACACACAACCAGAACCACCAACTGGCCCACAATCACATTCACAATTCATGCAAGTTTTTAATGTGGGGCCCAAGAACTTCAGGTAGGGAACCCAAACCCAGAAAGCCACGTAAGCCAAGGAGAATCCAAGGCCTGGAACCTGCACTTGGGAACCTGAGGCTAAGAATCTAAGGCCTGGAATGTGAGTTCAGTAATCTGAGGCTGGGAATCTAAGGCCAGGTACCCAAGTCCAGGAACCAGCACCTGGGGACCTGTGGCTGAGAATCTCAGGCCAGGAGCCTGAACACAGGACTCTGAGGCTGGGAATCTAATTCCAGGTAGGGAACCTAAACCCAGACACCAACATAAAGCCCTTAGCCTGAACCTGGGAACCTAAGGCTGAGAATCTAAGACCAGGTGTCCATGGCCTGCAACCTAAAGCCAGAACCTTATTCCCAGAACATTAGGCTCTAAACCTATCACAAGAAAGCCTGGGGAACTGAATGTGCAGAATGTGTGGAAACACACTGTGCTCCGTAACGCCCAAGTTTGTATATAAGACTGATTCTAGGATCATCAGCTTGTCAACTGACAAATCACTGTGGTGCAAAAAATATTTGCAGAGTGAAAAACAACAGGTGTTAACCCTTTATTCTTCTTCCTTACAGTACATAATACTAGTGCCTTATTTGTTTTAGTTAATTTACCTGAAACTGACCAGCAGCTTGACGGAAGCTCACCATTTATGTCTTACTCAAGCTGTAGTCAAATCTTTTTAATTATTTTCATCATTTTAGAATCTTCAAATAACAATCAATCAACCAAGGTCAAGTTTAACCTTTAACCTTAACTTCTCCAACCTGTACGCTCATTAAAAGCTGGTCATCATGTAACTGTGAGCATATCAAGCTATCATGGCATAAAGCCTCCTCAAGTTTTCTTTAACTGTTGCAACATTGACTTTGTTTACACATCTCAACTGAAATAACTTGTTTATGGTACAAAATGACACCACCTCCACGTCCCCAGATCTTCATTCCGGATCAGAATCACTTTCAGGTCCCTCTTACATACTTGATCTCTAAGATCCTGGAATAAACCCTGAACAGCTCCTTCCTTCCTCAATCAAACATACACATCTGCTCATATTAAAACTCAGGAAATGAACCACAGAGCCCTGCTGTTGCTGCCAAGTGAAGAAACAACTGATGTCCATCTGCTTTTCCTCAAAGTTTTTCCTCAAAAATCATTTCCAACAGCTGGAGAGGTGGTTAAGACCTAAAGCAGTGTTGCTATCGACTCCCTGGCTTCCTCGGCTTACCTATAAATCAAACTGCATTAAGATGGATAAGTGTGCATACACGCATAAATGAGCAGGAGAGCACAAGCAGCGTGTGCACCAAACGTAGTGAATCCCTCCAAGTCTGACTGGAACAAACCCCTTACACCAGAGACTCCTTCCATAATCAATAAACGTCTCTTTAGAGAAAACCTCACTACATTGACAGTAGCACATAATTTTAACCCTGCACACGCTCCTGCACAAGCAATCAGAATACAGTCACAATCCAGAATTGAACAGCACTGTGGCATAAAATAAAGTGAAATGACACACGAACACACTAACCAAAGAAATCAAGTGAAAAACACAAGTAAATATTACAGTTTCCAAATCTCATATCTGTATTATTTAAATAAGCAAAAGCCTGAATCATTTCAACAGCAGGTGCCCTTAACCCCTCATGATCATGTCTCCAGAAACCTCAGACAGCTGTAGCGCATGTGGTTTCTGCTCTTTGTTTTAGTCTGAGGACGGCCATCATATCTAATAAAGCTACACTAATGATATGAGGTTACTGTTATTAGCAGTTAGTGGTACTTTTAAAACTTATAACCTAACAAAAGTTTTAATTAATACTAGGTCATAACTTAAAATCAGCTGTATATTTAATGAAGTCAATGGAAACGCCTACCAAAGTTCCCAACTTTTTATCTAAGGTTTATTTTTTACAACAGATCGTGTCCTCAAAATTGGTAAAATCATGATAGGTTTCAGATAACAGTCACAAAACTATCCCGGATGTTAACATCACCAATATTTTCATTCCTTTAAAACCAGTTACTGATGCTGAATATCAGGAAAGGATTCCATGAGGATATCGGTGGTACAAATACTAACGCATCTGGTCATTTATGTGTAAATGTTTAATGAATGCTTAATGAAACAATAACCTCTAGAGGACACTTTCATATGTGTAAGATTTTATGACTATGTGCGACACCAGGAAACTCTGACATGTTTACAAAACCCGCAGACACCAACCCCAGTCCACACATTTTCACTGAATTACACCACGCCGGTGTAAAACTGGGCTAAATCTAACCAGGCTCACCTGAACACACTGGCGAAACCAATCATCCCACGGGATAGCTGGGTATCAAGGTGAAAGAATGACACCTGGAGCTTAAATAATACTGTAAGGCTACCTCACACACACACAGACAGATCCATCTACCAACTAGAAAAAGACACATAACTGCCTCCACCATTGAAATCATATTATTACATCATCCAAAAACTGAAAAAGAAAAGAACTGTAAGACCTGGAGTGGAAGAATGTGAAGTCGTACACGAGGAAGGGAACGGTGCTCAGTGGCTGAGATCTGCGTGCTTCCCTAATAAATATACTTTCCTGATGTTAACTTGTCTTATCTGAAATAACATTAATGAGTCCAAAGCAAAGCATTTCCCTACTTAGTAAATAAAACGCCTTCCCAAATGTCAATCATTCCAGACTCATATGTTGAGCAGTTTACTGGAAGATTTGGGGTATTTTTTTAACTGCCAGCTCGTAGCGGCGTACTTCGACGTTAAAATGCAAAGTTTTTATGCAAAATGTACTGGCAGATGTGCGGCTGAAAAAGATTATAACAAGGTAAGTTGCTACTCATACAGGTCAAGAGAAAATGTTTTTAAATTCACCACATGGCTTCTCTTTTAAACAGGAAGTGAAGTAAAAGCTGGTATTCACCATCTGACAGAACTTCATAAGCTTCAGAGATCTCCTTAAATCTCCTCTCAGCCTCTTCTTTGTTCTCTGGATTTTTATCTGGATGCCATTTTAAAGCCAGTTTTCTGTACCTGTGAGAGAGAGAGAGAGAGAGAGAGAGAGAGAGAGAGAGAGACAGAAAGAGAGAGACAGAAAGAGAGAGAGGAGAGAAAGAAAAGAGAAGAAGAGAAAAACAGAGAGAGAGAAAGATAGAGAGAAAGAAAGAGCGAAAGAGAGAGAGAGAAAGAAAGAGAGAGAGGAGAGAGAGAAAAGAGAGGAAGAGAGAGAGAAAAGAGAGGAAGAGAGCGAAAGAGAGAGAGAGAGAGCGAAAGAGAGAGAGAGGGAGAGAGAGAAAGAAAGAGAGAGAGGAGAGAGAGAAAAGAGAGGAAGAGAAAGAGAAAGAGAGAGACAGAAAGAGAGAGAGGAGAGAGAGAAAAGAGAAGAAGAGAAAGACAGAGAGAGAGAGAGAGAGAAAGATAGAGAGAAAGAAAGAGCGAAAGAGAGAGAGAGGGGGAGAGAGAGAAAGAAAGAGAGGAGAGAGAAAAGAGAGGAAGAGAAAGAGAGAGAGAGAGCGAAAGAGAGAGAGGGAGAGAGAGAAAGAAAGAGAGAGAGGAGAGAGAGAAGAGAGAGGAGAGAGAGAGAAGAGAGGAAGAGAAAGAGAAAGAGAGAGAGAGAGCGAGAGAGAGAGAGGGAGAGAGCGAGAGTGTGAGAGAGAGAATGAGAGAACGGGCTGATCCTATATCTTATATAAACCCCCTCTCTTTCTCTGCGGAGCTCTGTAATACTACACCTGCTGTAAAAAAGCTCAAGCTTAATTAAAGCGTAAGCCACATTTCTCGGTGTGAACCACCCCAGCGCCGAGAAAAGCGTCACAGTACCATACACCTTCATAGAGCACGCTTGGGGCCATTTGCCCTCTGCTGTTCCTGCTTTCTATCCCACACACCCTGTAAGTTCTCAGCAGCACTGGCTTCATTACACTGTGTTGTTGCTGCTCTGGTTGTTGTGATGTGGTTTCTTCAGTTGCTCGTTTCCCGTGCCTTTGTACAGCAGGAGTAATTAGGCTTCCCAATGCGATAAGTACAACCAACTACGCGCCTCCTTTGTTTTTCGCCTTTTATTAGAGACAGTTTTCTTTCTTCTGTCTTGTTTTTCCTCAATTGAGCCACAGTGAAACGAACCATTTCATCACTGATTACTGATCGTTGGCTTGTCTTTGCCGCTAATCTCCTGCTGTTAGCCGTAGCTAAAACCCACACATCTCCTTATATTAGTATCTTTGGGTGTTTTTTTCTTTCGTTTTTTTTTTTTTTTTTGCGTACATTTCTTTAATAATCCTAGACATGTACCTAAAATGACACTAAAATCATGAACGGTAATAGTGTACTCAATCTATTTATTTGTAATAAATAATAATAAATGTTTCAGTCATAATAGTGTCTACAATGTCTGATGCAGACATATATGTAAGCTTAACACACACACATACACACACACACACACACACACACACACACACACACACACACACACACACACACACAAAGGGAAGTGCAATTAGAACAGATACAGAGTGTATAAAGAGCACTTCACACTGGATATCTCACAGAAAGCTTCAGTGTTAAAGGATTTTTAATGAATAATTTTCATGGTCGTTTCTACAAGTGAGTATTTGAGTATTTGGCTCGAGGCGTGCTTCCTCTCATGATCTCCCTCTTCCTTGGAGATAAAAACCTTGATGTCAATTTTTTTTTTTTTTAATCCTGAAATATTAAACTCAAAACATGCTCCGCACTGCTTCTCCCTATGCAAAGACTTCTCTGAGAGACAGAGCAGATCAGAGAGAGAGAGAGAGAGAGAGAGAGAGAGAGAGAAGGAGGAGAGAAGAACAGAAGAGAGAAAAAAAAAGAGAGGAAACAGAGAGATGATATAGAAAAAAGAAAAAAAGAGGAGTAAGAGAGCAGAGAAAGAGAAAGGAGAGAAAGAGAAATTATAATGAAGAGAAAAAACAGAGAGGGAAAGAATGTAAAGAGGGAAGAGAGAGAGGGAGAGAGAAAGAGAGAGGGAGAGAAAGAGAGAGACAGATAAAGAGACAGACAGACAGAAAGAGAGGGAGAGAGGCAGAGAGACAGATAATGAGAGAGAGAGACAGAGAGAGAGAGGAGAGAGAGGGAGAGATAAAGAGGCAGAGAAAAAGAGAGAAAGGGGGAAATAGAAAGAGAGAGAGAGAAGAGAGTGGGGGAGAAAGAAAGAAGGAGAGAGAGGTAGAGAAAGAGAGAGAGGGTGAGAGAAACAGAGAGGGAGAGAAAGAAAGAGGAGGAGGGAGAGAGAAATAGAGAGGAAGCGATAGAGAGGGAGAGAAAGAGACAGAGAGGGAGAGAAAGAGAGAGAGAGATAGGGAGAGAAAGAGAGAAGGGGAGAGAGGAAGAGAAAGAGAAAGAGAGAGAGAGTGTTAGAATACTTGCCCATTCCTCCTCATCATACTCCTCATGGTGAGGAAGGTCTTGACGTTTAAGAGTCTGGCGAGCTTCGTTCTTCGTTGGCGTCTGAGATCCAGGCACATTGTTGCACACGGCGACACTTGGTTCGCGGCTCTGGTTTTGGTTCGTGGTCGGGTCCAAGGCCGCGGTTTGGGTCAAGGTCGTATCAGGCTGGCTGGAGATCTGGCTTTTTTTGTTCGTGTAGCTGGGTCGTGCTGCGTGTAGTGCGAAGAGAGCGTTCTTCACCAGCTCGTCCTTCAGGGAGTGCACAAACTGTTCCGTCTGAAACACAAAGCCAGGTTTGTTTAGTATGAATATCTGACGCTCCAACAGTTTCCTAACTCTGCATGTCAATAAAGTGAACCCGAGAGCCGGTAGAGCGTGAGAGCATGCAAGACCTCATCACCAGATTTCATAAACACACACACACACACACTCACACACACACTCACACCCACACACTTCAAACGAAATGAATGAGAGACAGCAGAGGGGGGATGAAGTGTTGGAAAGAAACAATAAATGAAAGAGGGATGAAAAAAAAAACAACCGAGAGATGAGCCTTTTCTCCTGAGGTCTGGAAAACAACAACAAACAATTCAATTGCTCCTGAGTGACATGGCGTAGTACACAGAGATACGGAAAACACAATACACTCAGGTAGCGAGGGATAGAGATCAATAAAGAAAAGACGAGTGGAGGTGCAAGGCTACCAATTTACAGGTTACCGTAAACTGATGAACCAATTACAAGTTCCTGCTCGGCCGATAGTCACAAGAGCCCTCAGGAATAATTGAGTTAGCGTCACAACTGGCTAATCTATTACGCCCACGAATGCAAAACACGAGAGGGCTGCCAAAAAAACAACAACAAAAAAACAAAAAACACTGTGCTCTATACAAGTCTGCCAAAGGTGAGAGAATGAAATGAGTGAAGAAGCCTGAAAGGAAAAAAATAGGGAAAAGGTGAGAGTGGATGAAGGAAAAGAAGAACTTCTACATTTACACACACCCACACACACCAAAAACCTGAGTTATACTTTTTATATTTATTTTTAATGCAAAATAAGACAGAAGAAGAGCACAATGTGGCAGAACTATCCTCATCAACCTGGTGATTAAACAGCCTTCACACTAGAACGAACTGGCCCAGCGTATCCCAGAGTACGAACAATGTTTTGCATTTGCTGCCATACACTGACGTTCGTATCGATTTCATTGTTATTCGTTTCAATTTGTTTCCGTATGACCTTGTTCAAATTTTTGTGCATGCATACAAATTTCCCAACGTATGCCAGTGAGCAGCCCATGCTCAGCGAGAAAGCTGTGTATGCACTATGGGAACGTCTCGTTTGTCCAGAGTAAGATTGTGGCTAGTTAATGGTTTAGCCTGTTACGTCCCCGTTTGTATTTGTTTGTGTGTGTGTGTATGTGTGTGTGTGTGTGTGTGTGTGTGTGGTTTCTTTTGTGTCTAAGTCAGTGGTGGGCTGGCTGTTTTGTTGTTCACTGAACCGTTTCCGCTTGAGTGAAGAATTTGAACTTGGCCCCGCCCCCTGTGTTGTGATTGGTGAAACACACTTCCGGCGGCGTTTTTAAACAGCAGCAAATCACAGCTCGGCGTGCCAATTGCCTTTTCTGTGCTTTGCGTTGTGTGTGTGTGTGTGTGTGTGTGTGTGTGTGTGTGTGTGTGTGTGTGTGCCACTTTTCGATCTTGTCCTTTTTCATTGCTGGGTATTTGTGCATGACCTTGTGCCTGGCGCTGACTCTGCTTGTCAGTTTCCCCTCTGCTTTGTGTTTGTGTTTCCCCTCTGCTCTGATTATTGATTTGTGTTTATTGTGTAAAAATGTTTGTGTATAAATTCACTTGTAAATAGCACTGTGGTTAGTAGGAAGCCGGTACCCTTTATTTCCCCCCTTGTTTTCTCCTGGTTTTGGGTTAGCTAGGGAATGAGGAAAGCCGGTGTTTTTTTGGTTGTTTCCTTTATGGTGTTAGGTATATTAGATTCTATGTGTATAATTGGATGTGTTTTGTTTATTATTTTGGCCTGGCCGGCATCTGAAGAAGTGTCCACTAAAAATAAAAGAAAACAACATAACAGCAAGCGTGATCTCTTTTATTAACCCTATGTTACCGCTCGACCCAGACCGGGTCATAACACGGCCTCATTCGTCCACCCCAAGCAAATTCATTTCTAAGCAAACTCCTTGCTGCTCATTATTCACACTCCTGAGCTTGATTTCTTTCTTAATGGCCCTGAGCTTTGTTTTTGGCGGAGGTTGGCTTCTTGGGATGCAGCTGCTTCTTGAGGTGAAGGTGTAGGTGGTGGAGATGGAGCCTTGCATGTTTGCCTGAACTTTTATACCTATACTGTGTATTTTACTGACAGAAGTAACTGACTGACTGACAGAACTTGAAGCTAATAGATTGTTTTCATGTAGTTAATAAAGAGCCTCAGACATACATTTGAGGTCAGTTAACATACATGCATAACAACTTTTGTCATGAGAATACTAGGCTTTCAATGATTTCTTTGAAATGCCATTTTTCTGAGGCTTCTAGCTACTTTGAGAACCAGGCGGGCGTGGTTTCCATGTGGTCGTGTTAAAAATCGCTGTGGGTTAAGCGTCAGATCAAGTCAACCGTTTATTTAACCAGTTACCGTGTCTTCATTTGCATATTGTCTCTGCCCACACATCCAACAGAATGGCTACGATACTCTCAGCCATGGTTCTCACATATCAACCAGCTGTGTGTGACCTTAGCGTTAATTCCTGTTAATCCTTATACCACTTTTCACCAACGCAACTTTCACACAGATACCTACGGTATCTCAAGGAGGAACACTCCGCGATGTAGATGCAGAAAACATTTTTCCCCCCTCATCCTCGTCCTCTTTCCTTTTATATTCCCTTTCACAGCCTTTTATATCGTGGAAAAAAACGCATGATCACTGTGAGCATTGTATAGTACCACCGGTGCTTGACGATATTTCCATGTTGTTCACGGTGGTCATACGTTGCTGGCGGTGGTGTCACACTGTCATGACACGTTTTTGGTCTTTCCACAGAAGTGTGGCAAAAAAAAAATCAAACATGTTAGGATTGACCGCAAGTAACTGCAGAAGGCTGCGGTGCTGACGGTTCTCAGCAGCGACTTGCAATAAACGCAACGACAATCACATGATGCTCTGCGGAAGCATTTCCGCAAGCTTCTGCAGGTCAAGTTGCGTCGGTGGGGGCGTTAAGCATCTCAAAACACTCAATTTTTTGTTTGTGCAATTGCTTGTGTTCAACTATTTAGAAAGACTTCTTCAGAAAGAGGTCAGAGGGATATGCAACTAAAAATAAACCTCATCAGAACATTCATTTGCTGCTTAATGGACGACTTTGTGCAACAAAATTGGAGAATAGGTGAAAGATAAACACGTTTCACTGGAGGTGGATTTATTGCATTCCAAACCTAGCTTCACTTCAATAAGTACTGTAATTATGTTCTTGTGCAATTTTCATGGCTCAGCTAATTACTAGGAATTAAATCAAGGACATTACTTTATTTTCCTATATCAGTTTCCTGCAGTGGACCAGTAGAGAAAGATAGTAAGCAGTACTTGGCACTTCAGGATGTTCATACAAATTTAGTTGTCAAATAAAAGCAATATTATCTTCGAGTTTTGGACCCACCATGTTTTTGCATATAATGAACCTAGTTATGGATGCTTAAACATGTTTAGGATGTTGCTGAGGGTGTGTCTACTAAGGGTGTTGGGGTTATGGGATCGTGGCTTCAAAGCGGCACATTCCACAGAGACTGCACTCTTGGCTGTCACAAAGAAGCTACATGCTGCAAGATCAGCCA
>JBCNYH010000010.1:24191658-24202363 GCA_039654325.1 Tandanus tandanus
CCAGAGTCACATCCACTGAGAGACAGAAACACAGTGGACATCAGTTTTATCATTACACAGTGTGTAACAGGGAAGAAGGTTGTATTTAATATGTGATCAATAAGAGCTCACCAACCTGCATATTGTTGAATTCTTCTGAGTTCTGTTAAGAAAATAAAATTGAACAAAGTCATTTGGTGTTAAAATTTGATCAGTTTTCCTTAAAAGCTTGATGAGTATAAATTACAACAGAATACTGTAACAGTAAAACCAAGGTGGAGAAATTGGTTTATGAGCCATTCTTAGGTCTCACTTTAAAACTTTTCCGACATTCACCAATATTTTCCCATCTGAAATTTGATTTAAATTGCATTAGTTTTCAGCTATAAGAGGTTTTCTCATGGAGCTGTGCAACACCTTCAGCTGGCACTGCAAGACCGAAGCTCCAATTAATGTCCAAATCACCTGTGACTCCCAGAGACACCTGTTATTTGTGGTCTCCCATTTCACAGGCTTTTGTTCTTACAATGATATGCTGCATTAGGAGATTGAGGAGGTAAACTGCTTTTCACACAAGAATAGTGTGTGTGTGTGTATGACAGCAGTTACAGTTGCCAGCATCTTATGCCTGTGTTTGGGGATATTTTTTATTTTATTGGCCTCTGATCTTTGGTCAAACTACTTTTTTATTTCCCCACTATTCACACTAGTGAATACAATATCTTGACTTTATGTCCCAGAGCAAAATTTCCACTTTAGAGGTAAAAATTCTTACTCCTCTTAAATTTCAGGGCTTCCGTCTTAATGCATATTTTTGTGCGCACACTCCCCTTTGTCCTTTTATGGGGATACACCTATGCAATTTAGAGCAACTGGCATGCGCTTTCAACATACGAAGACACCAATATTTTAAATTTCAAATTGGAGGTTTAAGAACACATCATTAATCTGTCGTAAACTTTTCTTATAAACTTTCTTAAGAGCAAATGTGTAAAAAAAAAAAAACAGAAAAGGATATTTACGAACGAAGCACGTGTTAATTAAAAAAATTGCTATTTTTACTGACCATGCTCATCATTCTTCTTCATTTCCTCTTTCAGAGTTTCTTGAAGCTGATAAAGAGCCCTCCTCAGAGTCTCCTGAGACTCAATTTTGATGTCAGTCCAGTCCTGAGTGTTTGGAGGGCTGCACAGTGATGGGTAAATCTACAGTTCAGCAGGAGAGAGGAAAAATCACTCAGCATGGGGTCTACTTTCCTGTCATGTGCTACATTGCTTTGAGAAACAGGGGGACTCTGACCTGTAGGAGGTGGAGGTGATCCTCAGTGTGTGAGAGGTGCTCCAGCTCAGTGTTTCTCCTCTTGAGCTCAGTGATTTCCTGCTCCAGGTCTTTAATAAAATCTTCAGCCTGCCTCTCTGCTGCGTTCTGCTTTTTCTCAGTGCATTGCAACAGATCACTGAAGATCTCCTCGATTTCTGCCTTCTCCTTCACTGTGTTTTTCTAACAGGAGAAACAATAAATTTAATTATTTTATTTCATATGAATATATCCTGATTTTTGTCAGGATATATTTGTGTGTATAGAAATAATATTTTTTTTTTTTGTAGATTAGTTAAGAGACTCACTTTACTGAGTCCTACAGTGTGTTTAAGTTCCACAATCTTCTTCAGTCGCTCCTGGATCATCTGCTGAATTTCTGCTTGTGTCTTTCCCAACGCAATCTGAGAGATGCACATCAAGTTTTAACACTTGTGTCTCATATATGATGGACACTAACTAAACTGAACATCAATAAGACTGCAACATTTCTTTGTAAAGTTGGCATGTTCTCCCCATGCTTGCATACATGGTACTCTGGTTTCCTCCCATAGTCCAATGATGTGCACATTAGGCTTATTTCATGTCCCAGATTGTCCTTAGGTGTGGATGTGAGTATAAATGACTGTGGGTGTTAACCCTGCAATGGTCTGGTGAACTGTTCAGGGTGTACCACGCCTTTGCCCAGTATCAGCTGAAATAGGCTTCAGCCTCCTCGTTGCCCCAGTAGGATTATTTGGTTTGGTAAATGAGTAAGTAAATGAGTGAGAAATTTGATTTAAAGGTGATAATTACATAATTTATGTACATGAACAGCCATAATTTACCACCATAATTCATGTACATGAACACACCTCTGAGGAATCACCACCTTAATGTGGTGGAGGGCATCCCCATGATCCTGGGAGCTATGTTGTCACGGGTATCAGTCCTTGGTAGGGTTTTAGGGAAAGGGTCAAACAAAGAGTGATTCAAAGACCTTGATGGAGTAGTGCCAAAAACATTAACCTTACCTGGAAAAAAAACCCTCCAGGAGCCAGACAAAGGGGAAGCTTGTTTGTGAGTGCCTGGTGGCTGAGCCTTGGTGCCTGGGGTTTATCCGTGCTTAGTTTGAAAAAGCCACAGAAAGCCACCACCACGTGGGCCCACCACCTGAAGATCAAGGTCAAGGGCAAGGTGAGTAGGGTGGCAGGCAAGGGCAGGGATCTGGGTATGCTGATGTCTGGAATTACACTCTGACTGTAGGGATGTGGAATGGGCCTCTGCTGTTGGGGAAAGAGCATGAGCAGGTTTGTGAGGTGGAGAATTACCAACTTGATATTGGTGAGCCCACCTCCACTCACAGTGTTAGCTGAGTGCCTCGGTGTGGGAGTTTCCCTTGGTGACAGAGAGGGCCACCTCTCTGTGAGAGAAAGTTGCAGGAGGGGAGACTGACATTGGTTATGCCTGTAGTTCAAACAGCTCAGAATGCCAGGCCTTCCTAATGTCTCTAGGTGGTGTCCAGGAAAGTGTACCACTTGAGGAATCCATTGTTCTTCTTGAAGACTTCAGTGCCCATATGGGCAATGAGGGAGTAACCTGCAGGGGCATGATTAGGAGGAACAGCCTCCCCAATCTGAAAATCAGCAGTGTTTTGTTGATGGAATTCTGTGCTAGTCATGGACTGTCTGTAACAAACAACATGTGCATAATGTGGTCCATAAGTGTGTACCAGGCCACTTAAGGCCAAAGGTCAAGGATGGACTTTGTAGTCACATCCTCAGACCTGCGGTCATATGTCTTGGACACTCAGTTAAATAGAGGGGCAGAGTTGTCAGCTGATCACCACCTGGTGGTAAGTTGGATCCAGTGACAGGGAAGACTGCCGGCCAGACTTGTTAAACCTCAAACCTAAACCATTTGAGGTTGGGGACATAGAATCTGAATGGTCCATATTCCATGCTTCCACTCCTGAAGCAGCTGACATCTATCAAGTGGCCAAAAGGGCAGCAGCTTTAACAGTTACAGATGCAAAAAGGCGTGCATGGAAGTACTTTGGGGGGACTGTGGAGAAGGACTTTCGGTTGCCTCAAAGAAGCTCTGGCAAACCATTTGGCATATCAGAAAAGAGAAGGAAGGGTCATTCCAGGCTGTACTTGGTCTGGAGTGGGGACTGCTGACTCAGACTATGGACATAATTGAGAAGTAGAAGGAATATTTTAAAGGATCTTCACTGAGGAGGAAAAGTCTAAAGAATAGGAGAAGATGGGCTCATTAGACTAGCAGAGGTTGCTGAGGCAGTCAAAAAGCAGTGACATTTGCTGAAGGCTCTGAACGTTATGTGAGTGTCTTTGTTGACATGTCTCTTTAGTGTCATATGGAGATCTGGAATGACACCTGTAGTGTGGCAGAATGGGGTAGTGTTTCCCATTTTTAAAAAGAGGGAATAGAGAGTGTGCTCCAACTGATCACACTTCTTAGCCTTCCTGAAACCGTTTACTTCAGGGTGTTGAAGAGGAGGCTCTGACTGATTATTGAGCCTTGGATTCAGGAATAGAGGGCCAGCTCTTTACCCTTGCAAAGTTGCTGAGGGGGTAATGGGCATTTGATCATCCAGTCTACATGTGTTTTGTGGAAGGCTTATGACTGTATCCATCATAGTATTCTACAATAAGTGCTGCAGGAGTATGGGTTACCTGGGCCGCTGTTGTGAGCTCCCTGTAAAAGCAAAGTGAGAACTGGGTACGCATCCTTGGAACTAAGTTGAACTCATTTCCAGGGAATGTTGGACTCCACCAGGGCTTCCCCTGTCACTAGTCCTGTTTGTGGTATACATTGAGAGGATCTCAAGGCATAGGCATGGAGAGAATGGTGTCCAGTTTGGGGAACTCGGATTGCATCTCTGCTTTTTGCAGATGATGAGGTTATGTTGGCTTCTTCAGACCTTCAGCATGCACTGGAGCAGTTCACAGCTGAGTGTAAAGCCCCCAGGATGAAAGTTAGCTCCTCGAAATCTGAGGCCATGGTTCAACACAAAAAAAGGTGAATTGCTCCCTCTGTGTCTGGGATAAGTCTTTGCCTTAAGCGAAAAATTCAAGTATCTCAGAATTTTGTTCATGAGTGATGGGAGAATGGAGAGGGGGTGGACAGAAGAATCAGTGCAGTAATCAGCAGTAATGAGGGTGCTGCGTTGGTTTGTTAATGTGAAGAGGGAGCTGAAAGGCAAAGCTTTTGATTTAGCAGTCCATCTACACTCCAAACCTCTCTTATGGTCATGACTTTTGGTTAGTGACTAAAAGAACAAAATCTTTGATTATAAGCAGTTGAAATAAGTTTCCTTAGGATGGGGTCTGGGTTCAGCCATATAGATAGGGTGAGGAGCTCAGACACATGAGGAACTTGGGGTACAGCTGCTGTTTTTGCACATCAAAAGGAGTCAACTGAGGTGAATACAAGCATCAGATTAGGATGCTTCCTAGCCACCTTCCTTTAGAGATTTTCCTGGCACGTCTAACTAGGAGGAAGTCCGGGAGCATTTCCAGAACGCGCTGGAGGGATTATATATCTAGTTTGTCTTGGAAACACCTCAAGATTCCCCAGGAGGAGCTGGAGAGTGTCACCAAGAGGGCTGCCATGGTTTCATGGTTATCCATGGATGGATATAACTTTACCAGTGCATAGCAAAATGCAAGTACTTTCAATAAAAAGCATCTCCCAGAACATTAGCTACAGTCAGTGATAGATAAAGGGGGTAAGTGTTTAGAATTAATTAAGTGTTGCAGAATGGAAATGTTGTTCCATTCCTCCACATGGGCTGTGCGCAGTTCATGGATATTCACAGTAAACAGGAACATGAATGGGCATGTGGATAAATTGCTGGTGTGTGTGTGTGTTCTACTGCACAGGCAGTGTATCAGCTGGACACCCCTGTTTGTTGAGTGGATTATCTTTTTTATGATGTTACTCATTATGGAGCAGATTTACACAAGATTGTTTGTTTATTTCAAACCCATGAACAATGCACATCAACACAAAAATAACAAAAAAATTTTTATGCATTATTAACTTTCTCACCTTCTTCTCTCCACTCTCCTTCTCTATAGGAACAGTGTTGTGAGTCTTGTGGTCTTCCCAGGTACAAAACTGGCACACATACGTCTGGTCATCTTTACAAAACAGCTCGAGGAGGCCATCATGTTTCTGGCAGCTGTAGTCCTCTGGGTTCTTTACAGGATTGATCAGTTTATGTTTCTTTAATGAAGAAACTTTCTCATGACGTTTTAGGTGAACTGTGCAGTAAGAGGCCATACAGATCAGGCAGGATTTAACAGCTGCATGTTTCTTTTCACAGCAGACGTCACAGAGCACCAGGTTTTGGGAGAGTTTTTCTGCAGCACTGTTGGATTTCACCTGAACTGACTTTTTAAACGGAGCAGCCAATGACGAGATGAACATATTCACTAATAACTGTGGTCTGTGGGTGAATTTCTTCTTACACATTGGACACTGGCACTGCCATCTGCTCTTCCAAGTCTTTTTGAGACAGACCATACAGAAGTTGTGTCCACATGGAGTAGTGACGGGATCAGTGAACACATCTAGACAGAGGGGGCACTGGAGCTGATCTTCACACAAGACGCTGACGGACGAAGCCATGTCTGAAACAGGACATGAGATGAGAGTAAGTTTAGACATACAGTACATTTATATCATTGTTCAAAATCATTAATGCAAAAGTATATAATATAAAGTCATCATCATCTTCTTCCGCGTGATTCGGGGCCAAGTCACTGGGGACAGCAGCCTAAGCAATGAGGTCTGGATGTCCCTCTCCCCAGCCACTTCTTCCAGCTCTTTTCGGGGGACACCGAAGCGTCTCCAGAACAACTGAGAGACAAAGTCCTTCCAGTGTGTTCTGGGTTGGCCCCGGGGTCTCTTCCTTGTCGGACATGCATGAAACACCACACCAGAGAGGCATTCAGGAGGCATAGTATTTAGATGCCCAGGCCACCTCATCTGGCTCTTCTCAGTGCGGAGGAGCAGCGGTTCTACTCCGAGCTCCTCCTGATGGCTGAGCTTCTCACCCTATCTCTGAGGGAGTGCCCCGCCACTCTGCAAAGTAGGCTCATTTCAGCCACTTGTATTTGCAATCTTGTTGTTTCAGTTACTACCCAAAGCTTGTGACCATAGGTGAGGGTTGGAACATAGATCGACTGGTAAATTAAGAGCGTTGCCTTCCGGCTCAACTCCCTCTTCACCACGATGGACCAGTACAAGCTCTGTTTTACCGCAGAGGCTGCACCGATCCGCCTGTGGATCTCCCGTTCCATTCATCCCTCACTAGTGAACAAGACCCCGAGATACTTGAACTTCTCCACCTGGAGCAGGACATCATTCCAGACCCGAAGGGTGCATTCCACCTTTTTCTGGCTGAGAACCATGGGCTTGGACTTAGAGGTGCTGATCATCCCGGCACTCAGCTGTGAATCAATCTAAGGAGAACTGGAGGTCCCGGCTTGGTGAAGCCAAAACGACAATGTCATCTGCAAAAATCAGAGACGACATCCTATGGCCACTAAACCAGAACCTCTTAACACCTCGGGTGCACCTAGATATTCTGTCCATAAAAATTATGAACAGAACTGGTGAGAAAGGACAGTCTTGGTGGAGTCCAACCCCCACCGAATACAAATTTGACCTGTTGTTACCAATGAGGACCACCTCCGGCTCCAGTGGTACAGAGACCTAATGGCCCATAACAACAGGTCCGGTACACTGTACTCCCGGAGCACACCCCACAAGATAGTCCGAGGGACATGGTCAAAAGCCTTCTCTAAATCCACAAAGCACATGTGGACAGATTGGGGAAACTCCCATGCCCCCTCCAGGATTCTGTAGAGTGCGTAGAACTGGTAAAGAGTGCTGCGGCCGGGATGAAATCCGCATTGTTCCTCCTGAATCCGAGGTTTGACCATCAGTCAGATCCTCCTCTCCAGTACTCCTGAATAGACTTTCCAAGGTAGGCTGAGGAGTGTGGTTCCATGATAGTTGGAGTACACCCTCTGGTTCCCTTTTTAAAGGGGAACTACCACCCTGGTTTGCCAATCCAGAGGTATGGCCCCGAATGACCATGTAATGTTGCAGAGACAATATAAAGTATAAGTATAATTCCAAAAAAAGTTGGGATGCTGCATAAAATATAATTAAAAACAGAAAGGAATGATTTGCACGTCATACTCGAAACACCACACCAGGAACGCATTCGGGAGGCATTCTAATTAGATGCCCGAGCCACCTCAACCGGCTCCTCTTAACCTTTAAACAATTTTAATATACTGTTAAAAACATCTGACACTTAGTCTGATTTCTCAACTGTACCTTACACCTAATTTTAGTGGCACAAAATGATTCCCCAAGTGTCTTTTCCTATATACTGCAGAGTATATAGGAAACAGGAAGTAATCTCATCTGGACACCACTTACCTATTTCTATTTCTCTTTTCCTCCGGTTTCCTCTCTTTTTCCTCTTGATCCCTTAGTGTTTACCTGCAGTGGCTTTAATCACTCAAAGAGAGACGAGCTTCAAACTGGAGATTGTGTCCTGCGAAAATGATCTGGCTTTGGTTCTTATCTACACACTCTGTGATGATGTCCCTCTCTGTGACATCACCTACTGATTGATCTACACGCTGTGTGATGACGTCATAGGCCCACTCTGTGACATCATCGCCTTCTGACTGACCTAAATATTCTGTCACAGAGAGAGCTGCCACCACCCTGGGACTTTCCATCTGCAGAGCTTAACACACTGCTTCAAGGGGTTTTTTTCCTAATAAAACTTTAAAGTTATAATATCAGTGCTGGACTTTACAAGAGAAGAGAAACACATTTAAATTACATTAAAGCATTTATTAGTGTAATGTTTTGTTTTGATTTTGTCAGGGTAAGCAGTAGTAATCCAGCCACTGGGGTCATATACAGATCAGCATATACTTTAGACTTCAGCATATACTTTAGTGTTTGAGTTTCATTATGTGCAGCAGTAAAGAACCTCGGTGTGATTATTGACCCCAGTGTTTCATTTGAAGCTCATGAAGATAATATTACTCAGATAGCCTTCTTTCATTTCAGGAATATTACTAAAATAAGAAATATGATGTCACTGCATGATGCAGAAAAAGCATTGCGTATAATTCGGAGCTTTCTCTTACAAAGCCTCTTCATTTCATTCCAACTGTACAATATTCAGCCCATTGCTGAGAAGTGTGCTTATATACAGCATGTGGATAGATGCTCTCGTTCTTCAATGGAAAACATTGGAGTCAAAGTTCATAGCTTTCCTTCTCAGCCTCTGTTTGTTCCAAAGTCACTAAATTTGATATAATATGTCAGGCCATGGTACTGCTGACTTTTTTATATATCATGCCATCTCCGAGCCTGTTTTCATGTGAGTGTCAAGATACTATTTCGAGTCTCATCACTAAACATGCATCTGAATCTGTTTTCATCTGCACTCATCTTCATCCCCCCTTTTCTCTTCAGTTATATTAATGCTATTTTTTCAAATTATTACATTTTTTTTCTACTTAGCCCTTTTTTTTTTAAATCTGACAGCCACCAAAGCTGATACATCATCCCTTAACCCCCAAAACTCCAGACTCCATACTCTGTTTTTCTACTCTGTCATGCCTTTCCCCCCATTTAGTTCCATATTTTTTTTTAACTCATTCTACTCGGCAGTTTTCATCAGCATTTGGGACAATACATCAGCTCTATTTCTCTCAGCTCTATGGAAATTGTGGGTTGGTCGATGTGATTGTGGGTCGGAGGTTGAAGTCCCGAAACCGAAGTAGCCTGCTTCGCTGGAGTGGAGGTTCTCCACCTGGGACACGGAGGGCGAATAGGCAAAACGTAATGGTATGCCCTGGCTGGCCACAGTACAGACAGAGTCCCTCCGTGCTCCGTCGCAATCTTTCGGCCAGGATGAGTCAGACCACATCGATCTGCATGGGCTCAGGGGTGTCCTGCAGTGGCGCAGGAAAGGCGTGCCAATGGATGTCCTGTGGAGGCGCAGAAAAAGTAGGCCCTTGCAGCTCGGCCAAACATCCTCTCCGCCGATGAGCGACACGGATGGCCAGCTGAATCACCTTTTCCAGCCCCAGGGAATCGTCGTAGGGAGCAAGCTGCAGCTGGAGCGATGGCTCCAAGCCCTGAAGGAAATGGGTAACCAGCACCGCTTCGTTACACCCACTGAGCCCAGCGAGGGTTCAGAACTCCAGCGTGTATTCCCTAATCTCCATCTTTCCTTGACGGAGCTGATGTAGCTTCTCCCTGTTGGTGGACTCTCCCTCTGGCCGGCTGAAAACCTCTCGGAAGTGAGAGGTTTTTAATCCCAAAATAACACAGGCTCCGTGAGCCACAAAAAAACACAAGGAAAAGGGAACTGAAAATGAAACCTGCCATGGGGGGCCAACACAAACATACAAAATAGCAATCAACAGAACCAGGAACTGAGGAAAACTTCAGGGGAAGGTTCACGGGAGAATACGCGATACAGGAAGGGTAGCAGAGGAGTCCAAATGCTAGAAGGAGTAGCAGAAGTTCAACACGCATCTCCAACGAGGCTAGACATTGGAGTGTGTCTAGCGGGAGATTTATATAGGGGCGCTAATCAGTGACGAAGATGAGGTGCAGGTGAGTCCTTAATACAGTGGGCGTGAGAGTCGGAGCGTGACAATATTGCAACCATATGCCATACCCTTTGGATGACTCTTGATTGGACCTGGTTTCTCCCTACAACAGGACAATGACACAAAACACTCCAAACTATGCAAGAACTATTAAAAGTAGTCAGCTGCTATTCTGTCAATAACGGAGTGGCCAGTGCAGTCAACTGATCTCAAACTTATTGAGCTGTAGTGGGAGCAGCTTGGCTGAATTATACATAAGAAGTGTCCATCAAGCCAGTCCAACTTGTGGGAGGTGCCTCAGGATAAATAAAATAATAAAAAAGGGGTAAATATTTTTCATCTTACCTTGACAAATTGATTTGACAACTAGAACGACAAAGGTCTGCATAGCTGAAACAGCTGCAAATGGAGGATTTTAGATCAAAGCAAAGTTCGAAGAACAAAATTATTATTTCTTTTAAAATATTACTTGTAACCTTTTTGATGTCTTGACTATATTTCATATTCATTCTGTAGCTCATTAAATGATTGTAAGTTTGTGTTATAATGGAAAATATTAAATTTTCTGGGTGACCCCAAACTTTTGAAAGGTAGTGTTTGTATCATTATGGATCTGCAATGTTAGCCTTCTACAATAACCAGAAGTGGTTAATGAACAGACCTCAATCATGGCTGGCTGCTTTTCTGTGCATACTAATGTTAAGATTTAAGAATCTGTTCTATGTCCTTTGTTTATATAT
>JBCNYH010000010.1:24350914-24361266 GCA_039654325.1 Tandanus tandanus
GTGTGTGTGTGTGTGTGTGTGTGTGTGTGTGTGTGTGTGTGTGTGTGTGTGTGTGTGTGTGTGTGTGTGTTAACACTGTATGAAGGTAATAACTTTGCAGACCTGTGCCTTTGACCTCTTGCAGCGATGCAACACAACTACAGAAGATTGTTGCCTTTGACAAACCAATAAGAAAAACCCATATGTATGTGTGTGTGTGTGTGTGTGTGTGTGTGTGTGTGTGTGTGTGTGTGTTTACTGTGATTAGTGGTGTAAGTGGGTGGTTGAAAGGAAGCACAAGACATTGAGGAAGTGTGTGATTCATTCTGAGAGACACAACACACTCATTCTCATCTTATCCGGAGCTCAGGAAGTAGATACGGCACATTATCCTTTCTTTCTCGCTAATTCTCACACACTTTCACTCATTCGCTGAAACACTTAATCCTACTAGGGTCACTGACACTGGGTAAAGATGGTGTCTGCCCTGAACAGCTCACTAGACCATCGCAGGGCCAACACAGCCACTCACACTCATGCCTAAATTTGAAACAGCCAGGAAGCCAATTCCTATTGGAGGAAACCGGAGTATCCAGAGGATCCCCACACAAGCATGGGAAGAACATGAAAACGCCACACAGAAACAACCTTGCCAAGCCCCAGACTTGAGCACAGGACCTTCTTGCTGTGAGGCGGACGTGCTAAGCCCCCACTATGCCACCATGCCGACCTTTTGCTAATTCTGTTACAGTAAAATCTGCACCATCAAATATGTTTGTCTTCACACACACTTCCGATCCGAGTTTTTTCATGACTCTTTCCCTCGTGGTTTACCATGTCCTTAGAGCAGACATCTGGCCTTCCCTGCATGGCGCTGTGTAGCAGGGTGGGTTCCACAGATGTAGAGTGACTTTGAGAAAAAAATATGAATACTTGTACTACTTTGCAACAAGTTATGAATGTCATATTCTGTCAATTCTCTCAGGCCCGCATAGGGTTGTGGGGTGTGGATGTGGATGTGGTCCTGCCCAGATTGTTTGGGACCAGAACACTGACTCCAGTATCAGAGAACAGCTTCTAATCTTCTAGAGGTTATAGCAGCTGTAATCATAAACATCACCCTGTTGCCCTTTCAGTCATAAAACCATGATTCCTTAGATAACCCTCTATTAACATGCCTATACACATCTGTTGCTCCCCTGTACTCCTTGAGTACTCATTTACATTTGTGACATTTGTTAGATGCTCTCCTCCAGCACAAATAAAAAAAAATTTCACCTCTGCCCAAAACATGATATCAAAATCGCCGGTGTTTGTGAGTTAGTTTTTCTGTGAAGAAACTGCTGACCACAACCATGCATGGATTTTCACCAAACTTGGTGGAGACACTACCCTACCTGTATCCCAGACATAGTTTAATTTTGGAATGTCTGGGTCAAAAAGGTGAAGGTCAGAGCAGGGTCACACACTTTTTGAGACACTTAAACATTTGAAACGAGTGTTGTTACTATGAAACACTGATAGGAAACCATATATGGACTTTCAAATGAGACAATTACATTTGACCTTAAGCAGCCTTGAAAGGTCAAACCCCAGCCACCCAAACATGAGAGTTTTTGGCTGATATGGTGATGTCCACGTACTACAGAACATATGTTAAGCCGAGCACATGGGTAACCAAAGCCAGTACACATACAGGGCTGGTTTGTATATAATCCCCATGCTGCATGGCGGATGAACCTTGCACTCTAATTTCCCTTATAATTTCTATACTAGGAAAACAGACTTCTTGTCAAGTTGGTCTACACCAGGCAGTGCAATCTAACTTGACCCACCCACCAAAGCAGAGAGACAAATGTTATATGATAGAAAAGTCTATAGAAGACCAAGTACTGAGCCTAGAGGACCCTAACTGAGAGTCTGCAGGAAGCACATCCTCCCTATGTCACTTCATACAACCGTGCCTTCTGTAATGAGACAAAACCAGCACCATGCTGGGCCACTAATTCCAAGCCTGGTGAAGATGGACGGGAAGTTACAGAGAATTCCAGAAGGATCAAGACCAGTTGGTTTAGCAGCAGGGTAGGCAGTTGTTGCATGACAATTTGTTGTGGAGTGATGATATATGAGATGGAGGGGAGGAGGTCATGGGAAATAGACTGGAGCATTGTGGGTGGGATGGAGTTCAGTGCACACTTGCTGAGATTACTGTATCTTGTGGAGTCAGAGGGCAGAAACATGCTATGTTCTTAAGAGGAGTAGAAGCAATGAAAAGCTAGCTGTTGCTAACAGTAATACGTTTTTAGTAGTTGTGTACAATTGTGTGGCGCAGACTAAGGAAAAAAATGACGGTTCTGTTTTACTTTTGGCAATATGGATGAAGATGCAATAATTGTTTTGGGAGTCACATTAAAATGAAAGAGTTAACAAGAATAAATAAAGGCTAGTGGATTTCTTAAACTATCAGATGCCATTTGATAGCAGGGCATCACCTATAGGCAACTTAGCATTGCAAAAACACCTGTGGGCGGTATGATGGCATAGTGCGTAGTACATGCACCTCACAGAAAGAAGGTCCTTGGTTCAAGTCCCTGTCGGGGCGAGGCTTGTTTCTGTGTGGAGTCTGCATGTTCTCCCAATGGTTGTATAGGTTTCCTCTGGGTATCCCACAGTCCAAAGACATGTACATTAGGATAATTGTCTGTTCCAAATTGCCTCTTGGTTTAAATGTGAACGGTTGTGTGTGTTGGCCCTGCGATGGACTGGTGAGCTCTTCAGGGTGTACCACGCCTTCAACCAGAGTTGGCTGGGATAGGCTCCAACCTTACTGCGACCCAAATAGGATTAAGTGGTCCGGCAAATGAGAGAGTGAGTCTCCTAGAAGGTGGTGATGTTCGGATGAGAACAGTGAAAGAAGACAGGAGGTGTAAGGATTGTCTGTTGTTTATTTGTCTTTTGGAAGCTTGAGGTCTCCAAAAAGATTGTATGGCATCCCATCAACCGTAAAGAATCTCAGCAGGATGTCCAGCTCTTCTAAAGCATTCCAAATGTGCCCAGCTGGTCGATAGATGACTGCGTAGCGTTTCAGCGAAGTTTGCCAAGGAACCGTCTGGGTGATGGATAACAGAAGTGATAAGTTCAGCAGACCTTCATTAGCACATCTGTCACTGCAAGCAAAACTAAATGGTAGGAAGGGGTGTCCGACCCAAATCGGTGGAAGATCAGCTGTGTAAAAGTTCTTCCCTACAAAGAGCCACAAAAGCACCTAACGTGACATGACTAACATGACCAACCGGACATTTCATGGCTTTGCGACTCAGAACAGACAAGTCATGAATGTGAAAATTTGATGGACTTGTGGGGTTTGTAATATCTGGAGCCCTGTAGCATTGGTCCAATCAGCAGCCTTCATTCATTCATTTGCTGAACCGTGCAATCCTACTAGGGTTGCGGGGAGGATGGAACCTATCGCTGCTGATTCTTGGTAAAAGCAGAGTAGACCTTGAACAACTCGCCAGTCATTGCAGAGCCAACACACACAACCATTCACATTCACACTCACAACCGGGGCAATTTGGACTGTGGACTGTGGGAGGAAACCGGAGTACCCAGAGGAAAAGGAAGTAAGCATGGGGAGAACATACAAACTCCACACAGGACTCACCGAGCCCAGGACTCAAAGCCATCGCCCCTCTTGCTGCCTGGCAGACGTGCTCAGCGTTACACCACCGCTCTCAGCAGCCTTCAGCTAAACCATTTACATAAATGCATGTGATTGGTTAATCTGAAACAGACAATTTGCTGGTATTTATTTAAAAAGTCAGAGTTGCTGAATTAAGGGTAGACTTTTCTACACTTGTTGCCTCTGTTACATTATGTTTCGGTCCACTGAAACCCATTGCTCGGTCTGAAATCAGACTACGGTCCGCTGGTTGTGATCCCCTGAAGCAGCAGAAGCTTGCACAGCTGTACCTGTTAACACACACCTGTAAATGTTAGCAGACATGTACGTTATTTCTCAGCACAGCTGGATTCCACACTCTGATTTTTTGCCGACACACACCGGTGCATCATTGCAAGTCTCTGGTACATTCCGGAAAAGTGCAATTCCCACAAGCCGTGTAATTACCTCGAGGTCAGAAAGGGCAACAGAAAAAATATGCATGCGAGAGAGAGAGAGAGAGAGAGAGAGAGAGAGAGAGAGAGCGAGAGAGAGAGAATTTTGCAGATTTCACAAAGATGGATGAAGGACAAATACACTGGAGGTTTGCTATTGCCTGTGCATGTGTGTGTGTGTGTGTGTGTGTGTGTGTGTGTGTGTGTTTGTGTAGTTTCAGTTTCTCAGCCTGTTTTTCGTCAGTGTTAAAACCCTACACAGAAACGTGAAACTCTCACCAGATGGCCCAGCATTTGTCTCCACTTAGCGCCTGACACACAGGGAGTCTCAATCTCAATCTCACTTTAAGCCGACCCCATGAATTAAAGAAGGTTAAATCAGATAAAGTGTCCTTGTCATTCACCCTTCTTTTCTTTCTCTCTCTCTCTCTCTCTCACGCTCGCTCTCTCTCTCTCTCTCTCTCTCTCTCTCACACACACACACACACCTTTAGAGCAGATTGTGTTTAGATTGGAAGGCAGCGCTCTCTGGGTAGGCAGCGTATTTCGGGAGATAAAGACAGCCCCATTTAGAAAGCAGCTGCTACCTACAGATCCTTACTCATACTCAAGGGCAGTGCAGACAAATCCCATGGTTCTGTTTATCAGACTCCAGTTTTATGGAAGTTCCTGAGAACTTGTTTGCAAAAAGAAAACGATGATGTAGTGGTTAGCATTTACAGTTAGAAAGTTTTGGGTTTCTGTGTAGAGTTTGCATATTCTCCCTTTTGTTCCTGCTTTTGTGGGTTTCCTTCGGGTACTCCGGTTTCCTCCCACACTACAAAGATATGCACATTAGGCTAATTGGCTGTTTGAGATTGCCCCTAGGTGTAAGTGTGAAAGTGAATGATTGTGTGTGTATGCCAGCCCTGTGATAGATTGGCGAGCTGTTCAAGGTGTACCCCACCTTTACCCAGAGTCGGCTGAGATGTGGCCCTAGGAGGAGTAAGGAGCTCTGAAAATGAATAAATGAATGTCTCAGAGAAAGTTATAAATACACAGCCGCAGAGGGAGGAAGCAGTGTAGAGCTTTGGTGTGTGATGCATCCATGACCTCTGACCCTCATGAGGATGGGAGAAGATGACTACAATCACACTCAATGCATTTGTATTTTCATTTACTGTACTCTCTCCAGGAGATTATACCATCTCTCTCTCTCTCTCTCTCTCTCTCTCTCTCTCTCTCTCTCTCTCTCTCTCTCTCTCTCTAACATTATATCCATTAGCAGCTCTGCTGTGTAAACAAAGTCAGTGCTAATAGCAGCAGCATCATTACCAGCCCCATTAACACTCTGGGTGTGAACAATTAACACACCTGTCAATCAACTGCTTTACAATAACAGCCTGGTGTGAACGGAGAAGTACTGAGTCACTCCATCTCTCACCTAATCGCATACACAAGCATCTTATTCTATTATTTCACATCTAGCAATAACACACGTCCCAGTGATCGGCTCTGTAGAGGACAGCGCTAAGATTAGGTGTGAACTTAATCCAACCACAGTCGGAGGTGGTCTGGAACACGTACAGTGACCCCTGCAATGTACCCAAGCTTCTAAAAGGGTTCATGGAGTAGAAACAGGTCCAAAGTTACAGAGTATCTAAAAAAGTTTCTGCATCTCTATTCAGAGAAAAAACATGGTTCCTAAAAACATTCTACACTTCCAGAAGTCCTAAAGTTATTGATGAGGAGGAAACACAGCTACAGTACCTAAGTTCCTGAAAAGGTTCCTGCATTGGATATGTGGTTACAGTACATGAGTTCCTCAAAAAGGTTCCTGCATTGAATATGTGCTGACAGTGCCCAAATTCCTGAAAAAGCTTCCTGCAATGGATATGTGGTCACAGTATCTGGGTTCCTGAGAAGTTTCTTCAGGGTTCCTAAAAATATCTGTGATGTGAAAACACATCTAATTTACCTGAACCGCTGTAAAGAATTCAGCAGTGGGTACGCAGTTAAACTACCCGACTTAATCAAACAGTTCCTGACTTGTTTGAGGGTCTGAGTTCCAGAAAAGGTTCCTGCACTGTGGATTACTAGCCCTCCCTTGGCTTGTGAGAAGGTTTAGCAGAAAAAAATGCACCTTAAGTAACTGAGTTCCTGAAAAGGTTCCTTCAGTGTCGTTGTGAAGAGACAGAGACAAGAAGAGACAAGAAATGTTATAGAAAGGACAGAGCATTAGAAAAACTAAAGGAACAGGAGTTTCCTTTGTTCTTCCACTTCACACACACACACACACACACACACACATCCCTTAGGAAATTTCACACCTGCATAATACATGAATTCTCCACTATGTCATCCCCCTCCCCACATCACCCCATCCACCCCTCCAGTTCTCAGATCTTCCTCTGTTGTTCTTTCGCCTACCTCTATGTGTGTGTGTGTGTGTGTGTGTGTGTGTGTGTGTGTGTGTGTGTGTGTGTGTGTGTGTGTCAGTGTCAGGGAGAGATATTAATGCTCATTTAGCACAATCACACACAGGCATCAATCGAGGCAAGTCCAGTGCATGCTGCGAGAAATAGGTACAAAGAGAAAAAGAGAAAGAGAGCGAGGTGTGTGTGTGTGTGTGTGTGTGTGTGTGTGTGTGTGTGTGTGTGTGTGTGTGTGTGTGTGTGTGTGTGTGTGTACCCAAGAGAAAGGTTCACTTTATGTGCACTAAAGGACAACCTAAAAATACCTGAGGTCAAACTGAGGTTTCTCTCTCTCTCTCTCTCTCTCTCTCCCTCACACTCAAGCTTCCATACTGGAGGTTTCCCTCAGGGGAACAGCAAAGTTTCCGAACTAAAATCAGCTCAAATTCTACTCAATTCTATTTGACTGAAGGTCATCTTAAGTAAACTCAACTCAGCTTGTATCCAAATCAACTCAAACAAAATTCAGTTGATCTCAGCTCAGTTCAGAGCTGCCCCTCACCTCTCCAGTAAGCGCTTTGTCCTGGTCAGGGTGGAGTTTTCCATTAAAGACCATGCACTGGCTATGTGGTATGCTATGATGTAATGTATTTGGCGGAGTGCTGGTATGCAGATACAGCTTTAAGACATGGATTTTCATATTGGGGCACCATGGTGGTGTAGTGGTTAGCAGGTTGTGGGTTTGAGTCCTGGTCTCGGTGAGGGCATTTCTGTGTGGAGTTTGCATGTTCTCCCCATCCTTGTGTGGGTTTCCTCAGGGTACTCCGGTTTCCTCCCACAGTCCAAAGACACACATCAGGTTAATTGGCTGTTCTAAATTGCTGGTGTGAGTGTGAATAGGAATTGTCGGTTTTGTCCCTGTGATGGACCGGCCAACTGTTCAGGGTGTACCATGCAGTTGGGGTTAAAGGCCTTGCTCAAGGGCCCAAAAGTGGCAGCTTGGTGGTACTGAGGCTTGAACCAATGACCTTCTGTTCAGTAACCCAGAACCTTACCTACTGAGCCTCCACTGCCTCTAGAATATCAGGACTCGAGCTGATCCGCTTCAGCATAAGGATCTATTTACTTCCCAAGCAGATAGAAAATGACTTCTGTAAATGGATCTGGTTAAAAGCGGCTGCTGAATTCTGTAAACATTTCCTCTCCGTCTTGAGTTTGACTTGTTTATGTTTTCTCTCGAATCAACATTCTTACTGCGCAAAGCCCGACTCCAGCCCAGAGCTCCTCACATTCACCGTTCACATGGTTTCAGCTTTCTGTTCAGTTTTCATGCCACATCTGATGGACTGAATGCACAGACTGCACTCCAGCAGTAATTAAAGAAAGCTATTCCTCCTTATCTCTGAACAACGGCTCTCTCTGTCCAATCAATCTCAATCCAATCACAGAGACACCACTGACACAAATCAATCCAATCAGCGCGATGGCTAAAGACGTGATATGAGCATCAGTGTTTAGGCTCAGCGGAAACCTGAATAATCTCATTGGATTACTTTAATTGCTTTCTGATTGATTACAGAATGGAAAATATAGTTTATTCTACAGTAATAAATCCACACTGTCAGCAGATCCTTTTAGCCAAAACAATTTAGAATCGATCAGGAAACAATCCATTCTAAGTAGGTAACAGTTAGGATTCATGTTGTACAGTGACTCTTTAGCAGTCCTCAGAATTCACCTCGCTCTCAAATCCAGAGCCCGCTGCAAGGCTCTAGTCCACCCAAGACCTACCATCTGACTGGCACTCTTCCTGACCGACACCCTTCTCGCAGATGGGCAGACAACAAGATGGCACTGCATTTGCCAGTGGTTAGCACGTCTGCCTCACAGCAAGAAGGTCCTGGGTTCCAGTCCCAGGCTTAGCAAGGGTGTTTCTGTATGGAGTTTGTATGTTCTCCTTGTGCTTGTGTGGGTTTCCTCTGGGTACTCCGGTTTCCTCCCACAGTCCAAAGATATGCACATTAGGCTAATTGGCTGTTTGAGATTGCCCCTAGATGTGAGTGTGAATGGTTTTATTAATATTGCCCAGCGACTGGCAGGTTGTTTCAGGTGTACCCGCCTTCGCCGGAGTCAGCTAAGATAGGCTCCAGCCTCCTCGCCACCCTGGTAGAATTAAGCAGTTTGGCAAATGGATGGCTGGAAGGACATCCATTGTTTTGGACCACAAAGCAGCTTCCTAATACGTAACCCTAAGGGTTTCAGACCATCAGGTACTTGGTACCTGTAGCAAGTGGTTCTTGATTAAATAGAAGCTTTCATCTCCAGTACAATATCCTTACACTATGTCCACTGAGTGCTTGCATTCTCACACTCTTTCTTAACGAATGAGAAACCCAGCAGTACATTTGATTTGTGTGCACATTTCACATCTCTAACATTATTCATGTGCAGCACATCGTCCGTGGATCAGGTTGTTCACAACTGATGAACGATGGATATGCCGTGTTTTTATTTCCTCTAGACACAACTGGGGAAAAAACATCTCCACAAACTACAGCTCGAAGCTGCCGGTGAAGCAGAAGGTCTGATTACAGTCCTACATTCCACATGAAAGAGCTGCAAAACGGCAATCTGTATAAACCCGTCTCGCTCTGTTCCAGCTGGGTTTACGTTTGGGACACGGCCCAATTCCATTCGGAGGAGACTGATTCTCTTCAGCCGCACTCGGAGACATCTTTTTATTTCATTATATTCCTTGGAATATTTTCTGTTCAGCTGCTTTTTGATCTTGCAGTACAATTCCCCCCAGCTGTGTTACATTCTGTATGTGTTTTGGTTATGTGGAGGTTCCAGCTCACATATTTAACCAGATGGGGAACGTGCAAACACACGGCGGAGACGCTACACTGAAACGTACTGAAACTACGCTGAAACTCTCCTTTAATCTTTAGTTAAACCTCCTACAGTATAAGTATCCCTGCATACTCCACTGTGATTGGCTGAAATGAGGAATGAAATATATATCCATCCATCCCTCCATCCATATCCATTCATTTATCCATCCATCCCTCCATCCATAGCCATTCTTCTATCCATCCATCCATCCAGGAAAAGAAAAGCATACAATCCATCACACAGAAGAAATTATTCAGAGAGAAAATTCTCGGACCGGCTCTACCAAATTGCATTGGCTTATATACAGTGCCCATTCCACTCTGATTGGTCTATCATCCTCTAGCTCTAGACTCTGATTGGTCCCTCATGACCTCGTATCTCAATATGTCTCAACAAGTCTCGACATGTCCAAACATGTCTCGAGCTGACCTTGAAGCATAGGCTCGACGCCCCGCCAAACCCTGAGAACTGAGGAAGGACCTTGAAAAGAAACAAAATGGCCGTCGTAAGCGATGGGGGAGTGGGGGGGGTTTTCGAGCATATGCTTCAAGGTCAGCTCGGGACATGTTGAGACATGTCGAGACTTGTTGAGACATATTGAGATATGAGGTCATGAGGGACCAATCAGACTCAAGAGCTAGAGGATGATAGACCAATCAGAGTGGATTGGGCAAGGTCTGAGATTTTTCTCTCGGAACAATTTCTTCTGTGTGATTGATTGTATGCTTTTCTTTTTCCTAAAAGCTAAATAAACACCTGGAAAATGGATTTGAATCTCTTGCGTCGTGAACTGGATACTTTTCGCCAAGACACTGTATTCATCCATCAATCCACCCACACATCCATTCATCCATATCTATCACTGCTGGTGATATAAACTCTTTTGCTACAGTTATTTAGGAATTACAGTTGTGGTATAACCAACCGGACTACATGTTGGACTGTAATGAAGTTTCTCTTATATGGTTT
>JBCNYH010000010.1:24436555-24441555 GCA_039654325.1 Tandanus tandanus
GGAAACCGGAGTACCCGGAGGAAACCCACGCAAGCACGAGGAGAACATGCAAACTCCACACAGAAACGCCCCGAGCCGGGAATCGAACCCAGGACCTTCTTGCTGTGAGGCGGACGTGCTAAACACTGCTCCACCATGCCGCCTTTATTCTATTTAACTAAATCAAATATGTACATGAATTTATTCATTCACCGAAGCACTTTAAACTTTATTAGGGCCATGGGGAGGCTAGAGCCTACCTCGGCTGACTCTGGTGGAGGAGGGGTACACCCTGAACAGCTTGTCGGTCCATCGCAGGGCAACACACTCACAACCTTTCACACACTCACACCTAGGGGCACTTCCAGAGCAGTGAATTAGCCTAAATTTTTGGACTGTGGGAGGAAACCGGAGTACCCAGAGGAAGCCCATGCAAGCATGAAGAGGCCATGCAAACTCCACACAGAAGAGCCCTCGCCGAGCCCAGGACTCAAACCCAGGAGCTTCTTGCTATGAGGCGGACATGTTAACCACTACACCATGGTGCCGCCCTAAATATGTGTCTCGTATTAAAATCGATTCCAATATTAGGAATTTTTAAAAAAATCAGCGCCAGGGTGGATTCTACATTCAGCAGAGTTAGCATCAGGTTTATACCTGGTTAAAAAATAAATAAAATAAAGGGTGCTAAACCTACTCCAGGTACTGTTGAACAGACACAACAAAAAGAGTGAAAAAAAAAAAATCTGATTATTGAAATCCTGGGACTTCTCTTACCGTAAAGTTTAGCATCATCCACGAGCTTCTGACCCCTCTGTCGGAGGTTCTCCGTATCAGCTAGCGCTCGCTTATATTTATCCTGAAACACACACACTAGTATATTTATTCCTGCTTAAGCATTCCCAATAAACACTACATTCCTGCTACTTATTTCAATGTTACCCATGTATTTCATTCCACATTCCACACCACAGCACTGCGGAGTTCTGCAATGTGATTGGCCAGGAGGTGGTGATCAGTTTTCTAACACAGTAATGTTTATACAGGTTTATACGAACGCACGCATTTTGATAGAGTAAATATTGTAGTATACAGTACAAGGAAACGGCGCGATCTGACTGGTCCACTATCTCGGGATTAATAAACACCATTCCAAGTGCATAATGATTCTAAACGATGGAAACTCACAGATTGTTACAGTCACTTTGAGCAGGCGGGGTCATCGTTATCACGCTTTAAAATGTAACCCTGGGGAAACACTGGAGCACGATGTCCGCGATTTCCACGATTTGAGAGAATTGTGATGAGCGTGGGGGGGGGGTCGTGGGATCGAATCGTGATGATCTTGAGGGAAACGGATGGATTTGTGATGATCTTAAAGGAACTTGGTGAATTCGTTATGATCGTGACAAAATTTTTAACTGTCAAAAATTTTCTCGCAATTGCGACGTATTACGATTTGATAGAACGTGGGAATCGTACTAGAGCGCAGTAGAGCTTAACGGACCTAAACAGAGCGTAATAGACCTTGATGCGCCATTGTAGGGGATCTTGATGAACTTGGCTTCACGATTCTTTCGACTTTCATCTCTTGGATGCACCCTGCCTCCTTTTTATACCCAAACTGTGCTCCAAGCGTGATCATAAATCATGGAGCTCCACACTTTGTTAATCGCGCAGATCGCGTACATCGTGCCCCGTGTAAACCCAGAGTAACAATAAACCATAAAATGATTAGTATTTAATTTGTTTTTTGTGTGTTTTCGTGTAGTATATACTAAAACTTTGAATGCTTTTAAAAAGATGCTGTTAGCTACATAGGGCTTGTGCACCACTCAGAGAGTGCAGAGATCACCTGACCCGCCTCTGTCATGGTTACAATAAGTAACCGATAAAAATTTTGATTTAGTTTGTTTTCTTATGATCCTGTATAGTACATACTAATACAATTATTCATCTCGGGCTCGGAGGATGGTGCTGAATTGAATATTTTCCAAAACATTTCGTCTCGAGAACTACACAGCGACATCCACCCGGCATTTGGTGCATAACGGTTAGAGATCCACCCTGCAAACTGGGGACAGTGAATAAATCAAAGTGACAAGATCCTACAAATTCAACAAAATTCCATCACAAGAACACGAAGGAATGAACACAATGCAGTGTTTTTCAAGGTGAAAAACTTGAAGTTTCAAAAGATGCAGATTGTCGAGCGGACTGTTAAAAATGGTCCCTCTGTAAGGAAACTGATGGTACACAGAAACTCAACAGAAACAGGTGAGCTGGAGTACAGAATACTGAATATATAGATTTAGGCAGGACCTAAAAGCGGAGCTCCCACATGAGTTCTTACTTGACAAGTTTTTGGTGGGAACTCTCAAACCCCGTCCACGTATCCTCCGCATATCAAGATGAATTCATTTTAATAACTTGTTTATAGAAGGGAATAAAAGTGAGGGAACCAAACACGCAGTCTTAGTCTCGACGTGTAAAGCACACCGTTTAGAACCCGTCGCTTTAGGGAACATTTCAGTGACACAAGAATATCATTACTTCTTTATTTATTTCACGTCGTTTACCATGACGCCGCACCACGTGACCCAAGTATTACACGCCGCGTGTTCTCTATATCACTCTCTCCCAGAAACATTCTTACGTTTTTCCTTTTTCAAGATATAAAAGTTTCAAAAGAATAACGCGGGGCATCCATGTGTACAAGTACGCCAGAGGGACGGAGGAGCAGACGTACGCTTTAGGATTTTCTTGACGTTCCAAAAGCGACTCGGTGGTTAAGAGTCTTTTGCCGCGTGGGAGCTCCGCTACTAGGATAGAATAAAACAGCTGTCCCGCTCCCTCTGTTAGAACACGATCTAATAGCCTGCTACGATAAAGCCTCGTGGGCTATGAGACAATACCCCTCTCAAGCTCTTAAATAGAGATGTGTGTGTATAGCATCACAATAAACAGATCTTAAAATCGAGTGCAGTGGTTGATACGGTTAAGTTTTCCGTGAAGAGAAATGCGTGAGAGGAGCCGCTGTGATGACTTTTCGGGACTCGGGAGTTTACACTGATTCATGGGGATTTTTTTCTGGTTATAAGAAATGACCGGCTGCCTTTTTGTGCTTTATTTAATAACAGCGAGAGGACAGGAGAGGACCGACACTGGTGAGAGACTGACTGTTTCATGGTGTAATTGTTAGGGAACTGCTGTGGTGTAAGAAGAACATGATCAAGTTCGGAGTGAACACACTCCATGATGAAGACAACACTCTATAAATACACTCAAATCTCCTCATACCGTCAATTCTTTCAGCTGCTCCTCCAGCTGGACTTTCTCCTCGGCTAACACTTTCTCTCCGGCGCTCTGCTCTGGTTTCTCTGCTCCGTTTTCTTCTTCTGGTCCTCCTGAACTCTTCTGCTGCGCCGCCGTGCACAGGAGCCGTGGCGTCCACCTGAACAAACAAAGGCAAACAAATAACCATGTCTAGGCATTCAGAGTGAACTTTGACTGGAACATTCCTGATGGTTCCTGATGGTTCTAAGGCGCAGTAGATGCGAGTGATGACGGTGTCGCTGTCTCTGAAGGTCCTCTCAGAGCGCACAGTGAGAAAGCTGCAGCCTTCATGGAGAGTAGGGCGTAACCATGAGCACTCGCAAAATAAATCACATCAGCACTCAAACCTTCTTACAAACAAATTAACAAAACCAATCCAGCTGTAATGATCAGTTACGTGGTTTTATTTATCTGAGTGTTACTAAATATAAAATAATGTTTAATAAATTAAACGATACAAGACGACTTATTTAACCATTACATTTATTAAAGTCCTGATATTTCCTATAACGTGGAGGTAATTACCGTTAGAAGTGATTTGAGTGTTTACGTTCATATGTAGACGGTTTAAATGTATGAATTTTAATTAGTAAATAAAATAAGTATAATTTAAAATGTTAACTTTATTTAATACATTTTTATTATTCATCACAATTAAATAAAAAATTTAACTATTAACAAATTAATTTTAAAAACATTTCTAAAATAAAATTCTTTTATTAATGTATGTTTTTAAATGAATTGTCATGCTTCCATCGGTGTCCCCCTGGAAGCGCTGGAGGAAGTGGCTGGGGATATAATGAAAAGCAAGCCTTCCAAACTTTCATCATCAGGTGGTTTTTATTTACATTATCAGAGTGGTAATCTGCTAAACTCAGTTTGATAGTTTGCAGAATGACAACCCTGCAAACAGAGTTTAGAATGGCACGTCCCGCTATTTATTCATATGCAAATTGCGTCAGTGTTTACTGATGAAATCACGAGACACACGTATGACTTTTTCATAGTATAATGTTGCCCCCCCACCCCCCATGTTTTCTTACAGTTAGAAGCTTGTAATAACAATAGTGTGTTTTAATGTTCAAAGACGTATACGATGTACGCAAACTTTTATTAACTTTGGGTTCAATTTCAAGCGTCGACAGGCGGTTCAGTGCTTGCACCGGTCCTTTGAAGTGAAGAGGGAGCTGAGCCGAAAGGCACAGCACTCAATTTACCAGTCGATCTACGTTCCTACCCTCACGAGCTTTGGGTAGTGACCGAAAGAACAAGATCGCGAACACACGCGGCTGAAATGAGCTTCCTTCACAGGGTGGCGGGACTCTCCCTCAGAAATAGGGTGAGAAGCTCAGCCACCCGGGAGGAGCTCGGAGTAGAACCGCTGCTCCTCCGCGTTGAGACCCCGGGATCGACCCAGAACACGCTGGAGGGACTACGTCTCTCGGCTGGTCTGGGAACGCCCCAGTGCCCCCGGAAGAGCTGGAGGAAGTGGCTGGGCAGAGGGGCGTCTGGACCTCACTGCTTAGGCTGCTGCCTCCGCGACCCGACCGCGGACCTGGCTCTACCAGAACCTCTTTCTTGAACCCATAAAATGTCCCTGGAACATCATGAGCTTTCCATCTCCGCCTGTGCTCTTCATTAATCTCTTCGCTTGGACCCCGGAAATCGCTGCTTACAGCTATATT
>JBCNYH010000010.1:24446555-24452051 GCA_039654325.1 Tandanus tandanus
ATTATAAAAATGTTTCAGAAATAAAATACTTTACACTTCACAGATCAGGATTTTCTCCATTTTTATCCAGTTTCGACATATTTTAAATTATTTTACAAAACAAAATATTTACATTTTCTATAATAGGGTTCTCACTGATTGGGCTCTAAAATATGAATATTTAAATTAAGGAGGAAACAACAACAACAACAACAACAACAACAACAACAAAAAACAGGAAGGCAAAAAAATATATTTTTTGACATTTGATTGGGCTTGCTTTGGATAAGCGTTCACGGAAAAAGATTGTAAAAAATAGTGATCTTTAGAAAGATGAAGTGAGAGGGAACTGAGAGGGAATAAAGGACAAACTGATTTGGGATTATTTGGTAAATAAAGAGTGAATTCAGAGTCTTTGTGCTCAAGCTTGACCCTGTAAAAATGTTTGGGGAACAAAATAAAAAGAGGTCAAGAGGTGATTGAAAAGAAAGAAAGAGAGAGAGAGAGAGAGAGAGAGAGACTTGTGCACTTCTTCCTTCGTTCGTATTCATCCCTCGAGTCAGCCTTCACACCGAGTCATTTACATTTAAATGGGACACGGAACGAGCCCCGGGTGTGGAGAAGCACATAAAAGCTCTCACGCCGAGGAGTAAAAATTAAAAAGTGACAGAAACATGAAAGGAAAAAAAAAAAAAAAGCAGCGTCTCACCGATGATCAGAAACAAAAACATCTCAGTGCGGGAACAAAATGGTTCAAAGCTGCGTAGAACATAAAACCCAAACAAGGCTGGCGAAGCGTGTTGATCAGTTCTGTGATGCTGTTATCACCAACATCCTGAGGAGTGAGCCCTAAACATTCAGCGCCATCGCTCATCTTCGATACAGCAGTGTTCCGAATTAAACGCCAGACGTTTTTTTTGTAAACACAACACTATACTACAATAATATCGAAAACCATGATGAAACGTTCAACTGCGCCAACACAGAAGGCGACGAGAGACACGTGAATCGCTTTGCTGCTGAACTGCGTGCAAAATTTACTCCGTCGATGGAAGCGAATAGGAAAATGTTTGGGGGCATCCATCAATCAACGGTATCTTTGAGCTCTGACTGGTCATCGCTCAAATCGTTCACGTCAAAGTTCAGCACAGTTGGACTCTGGATCCACCCACTTCTCATGGCATTAGAAAATTCTGCCTCTCGTCGCTCGTTCCGCTGGCATTCGTTGACTTTGTATGGTCATTTGTTGCTTCCTGTAAGGACGCAGCTTTAGGCAGTTATTGCAAGTAACAATAAATTGGTCTGATCACGTCACTGTAGCTGAGCTAAATATTATAATCAACCACTCACTCGCTCACCAGAACGCTTAATACTATTAAGGGTAAGGAAGCCTGGAGCCTCTCTCACCCGACACCGGGTGAAGGCAGGGTGGACCCTGAACCATCACAGGGCCAACACACTCACACTCTCCCATACCTACAGGCAATTTGGAACAGCCTGTGTATGTCTTTGGATTGTGGGAGGAAAACCGGACTCCCCTGAGGATATAATCCCATGCAAGCACAGGGAGAACATGCAAACGCCGAGATTCAAACCCAGGACCTTCTTTCTGAGGGGCAAACATGCTAACCACCACGCCGTCCTCTAATTAACCACTTAAAATAAATTTCACTTTGAACAAACACTCGTGCTCCAACTGCACTCAACCCAAACAAGTGTTCTAGAACCATCCTGAGGATGGCAGTACCAGAACAGGGCCCGTGAGGCATCACAGTGAGAATTTTCCGAGTCACAGTTTTAAGAGAACCCTCTAGAATCACACAGCGGAGATCCAAGTATTCTAGAGCCAGCAGAGGTTCTCTGAGCAATAGAATTTCCCAGTGCGGTTCTAGAATCTTCACCGTGGCTCTAGAAAGCACTAGTGATGGTGTCCCTCTAGTAGGGACTAAGGAACTAAAGAAAGACTAAAAAAAAAAATAAAATCACATTGAAAAGGTTTTCATGGCTTTAAGGGTTCTAGATCCACATGGAAAAAAGATCTCCAACCACATCACCGCACACTGAAAAAAGTGAAGATCTTAGAAGAGTCTAGAATCATCTCCTCTCAGAACGTCACCAGGGAGACTCTCATCGCTGTGTGGATTCTGGAACCACACCGGGAAAGTCTATTGCTCTGAGAACCTCTACTGTGGCTCTCGGTGTCCCTCATGAAAAAAAGACCTCCAGCGAGACTGATCATCACTCTGAGGAATCATTGGCAGAAGTTTGTTGAGACAAGCTGGAAAGCGGACCATCAGCAGCCTGAGGAGGCAAGAACCAAGTGATGACCCAGAGATCTAAAGCATTCACGACTGTTTAAACACAGGCTTCAGGTCATATCAGGAGAATAAAGGTTATAGGTTTAAGCTATCGCGGTAACCACTAGCCTTGTGAGCGTCTCGGCCAATCATTTATCACGGTTTGGGATATTTTCTTAATCAGACAAAAATTTATTACACCTGACAGTTTAAATCTCAGGGCAGCGGAGGCACAGTGGTTAGTACGTCTGCCTCACAACAAGAAGGTCCTGAGTTTGAGTCCCGGATTCGGCGAGGGCGTTTCTGTGTCTAGTTTGCATGTTCTCCCCATGCTTTGGGTGGGTTTCCTCCAGGCACTCTGGTTTCCTCTCACAGTCCAAAAATATGCACATTAGGGTAACTGGCTGTTCTAAATGGACCCTAGGTGTGAGAGTGAGTGTGAATGGTTGTGTGTTGGCCCTGCGATGGCCTGGTGAGCTGCCCTGGGTGCACCCCGCACTCGCACAGACTCGGCTTAGATGGGCACCAGCCTCCCCGCGACCCTGATTAGGATTAAGCGGCTTAGAAAATGAATGAATGAATGAATGCCGTCATCACTCGGATGATCCTGGAAGCACAGAGAAGGTTCTAGAGCTGGGACAGGGTGATTTTCGTCACTCATAACCCATTCCAAAGACTCTAGAACCGTGACAGGGCGATCATCGTGCCGATTGTGCATCAATTCAAGAACCATATACCAGATGTTCTCTAGAGCCACGGTGTTACAGGACAGAGACGTTCTGGGCCACAGTCGAGATCATTCTCATTTCAGATTCCTCAAAATCACACATGAATACTTAAGAACCACCATCACTGGGATGTGCACTCTAGAACCCTTGTGAAGATTCTTCCAGAACTATGATCACTCCGAGAGAACTCTGGAGCCACACCGAAGGTTCCAGGACGGATCACGCCAGAGCCACGTTAAGGATTGTCCGAGGTTTCTAGATCACGTAAAGGAAAGGACTTTAATGCCAAACTAAAAGAAAAGGTAAGAACTCAAACTCAGATTTTCTCCCAGCGGATTCTGGATGGTGGTGTTTTTTTTAAATCAATAGAACACACAGTAACCCTAAGCCCCACCCACTGAAAAAATTCCTACTAGCAAAAATATACATATGTATATACAGATTTATTCCTTTGAAACCTTATCAAAAATTGTAGTCGAGGTTTTTCCTGTCTCCACATTTACATTCCTATGAACAGAACGCGGGACTCACCGTTTCACCGTCCCGCGTTCTTAGAAAGGCCTAGAAAACAAGCCTGAAACGTTACGCGGCATCGCGTGATATCCAGCCGCTCTCTGTGAGGAAGTTCAGGATGCGTCTTTTCAGCATTTTGTCCAGGTATCCCGGTAAGCGGCTCTTGGCGGGGACGCCCTGCCGTTTCTGTAAATGATCTTTAATTATGATGGTTTTGACAGTCAAATATCGAGTCGGACTCAAGTTCAGCGAGTTGCACAGCACTTTCTCGCGATCAGAAAGCAGCTCGAAGCCAGATAAGTGCTCGATAGCGGAGAATTCGCCATCTTTTCCTTCCTCTTTGATGGTGCTGGCTCCACCCCCTGTATTTGCCCCGCTTCCTGAGTTAGCTCCACTTCCAATTCCAATCCCAGCTCCACCCCCACCTCCGCCCCCACTGCCTCTCTTGGAGACTTTGTTTTCTTTGCGTTTCTCGCGCTTGTGCCGCGCTGCCTCATACTCGGCCGACTCGTCAAGGCGTGTAATGCCGTTCCGGCGGTAGCGCTGGAGTTCGCGCACTTTGGCACGTAGCACGCGCTCCTTGTGCATGTTGTCAAAAAAGTCCTCGAATTCTCGGAACGCCATAAACTGACAGAGCGCCCGCAATTTTGTCCGCTGCTCTCGCTCCTCCTTCGTGATTTTGCGCTTCCCCGAACCCGATGAAGCAGAACCCACAATGGGCGGGGCCAAACCAGCTCCAACACCTCCGCTCCCTTTGTCTTTCTTTTCGCGACCAAGGAAGGCATTGACGAGGTTGTAGTCACGGGCGACGTCTTTCCGCCGCTGGCGCTCACGTAGCTTCCGTACGTACATATCGACATGAGCGCGCTTCATTTCAAGCTCCACCTCTTCATCATCATAGTTTACAGACAAGCCACTGACAAGTAACTCCGCCTCCTGTTCATATTCCATCTCGTAGTCGTCCCGAAGCGGCATGTAGCCGAGCTGTTGCTGTTCAGCCGGCGTGAGCTCCAGCGGCGGTGGGGGTGCAGTTAGGCTCGGGGACAGAGGCGCACCGCCTGGACATGTGTGGTCCGTCACACGGTTCGGGATCAGCTCAGGGATGCACGCCTTCCCCAGGTTACCATGGATGTACATAGTCACATAGTGCTCCATCACTTCCTGAGGTGTGCGAGAGGCACCCACGTGGGCTGCCATGTCCTCCTGAAACACATACCCACACACACACACACACACACACACACACACACACACACACACACACACACACTTTTATCAATTTTATGGTTGTTTTAACATTAATATATAATGTGTATAATCCTAAAGAATTACACCACATTACACAACCTATATAAAAATATATATAATAATAATAATAATATTACATACACACACACACACACACACACACACATATATATATAAATATATACACTGTAATATTAATATAGTTGTTATTATATGGGCTATATCAATATTTAAAAAATGGTAAACAAATAAACAAACAAACAGAAGGTTAACAACACTGTAACTTACACATATAACAGAACATTAAATAATTCTAATAATTTGCTCACAGACAGACATGCAGGTTGACACACACACAGATATATAGACATACAGACAGACCTGTACAAGCAAACAGACAGATTTATAGACAAACTTGTAAACAGATATACAGCTAGACATACACGCAGACAGATTGAGACAGATATATACACAGATATTGACAGACAGACAAATTGATAGATATACAGGCAGACAGAGAGATAGACAGGCATGTAGATGGACATACAAGCAGACAGATAGACAGATATACAGACAGACAGGTATATAGATAGACAAATACGTACTGTCTATGTATCTTGTATATCTGTTTATATATCTATTTCTCTGTAGATGTGTTTATATATCTATTTCTCTGTAGATGTGTTTATATATCTATTTCTCTGTAGATGTGTTTATATATCTATTTCTCT